>VRYO01002355.1:1125114-1136091 GCA_009812075.1 Sialia sialis
AAAAAAAAAAAAAGGTGCGGCTTATATTCAGGTGTAGCTTATATGTGGACAAATCCCGTGGTCTGCCTGGCTACCAGAAGATGTGGCTTATAATCAGGTGTGGCTTATAATTGTGAAATTACTGTAATAAAGTTAACAGCATACATTTACATGAAGAATATGCAGTCTTAGAATTCTCCAAGGGTTGTCTAAACCCTACAAACATTGAATCCAATAGCTTAAGAAGACCTTAGTATTTAAAATGAACCAGCAAATTATAGTCATTTAAATATTTGTCTCCTGGAATATTTTCCTGAACAGCACTGCTAGATGACAAATTATTTTACACTAAGAAAATAAGGCATAAGTGACAACATTACAGATGTCATATAGATGGTGACCTGAAAATATTATGTGACAAAAATACAAAACCAATATCCACATGATACTTCATACGATCACACTTTGCTGTTTCATCCTAGTGAGAATTCAGGTACGAGTCTGTGTTTCCATGGATCCATATATGTGTGTTTACAGTTCCATTAATGGCTTATAAAAACTGCAACTTCTAAGTAATTCTTTAAAATATCATATTTAATATGAACTCCTCCTGGATACAGACTGCAATAGTAAAAAAATCAAAACAGCAGACAGAAAAATAAAATTTTAAAAATTCCTTCAATTCCTATCAATTATTTAAAATTCCCTTCCCTGTACAGAATTCCACCGTGCCATGCTACTTGGAAGATAACATCTCATTTTAGAAAGGACCCAACCTTTTTCTGTAATAGCCCATATTTTCTGAAATGTTTGAAAATAATTCAGAAGAATTCAAAATATTTGTGCTATATACATTGCAAAACTATTTCTTGCCTCAGTTACAAAACAAGTACTGTCACATAATTTTTTAGCTAGAGGGTTCCTTTTCTTACCATAAAATACATTTATTATCTCTAGTAGTAAACAAATTGGTGACTGCTGTGCCTTGCCAAAACAAATTCCTCTACATCTCTGTCAGCAGTCATTTTTAAATCCAGGAAAACACATTTTTAAGCTGGGAAATACAAGACACCTGAGTACATGAGGAATTTTGCAGTCCCATGGCTCTTTAGAAAGCAAGCTGTCAGTGTAAATATTATCACACAATTTTCTCAACAGATTGCTTTGCCATCCAAAAAGATCCAATCTCTTATCACTTCTTTGGGTAAGGGAGGGCTCTTTGGACCTGGAGTTTGTCACAGTAAAAATACATACTTTTGTTTCGCCTCTGTTACTTGGGTGTATGCAAGTTTTATAGGCCAGCAAAAGTAAATTCAATAAAAAAATAAAAAATTCAATAAAAATTGAGAGAAGACAAAAAAATAACCTCCCAACCTCCCCCCAGTGAACTATGCTATTTCCTAAGCTGTGGTGCTCAGTATTAAATGTCACTTCTTTTAGATGTGACAGCACAGAAAAAGGGAAAGAAACACCATGCTGAGACACATATGAAAGGTGCTATTGCAATTTTTGTTATATCATATCACACCTTAAACTTCCATCCTTCAGCTTCCTTGCTTTAGCTCCATGTTACATCACAATTTTTACAACTGTTGCTGAAATTAGAACCTATGCTTCAAGGGATTCTTCCATCAACCAAAATTAGTGCTTGGGTGTTAGGAGACCAACATTAATTGTCAAAAAATTCTGATAAAAAATAATAAATTAAAAAATACTACGCCTAAAACTACAGTAATGTCACACTCATAAGGCGCACCGGGTTATAAGGCGCACTTCCGGGTAGCCGGGAAGTCCACGGAATTTGTTCATCTATAAGGCGCACTAGCCTATAAGGCGCACTGGTTTTTTTTTTTGGAAGCAAGGATCCATGTGCAACAAAGTAACGAGTTAGTAACAGAATCACATGACTGTGAGGTTTGCTGTCAAGTGCTCAATATGCAAACGGTTTTCACCGACCGGTGAAGCCTTTAAACGCAGCCCCAGGCACCCTCCCTGTGCTGCAGGCCCTGGCACTCCCGCACCCCACGGCTCCCTGCCTGCTCAGCAGTGGTGGCAGCTCCCCATGCCACTCAAAAGCGGCTCCCCATGTTGTCCGAAAGTGCCGAGCCTAGCCACTTGAAAGCACTGGCCACTCGCCACTCAAAAGCGCTAGCAGCTCACCACCCGCTCACCAGTGGCTCTGGCTCCCCGCCTGCCCGGCAGCAGCGCTGCGGCAGCTCCCCGCCCCACCCCCGTCCACCCAGCAGCAGCTCTGCAGCAGCTCCCCACCCAGCAGCAGCTCTGTGGCAGCTCCCTGCCCTCCCCCCGCCCACTCGGCAGTGGCTCCACGGCAGCTCCCCGCCCGGCAGTGGCTTCCCAGCAGCTCCCTGCCTGCCCCCCGTCTGCCAGGCAGTGGCTCCACAGCAGCTCTGCGGCAGCTCCCCACCCGCCCCCACCCGGCAACGGCTCCACAGCAGCTCCCTGCCCGCTTGGCTCGCACTTCCGGGTTGGCAATTCACCACAATTTGTCCATATATAAGGCGCACCGAGTGATAAGACGCACTTCTGGGGTAGACTCGAAACTTCAGTCAAAAATGTGCACCTTGTACACATGAAATTACTGTATGTATTTCCCATCAAAAATACTAGATAGCACTGGACAAAAAATTAATTCAGTAACACATGAAAATATGAGTCACCCTGAAGCATTTCTTTATGCATTTCTTATGCTACCTTCTAGAAACAACAAAATGTGAGAAGGTACAGGAAGCAGTGTCAAGATCAAAATCATAAGGCTTTACCTTTTTTTTTTCATCTTCAGGATGAAGGAGAGATTTGACAAGATAATGCAAGCAAATCCTTGATTTTTATTTTTTTTTTGCAGCCCATTTTGTTGAGATGAATGGACAAATATATATTAACTATATATTTGTGATAATATTCAGAGAGTGTTAGCAAAATAAATAGACCAAATAAAATAATCTTTTTATCTAAAATTAAATACTATACTTCAAGAAACCTCACCTGTTAATAAGGGCTGTATACAAGAAATTACCCTCAGAAGTTTAATCTTGTTTTTCACTATTTTCTTTTGTTGCGTGTACACATCTCATCTGCACTCCTCTTTGATTTTAGAATTCAGCAGAGTGCAATCTGAGTGGTTTCTACAGCTTTAAACAAAATCATGACTCCCTGCTGAAGAGTCTTATATCAACTGTGATCCATGCTGCAGACTTTGGCAAATCTGTATAGGAAACTGAGGCCCAACTGGCAGAGTAATTGAGAGGTTTGCTGGTCCAGTAGCTTTTGCTTGAGGGCAGGGTATATTCAACTAAAAAAAGGAATTGATAACAGAAAAGTACAGTGAGGAGACCCAGATTTTTAAAAGCATGGCCCTAAAAACATGCATTTCTTTCATGATATTACTTGCAAATCAACAATCTGAAAATTTAACACACCCATTTCATTTCTTCATACCACATTGTAGTCATTCCACTCAGCAATTAGAGGCCTTGAGAAATTTACTCAGTGGACCAGAAGGTAAAATTTAGATGCAATTAAATCATTTAAGAACAAAACCAAAATAGATTCATAAAAACATACTCTTTTCATTAAAAAAACAATCTCCTGAGGAGCATCAACATTTCATTCCAAAGCCACTTTCTTACTGCAGTTTAAAAATACAATTCCTTCTTGCAGAGTGAGATATTTCTCCCTAATTTCATACTTGTTTAATAATGAAAGAAATTATCTTCTCCTTAATCCTTCAGACTCCCAAGCAGTTACCAAACCATCTCTGTTTGACTTCTAACATTTTCTTTATGAGAATTATAGGCACATTAAATGCATTTGCACCCCATTTAATGCCTCCAGTGATTCAAGAGGTAATTTTAAATACCTAGCCATGACTATATGAGACAGTTTTAGATAATTCAGAGCCTTCTTTTGTGTTATTTCATCACTTATTTCAAAGCATTAGAAGAAATAATAACAAATGACAAAGACTGTGCCTGAGGGATTTTATGTGGGCTTGATGACTTCATTGTGATTAGTTTCTGTCAGAGAATAAACACAGTACAACAAACTGATGCCTCTTCAGGAATTTTAACTATCATAACTGTTTGGTTGTGGAGGATAAAATAGACCCAACATTTATTTTTAAATAGGTACTGTAACTCAACTCTACAAAGAAATATAATATAGATTCAGACTCCTGCATTTCTCCTACATAAACAGAATCAAGCTAAATTAACCAATATATTTGATAAATGCTTTTGCTTTTTCTCTATTTCTTGGACATGTGCATGTCTAGTCTTCCACCCTGGTTAGAAGAAGCTTCAAGAAGTCTTCCCTGAAGAGAGACAGCAATAGAAAATGGGCAAAAGGTTAAGTGAATTCTGGATATGAATAGTGAATAGTGAATATGAATGTGAGTGAGAGAGGGGGAGAGAGTAATTAACAGATTCAGGACATTGCTGAGAATTTAAAAGAACTTCCTCAGCGCCCTTCTCATACCCTATAAACAGCTGTTATAAGCTTGAAGTTTGTTTCACTAAAGTTGCCTTTCCTGCTCTTCTACTGGCCAGAAAAAGCAATGAAAGATTTTGTGTGTGCAGAGAAATGATCTGTTTTTGGGAGCAGAAGTGAATATAGGAGAGATCCTTTGCTATCTTAAATTTTTTATCTTGTGCAATTTAACGTCATGTGTGATTAAACATTACATATATGGATGTCATTTATTTGCATGGATGGAAGTTCCATGGCCCCATAACTTCAGCTTCATTTGTACTAAGAACTTTTGCATTCATTGCTCATTCTGATGACTGGTTCATTCAAATACAGATTATGTTTTATGAAGCAAAGAAATAAAAGCCACCTCATAGATCCTTTTATTTCTCCTATTCAACTCTAGCAAGTTGCTGTTGGAAGATGATATTCCAGAGCAACTTTTTATGATTCATAATCTGAGCCTTTGATCCAATTAAATGTGAAATATGAACAGAAGAATGTTGCGAAAAAAATCTAGAAAAGCACTGTCAACAATTAGCCAAGTCTGCACCACACCTCATCTTTTGCTGTTCAAATGAATAATAAGATGAAATTAGTGAAATTTGCTAAGGGTAATTTGGTTATTATAGGCAGTCCATTCAAGCACAATAAGAAATTATTTGCTGATTCTTTCAGCTTGTAAAATTGCAAGAACTCTTCCAATGGGTTAATGAAAGATAAGTAATAATAAAAGAGGCCAAGCTGGATTCTCCTCTCAGAAAGCCCTCTATTTATCTTACAAAACAATGTTTATGACAACTTTAAATCTTGTAATTACAGGTGGCATTCTGACCTTTGATTACTGGCTCCGACAATCTGTTACATTATTATTTTTCTGATTACAGAATACTCCACAAAGAATGGATGTTCAAGACAAAATCATACCTTAAAACTGCTGTGAAAGGGTTGCAGCATCACTTATTTCCAGAAGACAAATGTGAATGTATTTTCATTGTATTTTGAGAAAATGCATTAGTGCAATTCTTTTTTTCCCCTCTCTCAAAAAACCAAATACTTTTATAAATAAGTCACATTATGAAGGGAGTGGAAAAACAGATAAAAGAAAATAATTTACAGGTATTCACCTGTACTAGTTCTATAATACTCCTATAACAGGATAGAATATGTGTGGATATTGTTTTGCAGTTGAAAAATAATCTGCAATGTGTTCCAGTTTTCTAGCTGAAAAAAGAAGTTTGAGCATAATTTTGAGGTGTTTTTTTGTTTGTCCAGAAGCATGTAAAAGCATGAGAAAATATTAGTCTGCTGGGTACTACAGACTGAGGATCAAATTTTTAAAATTTACATTCTACACAAAGTCTGAGGAAGAAGAAACATAGAAAAACTAATGGACTTGATAAGTACTGTTCATGTTCTCTTTGGTATTTTATTTTGGTGCAAAACACAGAATTTTAGTGAGAAATAGATATTTAAATACCACTGACAAATGGGGTTTAAGAGCCTTCCTCTCTTCTAATTTCTATTAATAACTTTGTTTAGCCAGCAATATTTTCCTACTTTTCTTTCTAAAATAAGAACAGTAGAGACCTGATCTCCTTCTTTTAGTGTTTTAAAATCTAATTCTAGTGATGTTTAGCTCAGATCAGTAGAGACCTGACCTCATTATTTTAGTTGCTTTTTTTAGAACAGGATTTCCAACAATATTTAATTCTGCATTATGGAAAGCAGCAGGTCCCATTTCCATATATACTATTTATTAAGCTTGAATGGTGGGTGAATAGATTCCTTCCACTCTTAGTTATTTGGGGCACATCTCCAAAGAGTTGATCTAGCTGCTTACTGACCTCAGGATCTACATGCTAGACCTTGCACGTTGCTTAGTATTGAGTGCCATGACTCCTTACTAATAACTCCAGCTCTTGAAACAACATGGGACCCTCTGAGAACACTTCTTATCCTACCTTTAGGCCAACTACTCTTCCTTCTCCCAGGACAGCCTGGCTGTTTGTGCCTTCCCAACACCCAGAATGTCTCCCAGGCACCTCCAGGACTTTGAGTAAGCCACCATATTCCTGTTTGTCTAACTTGCAGGCGACTGGAAGCAAGTTAGCAGAACTTAAAAGATCAGGATGTTGAGTAACATAGATATTTCTCCATTTCCAATATTCCCGGCTAGCTAATTAGAAATAGAAAGACTCTGTGTCATGAATAAGCAAAAGAGGGGCCCTTCCCCTTGTTCGCTTGGTTCCAAGATTTATTCATGAGGGAACAAAGAAAGAGAACGAGCAACACATGGTACACAGGTTATATAGCCTTACAGGGGAAGAAGGGGAGGGGGTCAGAAGATAGGATCTTCTTCCTGTTGGTCAGATCCTCAGATCAAAGGGCAAACATATGTTGAGTCAGTGAATGCAACAGTTGAGAATGGAGAGCTAGTATTAGAGAGTTACAGGAAAATTATTCTCTCTGACCTGCTTTTTTCTAAAGCAGAAGATTGGCACCTGCCTTAAGGTGAAACAAAGATCTTAAATTGAACGTGAAGGTTCCATATCTGCAGTCGGATAATTTCTGAAGTCTGTTATACTTTCAAAGTCCAACACAATTTAAATTAACATAAAGCCTTAATTAAACAGGATTATCTGTCACATCCTTAAGACACACAGAGTAAAGCTTCATAAATATCCTGAAGTTTTCCCAATAACAAAGGAATACCTTTCTTCACCACGCTGTAAGATGTGAGAAGTTAATTGGAATATCATTCTTGGGTATAAAACATGTGGCCTTGCTTACATTGATCATAATTTATGTTATCCTTTTATGTTGCAGTCAAATAAGCATATACTGCTGCACCACATTTCAGTTTTGTGCCATTAATGAACTACTTATTGAATAAATTCTTAAAATTGAATGTCTAAAAATACATGGCAACTGGAAAAAAATCATCAGCACTACAAGGAGTCACTTAAGACATGATTGCTAGACCATGTGACAGTTTCTGTGTTCAGGTTTGTTCTGTGATGTCCACAGCATACCACCAAAACTTGGTGTGTCTAAACCAGAACTTATTTATGAGTTCATGTCTTTCAGAAAAGAACTGAGCTATATTTGCTGTCCATACAATACAGACATTTCCAACTTCCTTCTGAAGTGTCAAAGGAGTATTATCTGTGAAACATTAATATACCTGAAAATTGAGAAAAATCAATACAACTACAGCACCTTTCTGTGCTCCAGAAATTGAAGCTTGCTGTTGGAAATATTCAAGATAATTGTATTACTATACAAGCATATCTTCTAATTGGAATTTAACTTTGCAGTCTGGGAGCTCTGACAGAAAATCTGCCTTCTAGGCTCAATGCTAAGTGAAATTGAGCAGATCTGAGTATGTTACAGCTCTGTAAGCATGCTCATTTTCTAAATTTCTTGAAGTGGAAAAGCATATTGATGGTGGTGCTAGAATTTCTCCCAAGCGCTGCAGATACTTACTATCAAAATTTTAACATTTTGCTGATAGCAAGATGGCACAAAGAGCAATTCAGTGAAGTACAAAGCTAATTGTTCTAAAAATATTCTAGGATGTATCAGTAAGTCATCTACAGATGCAATGAATTGTATTCTGCAGATGAGGAAAAGGACAATAAAGATTTCAGAGAATCATAAAGTATCCTGAGATGGAAGGGACCCACAGGGATCATCAAGTCCAACTCCTGATCCTACAAAGGATACCCCAAAAAGTCACACCATGTACTTGAGAACATTGTCCAAATACTTCTTGAACTCAGACGGGCTTGGTATTGTGACCGCTGCCCTGGGGAGCCTGTTGCAGCACAAAATGTATTTGCAAAGAAACATTCAAAAAGTAAGAACATACAAAAGTCTTGACTTCTGGTTTGTGACAAAACGTATGACAGTAAAAGAATAAAGCTATTATTTCACACCCTTAATAAGGTGGCTTAGAGATTTTTAAAGATACAGGAATCTACTACATAGAAAAACATAATAAGAAAATTACTTGGACAGCATATATGAAACTGATTTTGCTAGACTTAAACCAAAACTTAACCAATTTTAAGGAATTTTTTTTCCAAGAAGACGGTGCAGTCCTGATCTCAAGAAGTGATCAAAGCTGCAGAATGAAAAGATTCTAGAGACATTTACTTTGAGCAAAATCTCAAAATAGATTATGTTGGAAGATTTGCATACATAAAATTCAGTAAAACTAAGTGGTTTTGTTCCTTTTTCAATATATCAGCACTACAATAGACATAAAAATTAAAATCACCATTTCTCACAGATTGAAAAAGATAGATTTGAGTTTGCCAATATGGATTTCTTAATTTCAGAATGAATCCATGGAGTACTAATATCCATAACTTTAGTTTTAATTTTTTTGAAGATTGCATGGTATTTTAACATCCTTCTCAAGCTTAGATATGACCATTGTTTCATAAGAGCCTGAAAGAAAACAAAGCTATAACATTATTGTCTCAAGTCTTTGGAGAACTTTGATTCTCGGCATCTCATAATAAGCAGTCAGGAGCTACAGCCCAACCCCAAACTCATATCATCGTCACAGTTTTTAGTTCGCAGGGTGGAAATGAAAAACATATCTTGGTTTGCAGGTTGTTATTCAAAGGTACCAAGAGATCCATCAACAATCCCTAAACACGTAGGGTATGAGTCTAGTGAGTAGACCCTAGACATAATAGTTAAGGCTTCTTAAACACCCTGGAAACTGTGTTCAAATAGCTGATTACAAAAGATAAAACCCAAAAAATCAACCAGCAGCAAGGTAAGTAATTTAGCACTAAACTGAAGAACAAAAAGATCCCATAGCAGTAATCTGACAAACTCATTAAACAAATTGAAAATCTTTATCTTTAATGCAACCATAAAAAGTCCACCAAAGCACAGACTTTTGAATTTGTAAAATATATAAATGAGTCTCTAGTAAACATCTCACAGAGCAATATTCATAAAGGGACAATAAAAAAGATAATTTAGTTACAGACTGCCATTTGAACAGATCTGTCTATAAGAACTGAAATTATAAAGTTAATTGCTACGTAACATGATGTGCCTAATCTCCACAATGTTGCATACATCAAACATTAGGAAGACCATGTTGTATCATGCATTTTTGTGATTAGGAATATAGGAAACATGCTAAGCAAATACTCAGCAGCATCTAGTAAGCTTACTAGGAAAGAGGCCATCGAAAAAACTCGAATAATTCCCTTGAATTATTGACAGGAATGCCTCTAAAATACATTGCTGCTGCTCCCTAATAGAATTAATTGTGAAGTTCTTGAATTTAATGTCTTTACTTTTAAGGGGTACTGGAGACATCCAAAATGGTTTTTAGTTACTTAAGACTCTACAGCTTACAAGAATTTTGTTTTCTACATTTTTCAACATAGCATGAGGACAAAAGTTAATTAGCTGACTACATTTTCTGATTATTGAGAAGCAGCACATACTCCAGTCCCCAAACAGTTTCCTCTTAGTATATAAAGTTTAAATTTAAATTACTTTTATTGATATTGTGTGTTTCCTATCTCTCTTTCCTCCTAGCCACACAGGACTCCCATTTGATGTGTTAGTACCAGTTGTGCAATTTTAAGATTTTTTTTTTTCTTAAACTAAGCATTTATCAACTGGTACTATTTGCACCTTTTTCAATGGAATTTTTTGCTGCAGCATTTACATGCCATCTCTAACATCTTAATTTTACATTATATGCAGAACTATGCTGACAGGAATTTTGTGTTTGAATGCTGCAGATGAATTGGGCCTTAATGGATAACTGTTCAGATGCATCACTGTTTTTTAATATAATTTAATTATATAAATACTAAATTATAATGACATTTATATGATTGTATAAAATTTACTACATAATAAATTATATATAATAATTAAAAATAAAATTATTGCTAATATTATTTAGTTGTTTCTTTCTTCCTGCAGGTTGCATTGACTGTACCTGGTCCAAGAATGAAGAGTCCAAATACATTTTATGCAGCATGAGCCAGTACACACACCACCATCATTGCCCCACTCAAAAAATTGTGTTTATATGGGGCATGATTCTACCTTGCATCTCTGGACTCTCATGAGACAAAGTTAGTACCTTAAATAGAAGAAAAAAATATCAGTTGTGAAATAGGGTAAGAAACAATTACAGTAATTTCACGAATATAAGCCGCACCCTTTTCATTGAAGAATCCAGCCTACCCCAGTAGTGCGGTTTATATTCAGGTGCAATTTATCTATGGACAAGTCCCAGTGAAATGTCAACCCGGAAGTGAGAGCCGGCCAGGGAGAGAGCTGCCACAGAGCCGCTGCCAGGTGGGCGGTGAGCCGGAGCCACTGACGAGCAGGGGGCGGGCCACCGCTGGATTGGCAAGGCCAGCCTGGCTTCGTCACCTTCGCATGAGTGAACTAGCCACCTTTACCCCCTCCACTGCTGCGAGCGAGCCGGGGCTCCCACGCTCCCTTCGGCGGAGC
>VRYO01002355.1:1137231-1153099 GCA_009812075.1 Sialia sialis
CGCTGGAGAGATTCTGTTACTAACTCGTTACTTTGTCGCACGTGGGTCCTCACTTTAAAAAAAAAAAAAGGTGCGGCTTATATTCAGGTGTGGCTTATATATGGACAAATCCCATGGTATTCCCAGCTACCCGGAAGTGTGGCTTATATTCAGGTGCGGCTTATAATCGTGAAATTACTGTACTTAAACTTATTATTAGTCTTGAAAGGATCCCTCAGAAATCATAAGAAGAGGGATGGTTCTTCTTTAGTGCTACAACCTGTTCAGGCTTCAACAGGTCACATGAGTTAATGGAAGGGCCCATGGTGATTCACAGAAAAATAGAAGTTTGTCAAATTTTAGCTAGATTAAAATGTTTGAGTAGCAGATTCTTGTTAAGGGTAATTTTAATAGTGCATTCACTGCTCTCAGCTTAGGCTTTTTGGGGTTTTGAGGTTTTCTTCTTTTCATAATCAGGATTTGAATCCTCACTCAAACTTTACTACTTCTGGAAAAACACTGGTTTTACATGTAGCTGTTCTTCCTCTGATAATGAATTTTCTATGTCTAATCATCTATGCTACACAGGACTTTATGTATGGAAACTGAAAATTTATGTTTGGTCCATTTGGCCAAATCTTCCTTCTGCTCTTGCCATCCTGGTACACAAAATTTTTCTACATAAGTTGAAATATGGTAGATATTAAAATTACTCAGTGATTACTCATATGAATATTGTTTGTGAAAATATGACATTTTAGGGATGTACTTATGATAATTCTGTCCTTACCTAAGCCCGGCATGGTAGATATTTTCTTAAACTCTATATCAGCACTGGGAAGCAAAATTGTTTCTCCAGCTTCAAATTATTTGGGTCCAGATTTTATTTTGCAGCATATTCAACAATAACAATTTTTTCACACTGACTCTGGTAAGTCAGCACAGGCCAAGACAATCCCCAGGATACTGACATGGCTCACCAGTAGTCATTTACTCAGCCTGAATTCCTCATTTTTCCCATCATTTTCTGATGTGACAAGTTCTCATCTATGTAATTCACTTAATGAAATTCAGCAGTTCATTTTCACCTCCTGGATTTTCTTACCGCTTGCTACAGGTAGCTCAAAGGCTTTACCCAACCTGCCTTATGGAGAGAGAAACCCAGGCTACAAACATGCTATCCCTAATGTTGCCACTCCTCAGAACCAGCAACCTGTGGAGAGGACTGATGTAAAAACAATGCATAGCACATGGTCTGGTCTCCTTCAGGTTTTGCCTAATGTTATTACATCGCCAAAACAGGAGGATTTTTTTTTCCTCAAAAGTATCTAAAATAATATCCAGACAGCACTGCATTTGCTATCACAGTTTGGAGGTGGTTTGTTTTTGTTGCAATAGATATTATTAAAATATTAATGTGTTATTTATCCTTGTTGTCAAAATTATTGATAAGATTATTCTACAGCTATAGAATTTAAAAAGAGACATTAAGAAAAACCCTGCAAACAAATAAAAAATACATTTCCTCTGAAAAAGTACAGTCCATGCAGTAATTTGACGGTGATATTTTTCCCTTTGGACCATGATTATACCTACAGTCACCACCACTAAAATAAGAAGATTCTCGAACATTAATGCTGTTACAAATCTAGCCTATATGTCCTAGGTTACAATGTAAAGATGTGCCCAAAGATATGTATTTAATTACCATCTCCATGAACTGTTAAGACAGGAGGGGCAATGTTTTCCTTGCCTCCTCCCCCGGACTATCTCCGGTTAATGGGCCATCAATGCCCTACCCCATGAGTCATAGATAACTCCCTCCAGGAGACATTCTTGTTTAATGGGCCATCAAGGACCCACTGCATGACTGATAAAATGACTCATCCTATTGTGAAATGCTCTGCCCAGGGGGAGGAGCCAAACATTCCCACCTGGATATAATGGGGAGCCTGGGAGACAGCAGGCAGCTCTTACCCACTAGCTTCCAGAGGACAGGAGTTACTGGATCTTTCTACAGGATCGCCACTTCAGCAAGACCACTTCATCTGGGCTGCTTGCCACCACCCTAACTAGCAGGGTGTCAGGTTGTATTCTGACTCTGTCAGTGCTTTCTTTTTGGTACTTCTGCATGTATTTTACTTTTTTTCCTATTAAATTGTATTTCTGACTTGGAGTCTCACTGGTTTTGCTTTCAAACCAGCACACTATATCAGCTCTCCAATTGGAAAACTTACCACAAGAGAACAAGAAGAAAATACTCTGTACATACACTGTGAGGATGTTGAGGCACTGGAACAGGTTGCCAAGAGAAGCTGTGAATGCCCCAAGCCCTGGAAGTGTTTCAGGCCAGGCTGGATGGGGCTCTGAACAACCTGGTCTAGTGGAAACTGTCCTTGCCCATGGTAGGGGGTGGGAACAAGATGATCTTTAAGGTCCCTTCCAACCCAGGCCATTCAATGTTTCTATGATTTAACAGAAATCAGACAAACAGAACAGAGACTTACTAAGGAAAAGTGAAAGCCTTCTAAGTTTCCTAAAAGATGTCTGAATTTGTTAGACTATTTCACTTATAATGCAATTTTATTATTTGGGGGATTGGGGTGGCTTTTTGTGTTTGTTTGATTTTTTTTCATGTTGGGGCTTTTTAAAATTCTTCTCTGCAACCCAATTGTTATTTTATAAATGAACAAAATAACATCTTGGTTTTTTGTCATATCCTTTCATTTAAAACATAAATTTATGTTTAAATGGGCTGACCAATAGATTCATCTTAATATGTTCATATTAATATGTTCTTGGAGACCATAGACTGATATTAATATGAACTTTGCTATGTTGCTTAAGCTGTGTTGCAGAGCAGAAAATCTGCATGTCTATAAAAGTTTTGGCTAATTTACTGCTCCAAGAAATACAGTAGGAAAAATATTCAGCATGCATGAGGTACTTCAGATTCTTAGAGCTACTGAACTCCCTGAAGTTGCTGATTTATTCTCCAGGCTGTTGAAACATAGATTATCTACACAATAACAAAATTACTTCAAGGACTAATATGCAATGCATGCAAAACCCACTGACAGAGCACTGGACCTGAATACTTGCCTCCTCTGTTAAATACATTCCCCAAAATGGAAATGCATATCCACTGCACTGAATGATAAACACTCATTTCAGTCTTCATCCAAGACTCAAACAAACAGATATTTATGGTACTGGAAATATATAGTACATAGAGTCTCCCAAGACTTTCTATGAGGAAAATTTTAATAAAATAGATTAAAGAGAAGTTTAAAAGTAGAAGTATAGAGGCTTAAACAGACTCTTAACTACCAGAGCTATCAGATGTTGCCATTCTACAGTATTACAATGTTCCCACGCTGATATTTTAACAGTAGCTTGAAAGGGGAAAAAAATCTCAAAGATGACAGATCAATTGTGCAGCAAAACTAAGTCATATTCTATAAAGACATCCAATCCCTTTTTATCACTGAGTTTTGTCCTTTGTGATATTAACATATGGCTTTCCTTGATGCCAAGAAACAGTCAATAAAAAGACTTTGTTCTTCAGCAGCACCTTTGTTCTTCCTAAACCTTAGCAACTGTTCATGGATACAGTAAGGGCAGAATAAGGGAAAAGATTTAGTTTGAAGGAACTCTGTATTTCTTACCTGATTCCAGGTTTAGTCTCTTATCTGACAGTAACTCATAGTGCCAGAACTGTTAAAAACTACCCCCAGTGACAAAATCTCTAATAGTAAAAAGCACCTTCCCTTTTTGCTCTTTATTTTACACCACATCCCTTGACCTGAGCACTGCCTGATGCATCATTTTCTACAAGCATGAGAGATGTAAATTTTTAAATGGATTTTTTGTGGTGAGCAAGCTCTGTTAAACAGTTAGATTAAATATAGAATATGAAACGTCCTTGACAGGACTTTCCTTGAGCAAGGAAATAGTACTATTCCACTCAGGAAATGCAGAATGAGACCAGAACACTGTGCTGTAGCCGCCACAACGGAGGAGGGCACCTGATGACATTTCTCAGTTCTCAGGTTTGGGTGTCATTGTTGCCATGTCTGAACAGCGTGTGAGGACAACATATGGAATAACAAATTCTCCCATGCACAATACATTTCTCATGTGGAAATCCTGAATCAGAAGTCATGGGATATTTGAGCAGGTTCCCAAGGCAGGGCAGGGCAAGATGAAGAAAGTGAAGGCTTCATCCAAGGGGAACATCTCCCATAGATCTAATAATCTTTGTGCATCAGAGTATTTTACATTTTCCTCACCATACTTTGGCATTAAAGCTTGGGCTTGTGTCTCACAGAAACCTACACTATTATTATTTTACAACTTTTTTTTTTTAACACAAACCTACTTTTGACAAAATGTTCCAATCAAAATACCCCACTAAAAATTACTTGGATAGTAAGGACAAAGTACATGTCAAAATTAAGGTAATCTTACACAGAAGCAAGTGTTGTGGTAGCTAATTCTTCACTACTTGAGATTTTTGCATCAAAACTAGATATTATGACTCTGTCAAAGGCAATTATAGGCATTGTAAGTGCATATGGAAATTCTTCGCAAAATTGTTCTGCCCTGTGTGATGCTATGAATCACAGCAGGATATAAGAACAGGCATTTTGTGTTTTAAAGCACCTTGATTTAATTGTACAAAATAAAATCTTAACTAGCTCTGTTTTAAGAAAGGTGTTCACAAAGAATACAACCTCATCACAAAAAACCCCCTTTTTTAAAGTGCAAAATTCCAAATTAAGTAATCTGTAGTCCCAAGAAATTGCTTTGTTTACTTTCTATATATAAATTATTTCCATCTCTCTCATTTCATGAGAGCATTGCAGTAATGGACTTGTTCTACTAAGGATGAAAACAACCATTATTTTAAAGTTTATCAACAACACTTAGCTTGCTATAACTCTTTGATTACTAGAAATGGTAAGGGTGTGTGTTATGCTTTGAGTTCATTTGCACCAGCTAGCTTAGGATCCCAGATGTCATGTTGGAGACATACTAATGCTCTTCTACACATAACAGTAAAATTGGTATTTAAATCAGTGTTTCTTTCCTTTATGAATTTTTGTATGACCCCTGCTATGGGATGGTCACTGCCTGAAAGCTTCAGAATTAGTTTTGATATTTCCAACAGAAAGAATTATTCCAAATTACACAAAGGACGTCAAGAGACCAATTCATAGCCTTCAAGAAAGAAAAGCTTTCTACATAATTCTTAAATAGCTTTAGATCTGCCTGTGAAGATGGTGGAGTCACCATCCCTGGATGTGTTTAAAAAAAGACGTAATGTGGTACTCAGTGCCATGGTTTAGTTGAGGTGTTAGGGTGTGGGTTGGACTTGATGATTTGAAGGTCTCTTCCAACCTAGTGATTCTGTGATCAGACTCATAATTTAGGTGTGTGCTGAGGCTCTAAAGAGCATGAAGTTTTTAAGAAGCTTCTCACTATAGTTCCATAAGGACCACAGAGGTATAACATACACAACACTTTTTAATCAATTCAGTTTCAGGTAATCTTTTTAAAGAACTATGGTTTTGCTCTCATGAGGATATAAAGATACGGTCATGTCTACTTGCCAACTGCGAGCTGCAAACAAGGGTTGCAACAGAATCCTCAGTTGCTGAATTTATTTCACTATGAATTTAACTTCAGCAAATAATTTTTTTAATGTGAAGTTATGCTTCTTCCTGGAAGCACCTTATATTTGCAAAACACAGATTTCTGTTCAGACTTGGTTTGTAAAGAAAAAGTGGTGTCAGCTGAGCACCATGCAGAGTCTTAAAGGGAACAACAGGAAAGACAACTCAGGATGGACATGCTCTCAGTAACGCTTTATGTTACTACTAAAGCATTTTTCAAGCATAGAAACACATGATAATTCCACACAGTTCCTGGTTACACTGCCAGTGTAGGTGCTCATATGCACTTCAGTGGAGTTTGAAAAAGTGGATCATGACAGAAGATATTGCCCTCCTATGGCAAGCACCCAGTGCGCCTGCAATCTCATCTCTGTTTCAAGGCTCTGAACTAAAACAAGGAAAGAATTTGCTTGTACTGTGTTTTGTAACACCTTTAGCATGCATGTAAGCAGGTTGCCCACCCACACCATCACTAACTGCAAAAGCTGTACAACCAAAGCTCTTCCCAGCACACAGTGCCATTCCAACACCTCACTTGCCCAGCCTGCAGCCCTCCATTCCAGCACTCTATCCTGGGCTGCATTCCACCAAGTCTCACCAATGCTGATGATGTCATAGTTCTGGGAACTGACCAAACCTTCCAGTTCAGCCTGTTTCTCATGCTGCATGTGTTGGGGTATAAGCATTTCAGACATGCTCCTGAAGCATTTGAAGGCATTCAGGTCTGCTCCTACCAATAAATAAATTAGTTTTGGCAGCGTTTAAATCTCACAGTGATTATGTTCAATCTTGCAGCTTGTTTATAGTCACCTCAGAACACAAAATGGTTCCTTAGGAAACATTATTGAATCACCTACAAAAACAAAGCTTCTCACATCTTTCCTATGAAAAGCATTTTATTTTGTAATTCTCTTTGCCCTTAAATTATAAATGGCTTAACTACTAACTATTTTTAATAGTGTTGAACTGCCCTCTGCAGCTGAATCAGAGGTAAAACGTGTACAAAAAATTTTGTATCATGATTCATGACCTATGTCTAATGTTCATGAAATCAGGCTCGTTCTTCTAGATCTCAAACTGTCTGAAATAAGCTGATGGGAGCTTTATGAGCAAGAGGCTTAGAATACAGAAGTGATGTTTATTGAAAGATTGAAGTTTTTTGAAAAACTTGTGAGTACTTGGCTTCTCCTTTTCAGGAATAAAATGGAAACTTTTTGTTATGAGATGAGAAAAGGTTTGGGTTTCACTATTTACATTTTGATCCTGTGAGATTGTGAGATCACAGGATTATGAAAACATTCAGAACAACCCATACAAACATGTTCACCTGCAAAATAACAACAGTTGAAGTGGCAACCTTCCAAAAGCAAAGAAATGCCCATGAACTGAGTGACTGAACCTACTGGGGTTTGACTTATGCTATGGATAAAAGGTCAAGTGTCTCAAACTCAAGCGGTTTTTTATTCTGGCTCAGCATAGATAGCATATTAGAATTATTGTTCCTACTCTCTTGAATTTAGTGCCATTCACAATATCATGTAAATTGTGATTCACTATTCTACATACTGAATAAATACCAAATAAATGCCAGTTTCTGTGAAAAAGATTATAAAATTTACCAGACAAGTAGTAAAAGTTGTCACAGGATTGCTTAGAGTTGGGGCACAATAGTTAAACTGTTGTTCTCAGACACTTTGATCACTACTCATGACTAGTTAAGAAATCACACACATTCCCTCATGAAAAAAGAACAAGGTTCAATAATGTACATTTCAAACTAAACACTGCCTTATTTGCCAGAGATTAACACAGGATAATGAATGATGAATCCACAAATTCCATCTTCTGCCCCTGCAAAAGTGCCAATCGTACCTTGACTTTAACATACTGGGTTATATGTTTCAAACAATAACTAGGCTGAATCAACACTGACACAGCCAACAGCAAGAGGGGAAATACTGGCACTTACAGTTCCAGTCAGCAAGTGCAAAGGAGTCAGGTACCTTGGTAACAGTGGTGAAAGTAATCTTTAAAATTTCCTCCATTTAATTCCTCAGGGAGACAACTCTTAGTGAGCTAAGGTTGTGCATAAAAATAGCATAGCACCTACAGTCCCTGTTCAATATAAAAAGGTAATACAATTTTTTCATAATTATTAAAAACTATAGAGAACTGAAAAAGGGTTGCTTTTCAGTTGTTGTTGTGATGATCAATTAGATTTGAAGTTTAGCACTGAGTACTTGTTACTTAGAAGACCCTGGAAGAGATTATTCCTACAAAACTGTACTGCTGAATTATAGCCTTAGTTCAGAACAGGTTTCAATTCCTTTATCATTTTCTTGAAACACTGGTATTTCAGTAGAATGATAAAAATAAAAACCCAAAACAAACAAAAATCACACTTCGAGAAAACAGCTTGGTTTTGATTTACAAATTTCCAAGTCAAATAACTCATACACTTAAAAATTTGACAAAATCTATAAATAGGGTGATTTATAACATACTAGATATAGTTCATCACTGTTGCATTCCACTACCCAACATGTATTTAGATAAGTACAGTAATTTCATGATTATAAGGTGCACCTTTTTCACTGAAGAATCCAGCCTACCCCAGCAGTGCGGCTAATCATCATGTGAGGCTTATTTATGGACAATTTCAGGAGAATTGCCAAGGCAGAGGTACGAGCTGCAGGGGGAGCAGGCGTTCCCTGCCCCTCAGCAGCTGCGCAGAGCGAGCGGGAAAGATAAGAACAGGTGTTCCCTGCCCCATAGCTCCCGGCACTCCCTGCCACTGCTCCCGCTCCCAGTGCTTCCCGCGCTCCCCGCCACTCCCTCCCGCTCCCGATCCTGGCGCTCCCTGCCGCTCCCACTGCCTGTCGCTCTTGCTCCTGGCGCTACTGCCTCCCGCTGCCGGCCAGCCCCTCCCAGCGCGGCCCTGGCGCTGCCTGGCTCCTCAGCAGCATCCCCACCCTGCCACGTGGAAAAAAAAAAAAAAAAGAAAAAAAAAAAAAGGAAAAAAAAAAGAAAAAAGGGAAAAAAAAATGTGGCCTATATTCGGGTGCAGATTATATATGGACAAATCCCGTGCTCTACCCGGCTACACAGATGTGCGGCTTATATTCAGGTGCGGCTTATAATTGTGAAATAACTGTACATTCCTTGACCCTGTGGCTTGACCCTATCCCTTCTCTGACTATACCGAGTTGGAAGAGATTGGGACAGATCCAATTTCTATCCCACCCCCTTTCCTGGAAGCAAGAAACACCCCTGTGTACCACGTGATCGCTCTCTTTCCCCTGGACACCTTCGAGAATAAACCTTGGAACAAAGCCAGGGGTCTGAGCCTCCTTAGTCTTGCTTTGTCCATGATCTCTCCCTACCCCATCTCTGACTGACAGCTAGCCAGGAGGTCGGAAAGAGGGGCCAGGGCACATCACATCACCATTTATAAACATAGTCAACTGTATCAGCCATTCTTGCCAGGTCTCATTGGACACCAGTGACAAGCCATGTCCCTCTGGGGTCCAAACTGGGACCAGTGATATTTAACATCTCCATTAATGACACAGACAAAGAGATCAAATGCACTGTCAGAAAATCTGTAACTGACACTCTTGAAGGATAGAACATCATCCACAAGGAGCTGGACAAGCTCAGGACTGGGGACCATAGGAACCTCATGAGGTTTAACAAGACAAAGCCTAAGGTGCTGCACCTGGGTCAGGGCAGCCCCTGATATCAACACAGACTTTGGAGTGAACAGATTGAGAGCAGCCCTGCTGAGAAGGACCTGGGTAATGTGGCTGGAGCATTGAAGACTGAGGCACAGAAGTCATTAAGGACCCCAGCCTTCTCTGTTCAGGTCTCCCATTTCCTTCTGGAGAGGAAGGAAATTATCCTTAGGACATTATCCCTGATGTTTCTTTTGCTTGCAGCATACCTATAAAAGTCCTTCCAGTTACCATTATTATCCCTGGCCACTCTCAGTTCTAACTAAGCCTTGGCTCCCATACCCTTGCCCCTAGATTCCCATATAATTACACCATATTCCTCAAGGGCCACCTGTCCTTGTTTGCACTTCCTTAAAGCTTCTTGAAAGCCATAAGCCAGCAACTTGCAGCTCAGGCCAATCAGGTCCTGGGCTGCATCCAGAGCAGTGTGGCCAGCAGGGCCAGGGAGGGGATTCTCCCCTCTGCCCCACTCTGGTGAGACCCCACCTGCAGTGCTGCATTCAGCTCTGGGGTCACCAGCACAGGAAGGCCATGAGGGGTAGTGAAGAGAAAGGTCAGAATGCTTTATTGCTCTGCAGTCTTCCCCAAATTGCTTAAAGCCTTCTCCAGTTAGTGAGCAGAAACCTCTAGTTTTTCTCCATGGTTGCCCTCTGAAGGATAAAGATGATGAATTAAAGACCTCTTTATTGAAAAGGGCTGCTGACAGAGCTAGAGATTCTGGTGTCATGAGAAAGCCATCAGCTCAAGCCAAAATAATTCAACTGACAAATACCTTGAAAGCTGTAACTGCAAATTGCTGGTATCACTTAAAGAAAGCATCCTTTGGGAATTCAGCGCTTACGAACAAGTAGAGTGTGAATAATGTCATTGCCACACGTAATAGAGATGAATTCCCAGTGAATCAACTATGTGGGAGCCAAAATATCACAGTGACAGGCACTTCAGAACTACATCATAATGTAAATATGATGGGTTAAATCTTAGCCCTATTGAAATGAAAGCTGACCAAAAATCAAAGAATAGAGTAGTGTGGCTTCTGGGGAAGTAAATTGTTCAAAGGCTCATCTTCCCAGCAGTATCAAGATGCTTTTTACACCCTCTGACCTGCTGAGCAATCCTGAGTAATTCAGTCACCTCTCAGCCCCATGCTGTGAACCCTCTCTCAGACTGAAGCTGTGCTCTAACAGCACAGGAGAATAGGTTGCTTCTTGTAACATAATGAAAGTAGCTGCTATGGACCCAAATGCTGCTGCTATATTACATCTAAATGCAACAAATGTACTGTATTCTGTCATCAGAGAGATGGGTCTTCCATTGTTGCTGTAGTCCTTTAAACCATCCCTATTCCACTTGGGAGTCCAAGTGATATAAAAAAAAGAAATTGCCTAAAAAAAATAGAAACCATGAAATAACTAATAAATCTAACCACCTGTATGGCAGCATGTCCTGAAATGAGGCAATGCATTCTGAATTATAGAAGCAGGAAATTAAAGAAAAAAAATCACTGAGGCTTGCCATTAAAAGCTATTTAGAACCAGCTCACCCTCCAAACAGGTAATAAGTTAATTGCTATAAAAATCAGGTAAAGGTAATCCAAAATACAGAGTTTTAGCTTCCAGCA
This sequence comes from Sialia sialis, assembly GCA_009812075.1. Classification (NCBI taxonomy): domain Eukaryota; kingdom Metazoa; phylum Chordata; class Aves; order Passeriformes; family Turdidae; genus Sialia; species Sialia sialis. The sequence goes on from VRYO01002355.1 coordinate 1,148,244, forward strand.
CTGAACACACAATCTAGGTACTCTTAGAACAATGCTAAATTCACATAAGCTGCCAAGCAATAGCATTTTACCAAATACACAGGCTATTGAACAAGCACAGTAGACTCAGAAAGGAGGATGGTGCCAGGCTCTTCTTAGAGCTGCTGAGCTACAGGACTGGAAAAGTAGGCAGGAACTGATACACAGGAAGTTCCAGCTGAACAGGAAGAGCAACTTCATTACTATGCAAGTGACCATACACTGGAACAGATCGTCCAGAGAAGCTGTGGACTCTCCCTCACTGGAGGTACTCCAGAATAGTCTGGATGAAATCCTGGGCCACAGGCTCCGAGATGACCCTGCTTGAGCACTGTAGTCCGTTCCAACCTTACCTATTCTGTGAAAACCATTTAAGGAGCCCATAAGTCATGGCAAAAACATCCAATGGAAAACAGAAAACATATTTAAAAAGCAAACTGACCCTCTGACACTACATCTACATCTTGAGACCATGCAAGTCTGTGGAAGAATTCAGCTCAAACATATGAGACAGATGATACTCCTGCATTTAACATACTCATGAAGCCACAGTGAGCTCCTGAACAGAATTACACACTATTATTTCACACATTTTTTTCACAGTCATCTGGGAAACTAATCTTGTAGAGGATCCTTTTTTTTGCCAGATCTTCTTCATGATATACACCAGTCATTTTGGAACACTTCTCATGTCTAAATCTGATGTCTTCTATATTGTAAACACACTCAGAAAGAAAAACTGAGTGATGTATTTTGGAAAACAAGCACAACATACTACATGGTAGTTACGGTCCAAAGGAGCAGAAAAGCAGAAGTAAATTTGGCCCAGATTAGGCGAAAATGATTCTCTTGGCATGAACTACAAAGAGGGAGATTATTTTCAGAAACATGGTATCAGTCTAATAACGGATTTTTTTTACAGGAGTCCATCCAAACATTTGGTAATGACCATCTATTTAGGCCCTTAGATGTAGCACAGTAAAACACGTATACATACATATACATATATATATATCTGCAGGGCGTTATTTGCATGGCAAGACTGATTAAAAACAAAGAAGACACAGCAATCACAGATTAAGAAGTTCGGGAAAGAAAAGCTCATAACATCTTGGAAAGGGTGGGGCAGGAATTACCTTGGTAGGAATAAAAAATTGTCTTGGAAAAACATATCCATCATTATCAACTTTTTTCAAGCCCTGTATGGCTCAAACTTCATATTAACATGAATTTGTTTTTGAAACCATCCCATCAGAAAGTCACTTTGTTCTGGCAAAGACTCGATCACTGTAATGACAGCCATTTTACAGGTACAATATTTATGGTTAGTCCTTAAAATTGTCTTTAATAACTGTTTAAGGTATCTTCTTCTCAAAGGTAGCTGAGATTATTATGCACAGGATTATAGTTAGTTGTTACGTATGCAGCTTCATCAGATATGTAAATGGTCCCCAGCCCCTCTTCTGTAAAAGGCCAGGAGCATCTTAGTGTCTATTTTTTAAAAATTATTCTAACATCTCTTCGCACCTGTCCAAGGTATGAAATAAGTTTTCCTTACCTTTACATTTCTGCATTTCAAATCCCTGTCTTCTCAGGTAAGGATTCTGGGGTTTTTTCCATTTAAGAGCTTTCTTCAGCCTTCTCTCCTGCTTCATCTCTTTGATCTTTTGTTTGTTTTACATCTACAGGTGTCTCTCAAGGGCAGGAGGATTTTTTTTGTGTGTATGTGTGGAGGATTTTTCCTCAGCTCTGGTTTACCTGACAAAGCTCTCATCTGGGATTATGCACCTCACTGCAGTAAATGACACCATTTTCCAAACTGATTAAGGAAAAATATTATTCTTTTACTTTTGCTTTGTTTGCTCATTTTTCAAAAAGATTTTACTTTGACTAAAAGAACTGGCTTAACACACTTTTCAAAACCATCAGAGCACTGACCTTTCTCAATAAAACCCAGATTGACTGCACTCATAGCTAATGACTATGTGACTTCACCATACGAGCAGCAACAGTAGAGAAAATAAAAACGGGTATTTTGCACAGATACTGGCTTACAGCACATATTGCAACTACTTAGACTATTATGATAAGATAATAAGGTAACTAGTCTTGAATATTGCATGAAAGCCCAAAAGGTATTTAAGCAAGCTGATAATAGCTTATTTTCTTCGTTTTCCTCATGATATCAGTATCTACCTCCCAGTCTGGTGATTTGGTTCTCCCTCATAAATATTTGCTTTTGGATATAATTACTCAATACAATAAGCACAGTAGATTTCAATATATATTTTGGATTTTTTTTCTTTAATCCTGCTTTTCTTGTCTTACTAACACTTGAAGCTATGTTGTTCCCAGGCTTTTCTGTATGAAGCAGTAGAGTTAACACTTTTTCTACTACACCTATTAGATTTTCAGCTATATTACTCCCTGTAGTTCAAACACAGAGCTAATATGCAAACCCAGCTCCTTTGCAGAAGAAAGCAAAACTACATGTTGAGTCAGGCACACTGAACAGTATAATTTTATTTCTAAATAGGAAAATAATAAAAATAAGATAATAATACTTTTTCTTCCATGAGGAATAATAACAATGCATTTAATCTTATTTCCCAGAAGTACATATCTACAATCAAAGATGTAGCTCTGTGTATAGAAATCCCCAAAGCTTCCACTCCAGAGAGCCATGTGTCAAGATAAAAAATCTGGTCTGTTTTTATTACTTATTTCCTCCTGTCCTGGTCCTCTGTGGTTTCTCTAGATCTAACCCTACATGCCCTAAAGCTTTCCTGATTTACTCTTTGCTCTATGCTAGCCCAGCACAAGCACTGACACAATTATGCATGAGTTAGACTGGGGCACTAAGGAAGCCAAAAAAGGCGCCCAGTAGCATAAAGTAGCACACAATACTGGTTTGGAACTTCCCCTGAAAAGCTATAGGCAAAATTCATCCTAGAAGGGTGTCTTTTTGAGGTTTCTTTGGTAGTTTCTGGTTGGTAGGCTGTTTCATTTATTTTGCTTTTATTATTTTCTAGGTTGCTTTGAGGGGTTTCTTTTTCATTTGTTATTTTAACTAAGTTTGTGCTTTGGTTTAGACCAAAATCTTGCCTATGGCATTTTCAAGGTTACCTATACTTACACAATCTTCTTTTTTTCAGTTGTTAGCACTTTAATCCTCCTTCTCTAGGCCACTTAGTTCAGCAACTTCTACCAAGTGCCAAGAGACTCCACAAATCTGGATATACAAAGTTCAGAAGAACACAGCAATTATTTACTTACAAATATACGCAAGAGATGCCAAGGTGTAACAAGCAGTATCCAGAATTTAATTTTCTCTCCATTCTCATGGCAGTCATCAGTCAATGGAAAACAATTCAGAATGGGATAATCCTCAATCTTACTAAGTCATCAAGTTCTAATTCCCTGCTTTTTCTCTTAGTATTTAATAACTTTTCTTATCAGTGTTCTTTCTCATTCATTCTTTCAAGATTAAAATAATTCATATTTTAATTTCCAAAATAGAGCTAAGACAACATGACATTGCTCTGCAGCACCAAAAAACTTCAACTAAAACTATCAGGGAGTTGGAGGTATCTGCCGTTCTAGTGTCTCAAGCCCATATAAAAGTGTTTTTTCTGCCCAGGATGAAATGGGAATTTGTTATAGACTTCATACAAACAACTAATCCTTTCTTGAACATCCAGCTAATTAGTTTGGCCTTGGTGCTGCTGCTGCCGCCTTTTGCAGTGTGGAAGAACTCTTCTTTCCATATAACTAAGTGCCAGGGCAGGCAAGAAAGAGGAGAGCAGTCACACACAAAGGGAACCTCACACAAATTCCCACACACATACAGCCTGTCAAACTAAGAGGTAGAACACGGCAGAAGATTTAAAAAATTTCTCAATCAGAATTTTCCAACTGTCAACACTGAAAATCTCTGCATTAAAGTTCCAGAAGGCCTCTGATGGAGCCAGGTAACTTTGTCACAAAGCTGCCTCAGGGTCTGCCACCTTCTCTGCCCCATCCTTGGCCACAAAATGAACTCTGAGCAGAACACATGGTTTTCAGAGCTTCCAAGCCCTTACAGAGTATTGTCTCAGGAATTTCTCCAATTATACTTTTTCAACAGATGCATCCATTTGGACAGATCACTATTTTCAGATACACAACAGCAATCTCCACTTTTAAATACACATTTAAAATGTAAGGTTTTATACATTTTTAGATATATTTTATATAGAGATATATTATTATATGTAGATATTTATTCCATATATCTCTAATGAATGTATCTATGTCATATATACAGTAATTTCACGATTATAAGCCACACCTGAATATAAGCCGCACTTCCGGGTAGCCAGGACGACCACGGGATTTGTCCATATATAAGCCACACCCGAATATAAGCCGCACTCCCCCCCCGCCACCGCGGCAGGGTGGGGGTGCTGCTGACAGGCCAGGCAGGGCCAGGGCCGCGCCGGGAGGGGCCGGCCAGCAGCAGGAGGCAGCAGCACCGGCAGCAGAGGGCAGCTGGACGGGGGGAGCAGCGGGGAGGGGCAGGGGGGCCCAGCGCCAGCTGCGGGAGCGCGGGGAGCAGCAGTAGCGCCGAGTGGCAGCCACGCGAGTGGCAGGGAGCGCGGGGAAGGGCAGGGGGGCCCAGCGCCGGCTGCAGGCGTCGGGGGGAGCGGCATTGGCAGCGGCGGGGAGCACAGGAAGGGGCGGGGAGCTGCAGCAGCACTGAGCGCCAGCCACGCGATCGGCGGGGAACGCGGGGAGTGGCATCGGCGCCTGGCGTCGGCCGCGGGAGCGGCAGGGAGCGCAGGGAGGGGCGGGGAGCG
>VRYO01002355.1:1154099-1207614 GCA_009812075.1 Sialia sialis
AAATTTTGCCATCCTTGCAAATCAAAACTATGTTTGTGCGTGTAAGCACATATGTATGTGGATATGACTAAGTGCTACCCAACATAAATCTAGTCAGAAGCAAGGCCTTGAAACATTCTTGAGGTGATCTTGCTCATCCGTCTGGCTCTGGCCTGTACTCTTGACTTCTCATGATCACAGAAATACTAAGCCATAAACTGGACTACTGAGTTTATTAATCTAAAATACCTCCCTAGTACAAATATCTGTCTATGTACTGAAAACACACTTAAGATATTATTTCTAGTTCCTAGTTTTGTCATTACAGCAAAACAGTGGTTCACACTGAGATACAATACTTAAAATTGATTGCAGTATTTTTTCAGCATGTTTCTCTGGTGAGACTATGCAGGCTTTTCCCTTTTGAAAGGGTTGCTGCTTCTGATTCTGAATCAAAAGGCACCTCATACATAATTACTCAGTCCACTAAAATGCAAATAGCAGAGATGGGCAAACAAATGAAAGGGTTTATGAGAAATACAAGCCCTGTAATAAATGAAAAATGGACAAGTATTTTTTTAGAATAGTAAGCTATGTGACCAATATTCTATGCACCATTTTTCAGCTCAAGTGTATTCTAAAGCACTTATTCATAATGCTCATATAATGATGATGCTTCCAAATTTTCACCTTTGAGAGATGAAGGTGATCTGTAGCCATTGTATTTAAAGGCTACAAAGACAGCTCTAACAAATCCATTGTTTTCTGTTTTAGCCACATCAAAACTGCTCAGCATTAAGCCTTAAGAGCTACATCCTATTAGTACTTGGACAACTGGTGAGTGTAAACAAAAATTTAAAACCTGTGTTGGTTGATGGTGATTGTGCTTACAGCTGACTAACAAGCTCTTTAATGCATTCCATTCAAGTCCGTTTCCACTTTCTTGTCCTCTGCACAAGACATAAGACATTTGCATACAAAACATTTGTAGTGTGTTCTGTAATTTGTATTCATTAGCCTACACAAATAAGAATTCAAGAGGTACTAGCACATAAGATTGCTCACAGGTGTTGTCAGTCGTTTTTAATTTCATTGAAAATAGCACAAGTATATGATCTCTCAGGCCTTCCTTAGGCCGTGTTCAGAAAACCTATAGGGAAAGATCTGTTAATTCTTTTGGACTGGATGCAAGTAGAGATCCCTTTCTTTTGTGTTTTTCTCTCATATACTATTGCTTCAGAAAATTATTTCCATACCAGAGACGCGAGGAAGGACATCTTTAAAGAAAAAAATACACTTAAGTTTGATTCTGATCCTGATCTGTTGCACTCAAAAAAATTTTTCATCAACATTAAGGGATGCAAAATTTCATGCTAAGTAATGAGCCACATCAGGAATGTGCTTTTGTAGCTCTCCTTTCTGGCTAAAATTTTGAAGTGTATTACTTATATGCCAAAGTATGTGTTTAACTTACTGTCTTTGGATTCTGCATGATATTCTAAGTGAAGATAAGAAAATACTTGACAACTGTTTTTTTAAAAAAAATAAGATTGCTTGATCATCAAGAGATACTGTAGTCACACCTGGAAGTTATTAATTGCTTCTAGAGTTTAAAGAACCAACTCTTATAATCACAACTTTAATGGAATTTGAAATGCACTCATGCCAAAAGAAATGAATATAGAAAACAAGTTATGATAGTGAAATTAAACTACTCACTTTAAAGGTGTAGCAGTAAGGTTAAAGGTCTAGATTATTCTTGTTTTTAATCACTGGCATTCGACAGTGCTAATAATCTGAAAAAGAAAAATACTCCAGTACAATGAAACTGTCGTTTCATCATAAAGATGTGTTAACTTTGAAAACTTCCAAAACAGTAACACTATCCATAGAACCATAAAATGGTTTGGGTTGGAAGGGACCCTTAAAGGTCACCTAGTCCAACTCCTCTGCCATGAGTAGGGACATCTTCAATGAGATCATGTTTCTCAGAGCCCCATCCAAACTGCCCTTGAATGTTTCCAAGCATCAGGCATCCACTGCTTGTCTGGGCAATCCATTCCAGTGTTTCAGCACCCTCACCATAAAACATTCTATCTTTACATTTAGTCTGAATCTACCCTCTTTTAGTTTAAAACCCTTAGCCCTTGTCCTACTGCTACAGGCCCTACTAAACCATCTCTGCTCTTCCTTCTTTTGAAAGAAAGCACCTTTAGGTGCTGAAAGGCTGCAGTAAGGTCACCCTTGAACCCTGCCTTTTCTAGGTTGAACTACCCAAAGTGTCTCACCCTGTCTTCATAGAAGAGGTGCTCCAGCCCTCTAAACATCTTTACGGCTCTCCTCTGGACCCACTCCCATCAGGTCCTTGCCTTCCAACACAGTATGGGAAGCTGCATTATCATCTAGATCTCCTCAAGACCTTCTGTCCTACAACTAGGTGTGCTTTTCAGCTGACTTAGAAAACTGATCCCATTGAAACATGACCACTTATTTTTAGAAGAAATACAGTAACATAGTGGAGAGGTGACAACCACCTTATCAGTGCATTTTTACATCCACTTAACCACTCATTAAATACAGCCTGATAGAAAAAAAAAAAAAAAAAAAAGAAAAAAAAATTAAAATACAGTCAGGCAGAGCTCCTATATGACAGCAAATCCCTCATGTGACAACATATCACATGGAGCAATGAATTACCTCAGAAAGAGTCTTGACAGGAGTGTGGATCTGTCATTTGCACAGGGAAAACACAGGACACAGCCATCCTAGCAACACAGGTAAAGCAAGGAAAATAACAGATTCTCCCAAAAAGATGAATGTTTTCTCTGTCTCAAGAGATAATTTAAATTAACATTTTACTTAACACAATGCAATGGAATAAGGGCATTAACGTGCTCAATTGCTTTCAATCAGCAGCTTTCATGTAGGTGCCTAGACAGCACTAACGCAACAATTTTTTGTCTGCTGCCAAGCTAGCATGAAGCAGCTAAAATTATAGTAGCTCACGGTAACTAACAAATACTTACATGCATATACTCACATATATAATTATTAATAATAATTTAATATTTATCAAGCATATATACTAAAAATTATTGTATTACATTTACACACATACTTTCTTTAGATTGATACTACAACTGTTGCCTGGAAATAAAATGTTAGATGATAATTAAGACACTATAAAAATTCTTCCTTGATTAAAAGTTTTGCTTCCCAAGATTATTTTAAAATTACAATGTAAATAAGACATAAAGCATAGCTTCAAAAATTTCTTATGTCTCCTCTTATATTACATTATAAGCTAATTTAGAATCAGTCATGACTACTGTTTACCTTTGTCCTCTATTCACAGCCTAACTGGATTAGCTATTGACTACCTGTAAGAAGGCAGCCACTTGTGTAGGGTTTTGGCTCAAAAGGAAAAAAAAAAAAATTAATGAAACCACAGGGGAAAAAAATCACTAAGTAAAAGCACTTTATGCTCATTTCTTTGATATCCTTGCATCACAGAGAAACATAAAGATGTGACCTTAAAAGTTTCTTAACTGGTTTAGACTCATGAGCCTGGGGTAGGAGAAGCCTAGTGTCTGACCCCAAGTTCTCTCTGAAATGCAAACTGAATTTCTCTCAGGATCCAAAGTTCAGTGTTTTCCAGACATCCATATTAGACAAACTGATTCTGCCTGAAATTCCCTTTTTAAACAAAATCTCCTAACCAGCTACAAAGTACAGGAGACATTGACCTAACTTGAGATGATCCTAGTCGGGCACTTCTCTAAAAGGTCAGTATCTCTATGGTTAATTATAATAAAGTCATTATACACTGTGCTACATGTTCCACCAAAATGACTTCAAACTAAATGAGAAATATTCTGCCGAAAAATTAATATCTTTATAAATGCTATACCTTTTTTACTAGTTTTTCCCTGCTGCTTCTCTAGTGCAGGAAACAGCTGATTTTCTTGAGATCTGTCAGGGCAATTAGATCATCTGAATGTTCTGCACTGTCCCATCCAGACATGCTGCAATTTTGGAGGGCATGATAATCCTCTTCCTGGTAAGGTCAATAAGTCTTTTCTCCTTCCACTACATTGGAATTGCAAAATGAAATGGCAAACAGGATTCTCTGCTCTCAGGCAAAGGAGCATCATGACCTACATAACTTACCCAAGGCTGTATTTCTCTCCAGGGTACAGTTACTGTTTCCATCTTAAACTCCAGTATCACCACTTCTTCATCTTATGCTGAAGGGACGAAAATTGTTAATGTACAAGCAATTTCAGGGTCAGAATGGTACTGAGAGCAAAAATGAGGCACACCATAAAAGACAGAGAGAGTATAATATGTATGTATATACAAGATTCATTGCAAGGGGAAAGCCAAATAGGCAGTCACCAAAAGAAGAGTATCAATGCATGTGGTACTGTACCTTTTTTGGATAAAATAGAGAGTGTCTAAATTGCAGAGTGTCTAAAGATGGGAAAAAACATATCCCTGATCTCCTCACTGCAGAAAGCATTAACCAAGACGAAGATCAAATGCATCACTATGTGACAAAGCCAGGCTGTGGAGACTGCAGGATATCAAATAAATGAAATGAAGAATATAACCAAGAAACAAAATGCAGACCATGATTTCTGCGAAACATGCTCACAAAAATGTCATTTTATAAAGGTTTGTTTGTAGATAAAGAACATACTGTTACACAGGACAGCTCAGGAAAGGTGGAATCAAGAGTCTGAAGATCATGTAGACAGGTTTAACAAGTCTTTAGAGTCTAGGTGTAATTTTCAATTGCAAATTGAAAGCCTCCCTGAGGTTAAACATTCACATAAAGGAATCAACTGGAAAAATAACAAAATATACTATTTTCCTGAGTCTATGTTGAAGACAATACTTTGGTATTTTATAGGTTTCATGTGCATTCAATCCTCACAAAACAAATTTGAGACCACCTAATGTACATACTAAAAATTGAGTAAATAGTATTAAATGGATATAGGTAACATTTTTCTTCTCTTTGAAGAAAATACTAGCTGTATCACCTCTTCTAAAGACAAACCTTCACAGCAACTAATTCTGGTATCAAGCAGCAGTTTCATTCTTGATGATTAAGAAGTTCCTAGATTTTTGTTTTCTACTTCCCACAGTAGGAAACTCAGAGAGTGAAATATAATGCAAACAATAGTCTTTGAGACTTAATAGAAGCAAAATTAAGACACTTCATAACTACAATTGCTCCCACAGAAGCTTCAGCATTTTGTGGAACAAGTTATTTACCACCCATGTACTGTCAACCACTCGGATGGGCATAGAAGAGTCAGAGAGAAAATTCCATGTCCAAGTTCAACGCTGGAGTATGCGACAGTTGCTCACTCTTGTCCTTCTGTATAACTGGCTGGCTTTCTGCTAATAAACAGCAAGCATTGTGCACTAAGCAAGGCCAGATTGGATGGGGCTCTCATCTATTGGAAGGTGTCTCTGCCCACTGTAGAAGGGTTGGACCCAGATGGTCTTTAGGACCCCTTCCGATCCAAACCATTCTGTGATTCATAATTTCCATTGATTTTAAACCTCAGCAGCCAAAGAGCAAATTCTAATAAAGCACTTTTGAAAAACATTGCCTAAAAAATTCAGAACATCAGATCAGGAAAATCAACAATATTATTCTTCCATAGTTCCAACAGATTTCATTTATGGCAAGTGAAGGCTACTCCACATTCAATAACTCTGTCTAAGCTTTACAGTCACTGAGATAAAGATCATTATTCATGCTTTCCAGAATTATGTATTTGCCCTGAAAGGTAAACTGTCCTGTAAAAGCCTTGTCATCATTGTCAGTATTTTCCATTTTTTCACTGTCACCGTAACAAAGTTATTACCAACTGTTTTATGCAGATTCATCAGTCCTTTAAATTAGATTATGTGCCTCACTAAATTCACTACACAAGAATAACTGACTATACTTTTGAGTTGCAATGAAATAGAAAATGGGACCTGGAAACATCTAAATATAATCTACAAAAAAACTTGCTTATTTCTTATTTTGACCTGCATGTCACTGATAGGCATTCTGGCTTGAGTGCCTTGCTTTATTAAGAAGGTCTCCTCTAAGGCAAAAATCCGTACATTAGAGAACATTTGTTAAAAATAATTCTCAGGGGACTTTTGTTGTTGCATTTGAGAAAAAAAAGTTTTGAGTAGTTATTCCTTGATAACATTCTCAAAATAAATTGTACAATACAAAATGCTTTACCTCCTAAGGGAAAATGACAGCAACTAAGACTCTCATTACCATTAGTTTCCAAACAACTAATAAAGGAACAATTCTTCAATTCATCTTACATCCAGTGAAATGGAAGCAGTCATTATCTTCTGCAGCAAGTCCAACTTTTAGAACAGCATGATTATTTTGTTTATAAAAATCTGAGGTACAATGAAAGATTACAATAGCATAAATGAAAAGCTAGGCTTGCCAAAAACCTGTAATTCAGGCTAGGCTATTCATGCCTCTTAGCATCTAGAGACAAAAAAAAACTCTGGTGAGAAGATGGAACTCCAGAACAATGACAATATGAAAATAATAGTTCGGGCTTGGATGGATTTTACAGACTACCTGGTCTACCTCTCTACTCAAAGAATGACTATTGGACACCACACCTCCCAGGCCATTGTCCAAAGTCAAATTCTGAATCCCTCAAAGACTGGAGATACCACCATCTCTCCAAGCTATCTATGGCTTCCCTGCTTCCCCCACTTGTCAGAATTTTTCTTTAAGAAACCTGTTTGTCCTTTTGCTGTTCACCTCCAAGGTGAGTCTAGTACCACTTCTGTTTATAAATTTAAGAGGAATGTTGTCCTATGTGGAATATATTTTCCATTTCCCATGTTATCAGTTACAGTAATTTACACAGTCCAATAGTTCACTGCATCCATACATCTACTTGTAAATCTCAGCCTGTTGAAAAATCACAGCAAATCTTCTCCTAAATCTCTCTTTTCCTCAAGTCTCTCCCTGCCATCCCATGCCTTAAGCTATCTCTGGAAAGTAGTCCATGAAGAAATGCCCCAAAAAGAGGGAATATCTAAAAATATTATAGGAGTGGCAGAGCTCTATTGCAGCTTTCCAGGTCGAATGTGAAAATAGGTAACAGGAGTCAGAAATAGAGAAATTTTAACTACTAAAAAATGTTATTTCCTCTACTTTCTCTACCAGAAAATACTTACATTTGACCAATCACAGCCCAAAGCCTAGCAATCAGGCAAGCGGACACAAAACCAGTAATGCAGTTAACAATCAAGGATTAGTAAAATGCCTTAGATAGCAGCATATTTCTGTCAAGCTATATTCTGTAGCACAATTTTATACTGCACTTTGCTACATGCAAAAATATCGTTATGGGAAAGGAGAACACATCTTTAAGAGAAATATTAACACCTTAATCAAAGAATTGTTAGTTTAGATACAATTATTGCAGAAAAAAGTGAATGTTACCATACATAAACCACCAGTTGCAATAGTAGTAATAAAGACTGTTGTACCTGCACTTCCTAGTACCTCACTCCTATTCTTGGTGTTAACTCTTCAACTGCCCCTTTGGATCTCGACACTGATGATGCCTGTGCCAGGGACGTACAGCAAGGCACTGGCACCCCAAGTTGCGATGGTGACAGTTTCTTCCTCCTTACTGCATAATAGACTTGGAAATGCTTTTACATTAGATAATTCACTCGTAACATGTACCATCCCTTAACACTAGGAACGGTCATAACCGGGTTACAGCTTAAACAGACAGAAATTCAGCCCCTTCTTTTCCCTGAAACATAAACATTTACAACAAATTAAAATTGGGCATTATTTTTAGGACAAAAAATTAATCTGCAGAATTTGATTTGAACATGAACGTCTGGAATGCTGCTCTTCTGAAAATATTTGTGGCCTCTGTAGACTACCTGCTTGCCATAAATGGACATCTATATAACCTTCTCAGTTGCACACCCATGAAACAATAGCTCTGGATATATCCAAGAATATTGATATTTAAATACTGTAATTTCATACTCATGAGCCGCACCTGGTTATAAGCCACACTTCTAGGTAGCCGGGAAGACAACGGGATTTGTCCATAAATAAGCCGCACCGGTTGATGAGCCACTCGGCAGTGGCAGCGGCCCGCCCCCTAGCCGCGCGCTCGAAGCCGGCCGCCTGCCACCCCCTTGCCGCGCACTCGAAGCTGGTGGTGCCTCCGCAGCTGCTCCCTCCCCCGCCAGCCGTGGCTTCTCCCTGCCCAGCTGGCTCGTACTTCCAAGTTGGCATTTTGCCAGAATTTGTCCACAAATAAGCTGCACCTAGTGATTAGCCGTGCTTCCAGGATCAGCTCAATTCTTCAGTGAAATACGTGCAGCTTATCAGTGTGAAATTACTGCATACTATAGCAACATTTCAAGGCTAAAATTAAATTCTATTTGAGTTGCATCATCTTGACAAGGCAGTCCCTTACTCTCGGCATTAAAATTTTGCTTCATTCTTAAAGCCATCTGGAATTAAAGTCTAAGCAACACCTGCACTGCTTACTTAGCCCTTAATTACATATTTAAAAATAATAAGGGCAAAATGAATTCGAGAATAGAAATAAATACTGCACACTTTTATCAGTTCAACATGACTGCATAGGCAAAGATTAAAAAAAAAATCACAGCTGGTAATGACTTTTCAGGCAAAAAATAATCTTTACGATGTCTGTCTCACAAGTTCTTTTCCCTCCTCTTTATAAAATATTTTTGCAGTGTAAAGTCTTGCCTCCTAGTCAGGCAGAGTCACTTCCACAGAGACTAGGGAAGTGCAATTTTAGGACTCACACTTTGGACAGGTAGAGGGGCTACCAAGGGATCCTTGGTTGATAACCTCACCTCACTCCCAGAAACAAGTTGAGAGAATTGAAGAACCTTGTAATTAAAGAAGAGACAGTTTAGACTGTAATCAAATAGCAACATAGCGCCATCTGCATTTAGAAATTCAAACAAGGGACTTCTGAAATGTCTTTCTCTCCCTGACAGACCTGACGAATTCTTCCTAGAAAGGCTGACTGCACACTCTACTATCTCTGTGTTAGAAGCTACAGAAGCCAGAGAAAAGCTAGAAAAAATATGCTGGTTTTAAGTTCTAAATTAAATGCAAAACACCCCATGAATAGGTTCATCTTCTACAGACACTGCAGAACACAATGTGACACAGCAAGTCAGCTGCTGGTCCAAATTCAGATCTAGCTACGCCAGATATTCTAAAAAAGAACCATCCAGATGTAGTCTTTTAGTTAGTATGACATTAGTGAAATTTTGAAAGCTGGACAGTGGTTTGTGCCTTATACATAGTGAAAAGCCTAGCTCAAAATTTAGGTTTAGATTTTCAGTTCCCATGTGGGTTTCAAAATTTGCAGAAATTGAGAAAAATTTTTAAGCATGGCAATACACCACTATTGTAAAAATATTAAAATACTGTCTATGAGAAATATCTTAATTGCAACTTAACAGTAGCTATATCAACCCCTATATTTATTGCAAAATAGATTTCCACCACTACGTACCAGTCTCTAAAAGGCTTTTATTTAGCATCTTAAAGTAGCAGATACTATAAAAATAAACCATTATTTAATATCCAGTTACTTTTATCATATAAATTTCTTTTTGGAAACAGTCAATACATGTAGAAAAAAATTTTCTACATGTCCCACAAAGCACAAAACTCTGCATTTGTTCTACCATTGCAGTAAAAGAAAGCCTCTCCAAAATAAGGGAGTGCAGTCCTGGCAGGCTGTTCTTTCTCCCTGTAAACTGCAGTGCTCTACATAAACACGTAAGGACTCTTAGTAAGGCCTGAAGTGAGGAGGACGGCTCTCTGGAGGAGGTGGTGGCGGTGGTGGCAGAAATGAGTAGGGTGAATTGTACATGTTTGGACCTCCCCACATCATATTGATATTTGGAGGCAGAGGGTAGAAGCGATACGCATCACTGACATAACCAAAATCTGGAGGAGGAAAGGGATACTGTTGCATCATTGGATTTTCTCTTCTATGAGGTGGTGGAAATACTGGTGATTCCTGGTATATCCTCCTGTCTGAAAAGTATAGTGGTGGTGGTGGTGGTGGTCTTAGATTTGGTCTGAAAAACCCTCGAGGGCCTGATGGAGGAGGAAAGAGATCCCTGGAGAACGAGAATCCTCTGCCATAGTATCCCCTTGAGTAACTTGAAGGAGGCCGTTGTACTGATTGAAGAAGTTCATTACTCTCACCTAAAGAATAAACAAATATAAGAACCCACAAACAAACAGCTTACAAGGAAAACTGAAAAGTAATTTTATATACAAATAATACTGGCAAATAAAACGTGAAGAAGAAAATAATACCAGCAAATCTTGATTAACTGGAGTAATATAAAAAGAATGATCCTGAGAGTTGCAAATTCAGTCTTTAAAAAATAAATTTTATCTTCTTTCCCTCCAGACTTTCCATTCATATAAATGGATCTCAGGAATGTGCAAATTTTGAGTACAGAAATGTCACGATTATAAGCCGCACCTGAATACAAGCCGCACTTCCGGGTAGCCAGGAAGACAGGATTTGTCCATATATAAGCCGCACCTGTCAGTTGCTCAAATTGCAAACAGTTTTCACAGACCAGAGGAGCCTTTAAACGTAGCCCCACACACCCGCCCCGCTCGGCAGTGGCCCGGCCGCCTGCCCACCCTGCTTGCCCATGGCACTGCTTGCCATTGCACATCCGCGGCTCCGCTCACCGCGGCTTTCCGCAGTCCCGCCAGCCACCGCTTGCTGTGCCCCCGTGGCAGCGTGGGGGACCTAATCGGTGGCACGGCGGGACGGCACAGCCCGGCGCCAAGCAGAAGCGCAGCGGCCCCGACCGGTGGCACAGCAGGACGGCACAGCTCCGCTCCAAGCGGAAGCGCGGCAGCCCCGACCGATGGCATGGCGCAGCGGCCCCGTCTGGCGGCACAGCGGGACAGCACAGCCCCGCGCCAAGCCGAAGTGCGGCGGCCCCGACCGGCGGCACGGCGGGACAGCCCCAACCGGCAGCACGGCGCGGTGGCCCTAATCAGCGGCACAGCGGGGCGGCGCTCCCCGGCCGGCACTGCTCCCCCGCCAGCCCGCCCCTCCTGGCAGCAGCGGCAACCCTGCCGCCAGCCCGCCCGGCTTGTCCTGCCTGGCAGTGGCAGTGACCCCGCTGCTGGCCAGCTCGTCCCACTCCCCAGCAACCCCGCCGCCAGCCTGCCTGGCTCCTTGGCGGCTCTGCCGCCGGCAAGCCCGCCCTGCTCGGCAAAGCCCGCTCCCCACCTGCCCAGCCGCTGCTCAGTGGCAGCTCTCCGCTTAGCCAGCTCTCACTTCCGGGTTAGCATTTCGCTGGGATTTGTCCACAGATAAGCTGCACCTGAATATAAGCCGCACCACTGGGGTAGGCTGGATTCTTCAATTAAAAAGGTGCGGCTTATATTTGTGAAATTAATGTATTTTGAAAACTTTTTAAACAAGATTTAAAAACAACGTATTTTAAAACTAAATGAAACAACACTTCATTACACTGAAGGGGTATCCAGTTTTCAGTCCCAAATTGGTATTACAGCATCGTCAGAGGACAAAAGAAATTATTCAAATTAATAAAATTAACTTACTCTATTAGAAAAAAAAATGTTCTATAACTCTAGCCAATTAGCTTTCAGCATTCATCTTTTTAAGAAATTTTTCCCCATACAGGTCACTCTAAGCATATATTTAATTTTCATAACAAATATACTACCCCTTTATATAAATATCATCAAAATTTTAATGGGATTAGACTATAAAATGAAAAGCACTGAAACATTAAAAATGCTCCAGAAAGGCTGTTATGATATTCAAAAAGGTGCAGAACTCAAACCCTTATAAGGATTGTATGGCTGGAAGAAATAAGGTATTGAGGAACATAACACCACATAACTGAAATTTAAAAACCTGTGAAACTCATTCTCAGCACCAGACTACAGTAATTTCACACTGATAAGCCGCACCTGAAGAATCGAGCCAATCCCGGAAGTGCGGCTAATCACCAGATGCGGCTTATTTATGGACAAATTCAGGCGAAATGCCAACTTGGAAATGCAAGCTGGCTGGGAAAGGAGCTGCCACGGAGCCGCTGCCAGCTTCGCGTGAAGCCGAGCCTGCCGAGCAGCCGCTTTTGGGTGGCGCGGGGAGCCTCAGCTGTTGCCGAGCAGGCGGGGAGCCGTGGCAGCCAGCGCCGGGGGCAGGAGTGCCAGGGGCCGCGGCATGGAGAGGGCACCTAGGGCTGCATTTAGAGGCTTTGCTGGTCTTTGTAAATTGAGAAGCTGACAGCAAACCCTGCCATCCCGCGATTCTGTTACTAACTTGTTACTTTGTTGCACATGGATCATCACTTTAAAAAAAAAAAAAAAAAAGGTGCTGCTTATCACCCGGTGTGGCTTATTTATGGACAAATTCCGTGGTCTTCCTGGCTACCTGGAAGTGCGGCTTACAACCAGGTGCAGCTTATGCGTGTGGAATTACTGTACATAGCTTCTCAAAGGTGAAAATATTTTTAAATCTGGAAAGGTAGCTCAATACCAGAATTCCTACTCATTTTCATGAGGAATTAGGAGTTAAGATTCCTTTGGTACAAGTAGGTCTCTTGGAAGCACTCAAGTAAAGTATCTGAATGAGTATTTTTCCTTCTTTCTTTCAAATACTGTAACAAGAGACAATTTTAATATACTCATGTAAATCTTCATCTGAGACCAACTTTGTGCCTCAATTTGTGGCATATCGTTGCTGTTGAATTCTACAGCCAACACAAACTGCACACAACTTCAATTTGTACCATGACATTTACAAAAAAAAACCCCACAGCAAATCAAAACTCATCTCCCTTGACAGAGTGCAACAGTTCCTCCTGTTGTGTTCTCAGTTATGAAACACAGCTCAGTTACAGCCTCAGCAAGCCCTAGGCAAAGGCAAAACAAGGATGTGGTGGAAAACACACATATGTTGGATGAACAGAAATCAGAAGAAAATAACCATGAAGAGAAAGTACAGCACAATTCAGATCCATCTCTTAAGGAAAAAAAAAAACAAAAAAATTGTCAAAACCATAGGGCAAAAGCCAGTCCAAGAAAGATTATGTCTTTATCTGATTGTACAAAAGAGGACTGTACTGTACAAAATCTATTGAAAGACAGCATCTGATCTCCCAGATCACAAGAAAAGGGTTTCAGCAGGGCACAACGTATACCAGCTTTACAATGGAAGACAGCAAATGCAGAGGAGCATGAGAAATTCAATGGGGGAAGCACCATGCCGCAGATAGCTGAAGCAATCTGATAAGTAAGGAGTAGAAGAGGGTAAGAGATGGGAGTTGTATTTAAAGGGAGAGGTATAAAAAGCATGCAGCCAAAGCAGACCAGTGAGAACAGAAAAAGAGGAATGCAATATAAATTATTCAACCAAAATGGCAGTCAAAAATCAAAGTTTTGTCAGTAGAGCGGCATGAGAGAAAATTTGGTAACGGAAAACACCACAGCTGCAAGCATGCACACAGTAAAGGCTATTCATATTTTGAAAATCTATACACGGGTTTGTTTATCTAATGACTGCATTAGGTAAACAGAAAGGCTCTCAGCAGGCTACACAAGTAAGTGTTATTTAGAAGAGTATTCGTATGTCACAGGTGCAGAAGAGCTTCCTTTTAGACAGAGGAGCAAATTCTCCATCTAAGACCTATGTCTCCTCCCTTGATTGCCAAAGTGGGTTTCCAAAAACAGCACATGGCCTTCCTCTGTGTCCTCCCAGCACTCAAAGGCTTTAGCTGAACCCCATCCAAATGATGGTCTCTGCTCAGACTCCTCACTGTGTGTCAACCAACACTGTTGTAAGAGCCTTTGATGCTCCCCTAACAATTGCTCTGCTGCTATACCACTTCCCTTCCACATTTCAACAGAATACAACTTAATTTTTCTTTTAAAATAATAATACGGGATGTAGCCACAAATTCAAATCTAGGTTTGGAAAGCACAGAATTACTATTAACTGCATAAAAACTCCATCACTAAGATAGTTATAAATGGGCATTCCAAACTTAGGTTAACAGACAAAAAAGCATTCATAGCATTCACTCACTTGATGGAAGTGTTTCTGATCTGACTTTCTTTCTTGCTCGACTTTGAGGCTTCTTTTTCTTCTCTTTTGCCTCTCTTTCTTTTTCATCATCACTGAAATCCAAAACCTGGTTTAAAAAAAAAAAGATCAGCTGGCTTCTCTGCACAAGAAAAAAGTTAACACTCCAAAAATTTATCATAACACAATGGATGCACAATTAAGTTATCCTTTTTAATTTTCCTGAAAAGAGCAATATTCCAGTGCTGAACACAAATGTTTGATTGCCTAGATGCTAGTAAGAAAAGAAAAGGAGTTGGCTAGTTACTGCCAAGAAAAAGCTTTCAAAGAGCAACTGCAGCTTAAGTGAATTAAAAAACTAATTTTAAAATTAATAAAAATTAACTTGGCGATCAATACATAATTCAGCAGTTAAAACTACATTTAAAAAATATCTACTCCAAAAGTGTAACTAAAATTGAATTTTCTGTAGTATATTTAATATATGAATGTTATAATATTAATTATATATAATCATAATAATATATTTTAAAATAATAACACTTTCTGTTGAATAGCAATGTTATTCCAAAGAAATTTTCAGCTTTGAGGAATGCTGTCATTTACAACAGATTCAACATTCCTGCAACACTTTCTTCTTGTTACACAAGGTTTTGCTACCTTTTAAATCCTAACTCACATGACTGAGAAGTCATCAGGGACAGGGAAGAAATTTATCAGCATTAATTAGTTCCCTGAAAAACAGCTCACTCTTATGACTTAAAAGGGTTAGGATCTGTTCCCACCCTCTCCTTCCCAATTCTGAAAGCAGAGGCTTTGCTGCTTACTTGTATCTTTATTGCATACACAGAGCATGGATCTCAAAAACACTGCACCAAAACAGTGCTTTAAAAGTTAATTCTAAATACAACAATTTCTTCTACTACGTAACTGGATGCCATACTCAAAAAAAAGCCCTAAGAACTACAGCAATATGATGTATATATATTATGAAGTAAAATCTTTGACTAACTCCTGCTTTTTCTAAGAACTCCAGTACACCATACTGCAATAGTGCAGAAATAATGAACAGCATTAGGCATCTTTTATTGCTACCCAATTTCCAGATAACGTCTCATAGAAGTGACCCCACAGAAAAACTGCAGTTATTTGCTGCTGCCAGCCTTGCAGCATACAGATCACGCTTTGTCATCCTCTGACCCCAAAGACAGGAGAGATTGTATTAGTGACTCTATACAATAAGATGGGCTAGTTAGAAGCCTGCCAGAAAAGGAATGCTTACCACGTAACTAAAAGTAGCGAGTAAGAAAGACCTACCATTGTATGAATTTAACATTCATACAAAAATGAAGCTTTACACTATCACAAAGAAGCGACTCCAACAATTGCACAATTGCTGGCCAGAAATCAGCTGCAATCTGAGATCTCTGAAAGGTCATAAGAGACAATTTCAAGCCTCAGTAGCATAAAATTTAATTTGCATTCCTATCAACAGCTATCACCTTACAGCAAAAGCTACTTTCTATCAGCTCATCAAATGTCACAGATTGGGACAGCGTGGTATAAACTCTAACTGCTAGAACTAACAAAAAATTATACCAATTGAGGATTAAAAGATGTTAGATGTGTTTTTTTCCAAAACAGAGCACAAAGACAGATCATACAGTCAGAAGACTGCTCACCCTTGTTATCACTGACTTTTTTCAATCTCCCTCTGTTCTTTCCCATAGTGAGGTACAGCAAATTTAAATTAAGAAAAATCTTTTTTAAAAAACCTCCAAACTTTGGAAAAAGCAATGAATCCGTATCTGCAGATTTGACTGACTGTACTTGGACAATAAAATTTCATGGGTTCCTACAAACCCAGTTCACATATCTACAAGCTCACTTCCTGAATAGCTTTTAAAGCATGACTAAAAAACCAGAAGAGCTCACAATTAGCCAATAAGCCCGTTTGGTATCATCACCATGAGAAAATTGCTGAATGAAAGCAAGTTATGACTAGTCAAAAGTCTCTAAGTACAGCCTTTCAAAGCTCGATGGGTAACATACCTACAGTCCAATTCTTATACAATACTTCTAATTCTCAAATTATGATGCTCTGTAGTATGTCTCTACAAGAAAACAAGGCAATTTACAGTCAGAACTGACGGACAAGCACTCTTTGAGAGACGTTAGCACTACACAGCTCAGTTTCATACACAGGAAACAAAAACATTATTTCAAAGGGCATCATCTTCACTTACTACAATGGAAAAAGCAACATTCCAAGTTGACAGATTTATACATCATTACAGGACTTATCTTTGAGCACAGAAAAAAAAAATCATGTCACTACATCTCTCCCTCAAGCCAGAACAACCATCCTGGGACAAGGACTGTGAATGAAAAACTTAATACTGCTCCTAACAGCATCCTTCTGGACAAATGGGATGAGCAGGCTCATGGTGCAATGGGGGATGAACTGCCTGAAGGGCAGAGTTCCTCAGACTCAGTTCCAGGGCCAGTTCTGTGCAATGCATTTATCAATAATCTGGATGCAGCATTCAGAAGCACCATGAGCAGGTCTGTTGATTATACCAAACTGCCATCAACTCTCTTCATGAGGCCTTGCAGAAGGATCTAGGTAGATTGATTGAGGTAGATTGAGGCCCTGGGCAATGATTAATGGGAAAAAAAATCTAATGAGTCCAAATGCTGCATGTTGGAAGTAATGAAGTAACACCAGGCTCAAGTCTAAACTGGGAGAGAACTGGCTGGAGAGCAGCCCTGCCAAGAGGGATCTGGGGGTGCTGGTCAGCAGCAGCTCAGTGTGAGTCAACAGGGTGTGCCCTGGAACCCAGAGTGCAAAACCCAATCCTGGGATGCATCAAGCACAGCATGAGCAGATAACCAACAGAGGTGACTGTCCTGCTGCATTCAGCCTTGGGAAGCCTCACCCTGAGTGTTCTGTGCAGGTCTGGGCTCCACACATCAAGAGTGTCAAGTCCTTGGTTGCATCCAGACAAGGGAAACAAAGCTGGTGACAGCACTGAAAGGCATGTCCTGAGAAGAGCAGTTAAGGAGTCTGGACTTGCCTCATTTGGTGGAAAAAGGCTGAGAGGCAACCTCACTGTTCTCTACAGCTTCCTGAGAAAGAGCAGAGAGGTGCTGATCTCTTCTAACTCATATGCAGTAACAGGATGAGTAGGAAGGTCCAAAGCTCTACAAGACAGGTTCAGACAGGAAATAATGAGGAGGATGGTCAAACACTGGAAGGGACTTTAAAGAGATGGCTGATACCCTGAACCTGTTAGTATTTAAGAGGCATTCGGACAATGCTTTTCACAACACACTTCAGTTTTTGCTTCAGCATCAGCCCTAAACTTGTCAGCCCCAACTGCTGTAGGTTCCCTCCAACTGAAAGAGTCTATTCTATTCCATCCTAAAAATTAGTTAGAACATGGAGAAACAAAACCAAACAAACACCATCACCCCAAAAAAAAATCCCCCAAACCTCACAAAACACACCTTCCCTACCAAATTACAGCATTAGAAGCACATATTAGCACAGAATTATGCTAAAAAGGCAAGCATCTGGAAGATTCAAAACAAGAAGACAGATCTCTTTTAGAATACTATGGTAGACAGAAGGCTTCCAGGAATTTCAGCTACTATGGAATACATTCAAAGTAGGAATTGCAAGGAAAAGTGACTCAGCTGTTGTGATGTAAAACAAATCTCATGCAAACACCTCAATAAAACTACCAGCCTTGTGATTCTTACTGAATACTCACAAAATGTATAGCTAGAGTGCACTGACAGAAAGTCACTGAAGAACTATTTTCAGTTCCTATAGCAAATTATGTCAGCGGTCACAGGGAGCTTCTAGCTCTACATGACCCTGTATGACAGCCTTTTTTATGAAGTCTGCCTGCCCTCATGGAACTACCATTTTATAACAGCAAACTAGGCCATTCAAGGAATAGAACAAATATGTCAAGTTCATTTTGAAGAGCACACAGCTTAAATATCCAAGTAGTAAGTTTGCAGAGTACTAGTAAGCCTTTAAAGACAAACAACTGCTTGTGGCCAACTGAAGACAAAGCTGCAGTGAAAGAATGACAGGGACAAAAATTCCCTAGCAGATGCAAAATTATTAGGGAAAGTAAAAGCACTGCTACCCAAAGTTAAACACTCAGATTGTCAAATATGTTCTTGAAGGACTGCCAACTGCAAAAAGTGAGTAGAGAAGTAGTATTCTCCACACTATGAGACCTCTCCAAGAAAAGCACAATCCTTTCTCTCAATGAAGAGGTACAATAAAGTCTTACCTCCATAAAAATAAGGTTGATAATTACAGTAATTTCACAATTATAAGCCACACATTCAGCTAGCCACAGGATTTGTCCATATATAAGCCGCACCCGAATATAAGTCGCTTTTTTTTTTTTTTTTAGGGACAAACAATGTGCAACAAAATAACGAGTTAGTAACAGAATCACACCAGCACAGGGTTTGGTGTCAGGTGCTCAAGTTGCAAACAGTTTTCATAGACCAGCGAAGCCTTCAAAGGGAGCCCCAGCACCCTCCTGGTGCCACGGGCCCTGGCACTCCCGCCCCCGGTGCTGGTTGCCACAGCCCCCGCCTGCTTGGTGGGGGTGGCGGTGCCCGGCAGCAGCGGGTCCCCGCCTGCTCTGTGGAGCCTGCCGGCAGCAAGCCGGACAGGGAGAGAACTGCCGCACAGCCGCGGCCAGCCGGGGAGCTGCCGTGGAGCCACAGCCAGGCAGGCTGGGGGCAGAGGCCAGGCAAGCTGGGGGCAGTGGGGAGCACCGCCGGGGCACGGAGACTTGCTGCAGGGGGAAGAACCGCCGCTTGCTGCGGCCCCGCTGCCCCGCCCGCCACCAGGGCACGGGGACTTGCTGCGGGGGAAGCACCACTGGGGCGCGGGGGGCTCTCTGCCCCACCTGCCGCCAGGGCATGGGGGATCACTGCAGGGAGTTGTCGCCAGGGCGCGAAGCCCGCTCCCCACCTGTCCCCAGCCCACTTGGCCGTGCCTCCACGGCGGTTCCAAGGCAGCTCCCCGGCCAGCCGCGGTTCCGCAGCAGCTGCGCGGCAGCTCTCTCCCTGGCCGGCTTGCACTTCCGGTCTGGGCTTTTGCCGGAAATTGTCCATAAATAAGCCGCATCTGATGATGGCTGCATTCTTCAGTGAAAGAGGTGCAGCTTATAATCATGAAACTACTGTACTTGCTCTGCACAATTATTTTTCACATATGACTTGTGTCATCAAAAACAACAAACAAACAAACAAGCCTCTATAGTTACTTCAGGTGGTGGTTCTTGATCATTCTTCCAAGATGCATCTGAACCTTTTTCCCTAGAAGAAAAAAAGTAACACAAAACACAAATTAGACAATCCAGATAAAGGAAGGCTAACACTTTCTGTAAAGTATCAGGTCTTCTAGAATAGGAGCTTTATCTTTTCAAAGAGTTACTTGGTTTTTAGCATTGTTTTTAAGCAAACAGAAACCTGCAGGTCAACTCAGGGCTTCACTACACTTGAAAAATCTTCCTGCTTCAAAAGATGACTGAACATTTCAGTCAATCATCCAGTTTAATACTAAGTTTTGGTCAATATCCTCTAAATAAATCCTTCTGAACCCAAACTGAGGTAGTTCACCGTAACTTTCTTATGCTGTTGACTAACAATCACAAGCATTCTCATTCTTCTGGTTTTAGAATGTGCAGCTTCAGTTAAAAAGAACAATGAACTGATTCAGTAGGACAGAGTCTTTCAGTATAACCACAGCAAATAAATTCAGAACCAAAAGATCCTCAGTGTTTGGCTTACAACCTTATTAAGACAGTGTTAGCTAGATAAGTAGGTTTCACCTTTTATTTTGTTGTAAACATAAAATTAAATTGCAAGGCAAAAGACATTTAAAGAAGCAAAAACAATTATCATGGCTGACAAACATCAAAATAAATTTGGATTAGTCTAATTTATTTAACCCACTGTGAAGTCCTTCACTAAAAATCAAGTACAGTAATTTCATGTTTATAAGCCGCACCTTTTAAACTGAGTTTTCAACCCGACCCCAGAAATGCGGCTTTTGATCCGGTGCGGTTCATACATGGACAAATTCCGGCGAAAGGCCAACCCGGAAGAGCGAGACGGGTTGGCCTGAGGCCAGAGCTGCCGCTGCAGGGGCTGGACCTGCCATGGCAGGGGCAACCTCTCTCAGAGCCTCTGCCACAGCGGAAAAGGCAGGGGGCCCCTCCTCTGAGAACTGCCACGGCGGGGGGAGGGGGGGGGGGTGAGGGGTAGGGGAGTGCGCGGCCCCTCTGGCCCCTCTCACACTGCCACGGCGGGGAGGGGGACTGGGCGCGGCCCCTCTGAGAAGTGCCACAGTGGGCAGGGACGGCTGGAGCCGTGTGGGGTGGGGGCCAGCCAGAGCTGGATCCTCCCTATAAAAAAATAAAGTATATATAAAAAAAAAAAAAGTACTGCATATATTCGGGTGTGGCTTATATGTGGACAAATCCCGTGGTCTACCCAGCTACACAGATGTGCGGCTTATAATTGTGAAATTACCGTACTTTCTTTGATTAATGAAGAATTTGTGAAACAGATTTAAATTACATTTCCAGTAGTCAGTTGAAGGCTTTTTCCATGATGCTCTCAAATTTTATGTATTTTGGTCTGAAATGCCAAGGTACAACCCTTACCTATGCAGAAAAATTACATCAAACAGCACAATACTGAAAATTCTTACTTGCAAAATGGAACTACAGTTAAAAACATCAATATATTCAGTGTGAAATGCTTTCAGTCAGTGCTCTAATAACCAAGGGTTTTTTATGTATTCACTAAGTCAGCAACCATCAAGTAGCAGTAACTACAAAAAACTAGATAACCATAGGTTTCAGCAGCCTGGCCTTTAGAAGTCCTTAGTCATGCCCATAAGAGCACTGGCAAGCCATCTGGAGGTACCATCATGCCTCAATCCCTAACCATAAAACTGAAGTTCAATCTTTACGTGTCCTTTTGAGATTACAAGTAAAAAGGAAGGCAAGGAAGATATTCTAATGTTCAATTAGAAGAATACATTACAGGGAGGAATTTAAGATAGGGATTCTATACAAGTAATTTGTCAGCTGCAGAAAGCTTTGTTTTTATTATTATGAACTGAACTGTTTCTTCCTTTCATCTTGTTATTTTGGACCAACATACGCCTCCCAAAATACCAGAGGACACGAGAATTGCCAAGACCTGTGGTCATTCAGCGATATGTAACATCTGTGCAAATTTTAAACCTTTCAAGGTCAGGCAGCTTATCTCTCTCACTCTCCCAAAGAAGCTTTCCTCATTTCAGCAAACAAAAACTGCTTTTCATCCTCTGAACTATTTAATATCTTCTGCAAAGAACAATATAGTAATTCTCTAATTTGTGAAGTCACATTCTGTAAGATCTTTAAGTCTAACAAAAGGTAATTCAGAGGAATCATGAAAAGACATAAGTTTTCTTTAAACTGGTTTTCAGGCAATAAGCCTATCTTTACCAACATATTATTTTTACACTACACTTTCACTATTTTTCTATAATGTATAAGGCTTATTCATAGCACTGCAACTTTGTTCAATGCAAGCAGATTGCATTTCAGAAAAACTTCAAACTCAGTTGTTGCTTTCAAATCTTGATTCCTTCCCTTTTCAAAGAATCATCAGTTTCAACAGCAGTTTTAAAACTTTAAGCCTGTAATACTCCCACAGTCTGATCTGCACACAAACTAAGAAAAAGAAGAAAATAAAAATCTTTGGTTATCAAATTTGCAATCTACTAAGGACCAAGTCTTCCGGTGGACAACTGACCAAATCGTGACTTTTCTACTATACATATCACATTCTTAGAGCATTAAGATTTCTTCATATAGCATAAGAGCACTAATCAGAAATAAGTAATCTGTTTTTAATGAAACCTATTTAGTGAAAAGACAGCTTCAACCAACAGCACCAAATGCCTCACACAAGCTTACATTGTACTGACAAAACCCAGAAATATTGTTTCAGTTTACTGTAACTGAAGTCACACTACTCATCCTAATCAAGACAAGAAACAATGTCTAAAGAACTGTTCAGTTGTGCTGGTAAGTTAAGGAAGTCTGAGATATCTTGCCTAGGCTTCAGATTTATTACCATCTATGACACTTAATTACGACCATATGAAAAATGGTTTCCCAAACTATTTTCAAAGCATGAAATGAAGTAAAATATAAATCTCCCATCTCAGATGCTGAGTACAGTACACAAGGTATTCACGCAGCAAGCAGATGATTAAAGTCTGTGCACTTACTGTGCTAAGCAACAAAGTTTAATAGTGCAAATCAAAGACCAGCTGGCAGCAAAATGCTGCAGAAAAACAAACAAGCATTAGCACAAGAAAGTGATCTATTTTGACCCTCACTGAAGGGAAGAAAATATGCTTGTTGCTTGCAGAGAAATGGGGAACTTAAAAAAAAATACTCCTGCAGGTCTGACTACACATTTGACTAAAGAAAAGAACTATTCAGTATGAATACTGATACAATGGTAATGAATGCAGACATTTAGCCAACTCCTGAGAACTAATCCTAATAAACAGAAGCTAAGCCACTTGTAGGACAAAAGACATCTAACCGATAGTTATTTCAGATGACTGCTCATCAATAACTAGAACATTAACATCTCTCATTTGTTATATTTTATTTTTTAGTCTGTGTCTTTGAGTACACTTCCCTCTAAATGGCATCATAGTACTTTCTTCAGTCAGACTGGGATACACAAACACTACTGACAACCTTCTGAACATCATCACTGAAATCCCTCTTCTCTTGCAAATTTAGAGGGCAATTTTTATCCAGAATTGTTATCCTCCAACTGTTAAATAGATTTATTGATAATTACATTTATATTTTGGCCTTGCAATATGAAATACAAATAGTAAATTAATACAAACTTGTTCAGATGACAAAGTTTGTTATCAGTTCTGAAATTATACAAGAATCTAAAGAACGACAAAATCTGGAACGTTCATCTAGAAAACCAGTCTTTTTTATATTCATGTATATGTGTGTCAGAGTGTAGAGGAAGTATAAACAGACTTTTCTGGTTGGGGTATTTTAGTTAGCATAGAAAGAAATCAAGTTCAGTATATTAAGTAGAATAAGAAGCTTAACTTTCGTAATTACAGCACTTAAAAAGCTTGCAGTTACAGCTTCTTTATTGTTCTCAAAGGCAAAATAGTACAGTCTTGTTATTGGAACATAGTTGAGAATATCTAAAGGAAATATAAAGTTTAGTATTAAGCTTAGTGCTAGAGTTTCTTCACTGAAAACTCAACTTCCACCCAACATTTTTAGCTATATAAAAAAAAACATAACCAGATTAGAAAAGAAATCAGACTCACTGTTTCAGTTTCTCTGCAAATATATACTGTGTGAAGTCCTCCACTGATGGAGCAAAATACATGCTATCTTGCACATTAATACCTTTCTCTTTGATATGCTCAGAGTTGTTAAATCTTATCACGTAAAAAGGATGTGAAACAGGACCAAATATCTCAAATATCTGAAAGAAATAAAATTAAAATGTTCAAATGAACTACAAGCAGATTAGTAGCAGCTAACTTCATTGCAGACAATGATATTTAAGAAGTCAAATATATTTTCAAGATGCAGCATCAAATAAAAGTTCTTTCGAATTTTGTTGGACAGTGTATTTCCCCAACTACAGTTTGTTATTATGTGGAAAAGTAAGTTCTCACACCCTTAGTAATCCTTCCTTTTGTCCAATCTCTACTTTTGTGTATCTGTTGTGCTTTCAAGTCTTGTAACACTAGGAACAATCTCCTGATCATTATTTCCTCAAAGTTCATTTTAACAAGATGCCTTTACAACATTTACTGCTTGTTCCCCAATTCCACCAAAAGCAGAGAATTTTGCCACGTTTTACAGAACATCTGCAATTCAGGCTAAGTTTATTCCACTCACATCTAACATTCAAAGATATTTCAGTAGTAGCCATTGTGGATGATGGCTTTCCTGCTACAGAAAACACAAAATTTAATGCAACAACACTCTCAGCAAACATTCTTCACTGATCTTAAATCAGAACAGCACATCATAGAAGAAAACATTCCCCATTTTTCATAGAACTTCACTCTAACCACTGCCCCTATTTGGCAGTAAAAGAGTACACAGCCTGTTATTCCAAGACATCATACATCTCAAAGCAATCTCTTCCTCTCCACAAGCACTCTCATCAAACACTGGAAACTCACCAGATATTGTAACTCTGTAAGGATGCAATTAACTCCAGGTTAGGAATTCTCAAGATTAAAAAAAAAACAGATAAATATAGCAAGAGTCAAAGGCACAAAGAAAAACTATATATCAAAGAAACATTTTCTTTCATTTAGTCGACTTCTACTTTCTGGAGCACTAAAGAATACTTCAAATTTTATTCTCGTAAAACCAGTTTTTATTTTACACCCACCTTTCCTGCTGCTTGCCTATCTTCTTTAAAAATTATGCTTTCCTCATTTACTGGAGGTAGTCCTCTCAGTGATTCAATTATTACTAAAATGGAAAGAAAAAAATAAATTAGAACTTCATGTTTCAACAGTATGGCGTTAATTGCAGTAAAACTTAACAAATCACACCACTACTTGTCTACTTTAGTTTGTAGAGCTGCAACTAAATATTCTTGCACGCACATAAAAGTACAGTAATTTCACAACTATAAGGCATACTGGATTATAAGGCACACTTCCGGGCTGTTGGCAAATTTCCGAACTTTGTCCATATACAAGGTGCACCAGACTATAAGGTGCACATTCTTTTGCAGCGAGGATCCGTGTGCAACAGAATCATGCAATCGCAGGGTTTATTGGCAGGTGCTCAATTTGCAAACATTTTTCACAGATCAGTATAGCCTTTAAATGCAGCCCCAGGTGCCCTCCCCATGCCGTGGGCCCCAGAACTCCCGCCCATCAATTCTCCCGCATCTTGCGGCCGCCCCCAGTGCCAGGCTGCTTGCAGCGGCTCACGGTCATTTGATTGCGAGCTTCATGTTTGTTGCTGGGCAATGTGAAACAGAAATTGTTTTGAGATCCCTTCAATACTCAAACTTTTTCCATATATAAGGTGCACCGGATTATAAGGCGCATTTCTGGGTTTCGATCAAAATTTTCACGACTGTAAGGCGCACCTGAAAGCCTAAATTACTGCACTCAGAATCACACACCTCTTCAATGATACATGAGTGGTAATACTTAAACTGCCTACAGAATTATCACTCTCTGGGGTAAAGAGAAAGCATCCAAAGAATCACACCAGAACGCAAAAGCTGTCTGGCAGTTCAATCACAGTAGCCTGATGGTATTTATATATGCAATCTCTTCCACATTGTGCAATTTGATGCCCTAGAAGTCTCATAGTACGTTTGGGCCTAACATCAATTAAACTTCTATGTATAAAACAACAGAATGCTCAATTAAGCATTTTTGACTGGCAAATAAAGTCAACTCAAGTACATAGTGTCACTCAGACTCCAACAAAAGCTCAAGATCATCACTGCTGAATTTACATAAAAGGACTTTCGGCAATTAACATGTCACCAAACCAAGAGTTACTGCTACTACTGCAATCTGCAAAAACCTTAACGGGCCAAACAAGGATATGACAATATTACCGGCTTAATAGTTCACTGAATTTCAAGAGAATTTGTGAAATCAATTTATTTTGTGCCTATCTTTAAGATAAAATACACAGTGTAAGTACCCAATGCTGCTGGGCTATTTAAACCTCATGAGAAATACACCTTAGCAAAAAAACCCAGACAAAATCCCCGAACATCCAAACAAAAAAACCCTACAAAAACAACACACCAAAAACTCTTTGATAATGTTCTCAACTTGATTCACCACATGTAGCTCCCAGCCTGAAGGGGCCAAGGAAAATATATTCTTAAGATGCACAATGCACCAGTCCCATGAAACTTAGGAGAAATATTACCACCTCCAGCCTATTTGACTTACAGCTTCCCCTACCCAAACCTAGCCTAAATTATCCGCTTCTACTCTTGCAGGGCCCAAAGTACAGCCCCCAGGGAAGTTTCTCATATACACCAAAGCTATTTACTTTCCTACCCAAACCCATACACTGAATTTTTCTCTTCTCTTTAAGTACCTTGAAGCAAAGCACAGCAAAAGTTTTGTCAAATTCTGACACACTGAGCAGAAGTTCACAGAAAGTACGGTCATTTTGCTTTTAGCTACTGCACAGCAAGCATGAACATCTACTGTTCTAGCCTCAAATTTCCCTCACAGGACAAAATATTAACTTTAAAAGTATCACTCGCTGCAGAACTTGGGAGCTTGCTGCAGAGAACAGCAGACATTCAGAGGGACATCAAAGGGACAGAAAGAATACTGATTGTTGTGTCAGAATAATATTTGTGGCTTCCAAATGAGAAATCAACTCCCCTCAGACTACATATAAGCCTGGTATATAGAAGTATCAATTCAGTTCAAAAATTAATCCCCAATTAGCAGCATCCCTAATATAGCCACAAGTCAACTGAAATTAAGGCCTGTTTTCTGAAGAACTGAAAAGAAACTAATATGTGGAGAAAGAGAGACCATAAAGCAATGCAGTAAAAGGAAGAAAATAATCACAGATGTCCTGGGCATTTATGTCATTCATACAGTTTTATTTCATTATAATTATTAGCTTGTTTTCTAACTTTCAGCAACAAATCTAATTCAACACTTTATACATGTACATTACATAAAGTAAGTTGAATTCTTCAGACTTCATCCACCAGTGAACTAGTATTTGAAAAGGTTATACTTACAAGTGAGGATTAGAATTAAAGATAGTTTTCAAAACTGTAGTCTTTAAAACAGTTTTGTTTACACCTTCACATTTCAAACCAAAAATAAGAATAGTAAGTATGATTCAACTTTTTTTAAAACTTGTTTTCAAACTACCATTTTATCTGAAGGCAGCTTTCTTGAAGTCCCCATTATTATCAATAAGCAAAAAAAGGACAAAGTAGAAAGAAACAGAGTACTACCTTTCACACCCTCCACCCAGCTTCCTGCAAATGAATGAAATTACAGTAATTTCACGTGTATAAGGTGCACCTTTTTGACTGAAGTTTCAACCCAAACCCAGGAGGGCGTCTTATAGGCCGGTGCACCTTATATATGGGCAGAAATCGGAAAGCTGCCAACCCACAAGTGCAAGCTGGCAGCAGCCCTGAGCCAAGCCTGCACGGCCCCAAGTAGGGCCGGGGCCATCCCCCGCAGAAGCCCTGGGCATGGCGGGGGCCACAGGGATCGGGGGGCCCGGGACCAGGCCACAGCATCGGGAGGGCTGGGGGGGCTGTGGTGCTGTGAGCCAAGGGCGGGGCTAGGGGCCATGGCAGCTGGGGGGGATCAGGGGGCCGTGGTCCTGGGGGCAGGGCTGGGGCTCGTGGCAGGGCGGCAGCACCTGAGGATGCATTTACAGGCTATGCTGTTCTGTGAAAACTGCAAAAGGAGCACCTGACAGTATTCTGTTACTAATTTGTCACTTTGTTGCACACAGATTCTTGCTAAAAAAAACAACAACAACAACAACAACAACAACAACAACAACAAAAAAAAAAAAAAAAAAAAAAAAGAAAAGAAAACGTGCGCCATATAGGCCAGTGCACCTTATATATGGACAGATTCCGTGGGCTTCCCTGCTACCTGTGCTATCTGGAAGCGCATTTTATACCCCGGTGCATCTTATAAGTGTGACATTACCGTAAATCTCACTCCAATAAAATAACGTCGCAAAATTGCTTGTAGTACATTAAGTCTTTTAAAAGAAAAATTTATAGCAAAATTATTTACATTCTTTTGTGCTACATTCAGCATAAATAGTGTAACTTCAAAATTGAACTTAATTTCTAATTTTCATAAGCAAATTGCTTGGAATGCAGTTCAAGCAGAATGGAACACTTGAAGTAGCCTAAATACAAACATACTGTGGATGTTTCAGTAATATGAGCTTCAGCAAAACTTTGATTTCATTTTTCAGATACCGAGGTCTACACAGATCCAAAAAGATCCCTAAATCTCTATGCCTGCTGTTTAAGCTTACATCCATTCTATATCTCAATCCCATTAAGCTTACCCTCCACTTATAAATCATTTTAGTCACACCATCCTCTGACTGCTGACATGGGCAGCTTTCATTTGCTCATGGTGCCAGAAGTGGTATGAATGAAGATATACATAAACAAAGAACTTGCACTGTTGAATAAACAAGTCTTTCTCCTGTCCTCATATATCAGCAAGCAAGCACTTGGGACTGCATTGCACTGCATCTGTGCTTTCAGTTATCCAGCTCCCATATATTCAGGGATTACACAAAAATAGCACCTACCACTTGAAGACTTTCTTAAAACGTTTAAAATACAATAACTGTGGCCAGTGTCAATGTAAGAATCATAATACACAGTAGAAAAAAAAGGGGTTTAATTAAAATTTAAACATGGAAGTCACATAGAAATGCATGCATTTAAGCTAAATAAAAAGTAATTCAACACAAATGTCATCTGTTAGTTCAAATTCCAATTCAGTGACCTGCTATCCCCAGAAACATGATGCTGCAGGACTGACACGTTGAGGGAACAGCTAAGAACTCAATTAATGCAGAGATATATAGAAATTATAATAATTAAAACCAAAGCAAACATATGTTGCCTACCTAGCTGGTCAATGATGCTGGAAACTGTTCCAAAGACCTTTAGTTCAACATTATCTGGAAGAATTATTGCCAAGTCTTCAACAGGAGGCAGTTCCTGCAAATATCAAATCAATGTTTAAAATATAGTATCACATGAAGGCACTTACCACCTTGTCACTGCAGAAATTTGACAGTTTGGAAAAATCCCCTGGCATTCTGAAGATTTTATTTTTAGAAAATCTAGTTTGATTTACCTCTTTCAGGATCATCCTAAGTGAACTCATTTTGGAGGACCACCTTTTGAGGTGGTGACCACTTTTGAGGCCATCTCTCCTACAGAGACACTACTCTACATATTTCCATCACAACTGCAGCAGAAGCTGATTTTATTCAACTGGAGAAAGCCAACAATTGACAGGCATTTCATCCAAGCTTGATGTGCATCACAAAAATTAATCAGAAATCAAAAAATAAGACCCCTTGGAACAACATTCAATGCATGCCAGAAGGAAAATGTACACAGCAAGAGGTAATATAGCACAAAATACACCAGATGTGTATCATCTGACTTAACAAAATGGAGCCTGTCCATTTATATCATGACTTGGATCTTTATAGAAGATGCAAACATCACAACCTATACAAAAAAATTATTTTTACCTGAAAGTTGCATTTGGTACAAGAGGATAACTAGAGATCAAAGAGAATATAAAAAGCCAAACTTCAGATACAAAAATAAGTGCTACACAATATTCAAATTTGGCCTTTTCCTCAAATAAAAGGATCAAAATCTACTATCAAAGACTGATTAACACCAAGTTATCATCTACCTCCAATCTACTCAGAAACTAAGATTTCTATGGATGTATTATGCTGCTGTGAATTCAGTAAAGACTTTAGGAAATACAAGGCAACTAGAATAAGCATTATCTTTCAATTCAACATCCTGTAAATTCTGAGGCTTTAAATCTTAGCACTGAACAGCACTTTTAAAGGCCACAAGTAGAAATAAAATCCCACACAAACCTAGAAGAATCTTAACCTGGTTTATCAATACTTCACCTGATAATGTTCACTCTTAGCAAGTATTTGGCAAAAGCTTATAGAGCAATGCAAAGATCAAAAAGGCAAAGACTTTCCCAAATGTTGTACCATTAAATGCAGACTTGAATTCAGATAAGAACACCACACCCTTCTACTGGCCAGTGATTTTTCCAACATTAAATCAAGGTCACTGCTAAGAGTTAACTGAGTCGCTTTTTTAAGAGCAATTCAAAGGCCAAAGACCAGCAGATAAAATTCTGATCCTGTATCTCAAAATGGTACCTTCTGCCACACTATACACAGATTCCACCAATCCTTGCTTCAAGGCAAGAGGTTTCTAAAACAGTTCCACTAACGCTCCTTGATTCCTATACCTGAAAAACATGGCTTTCTATGGGTTTCACTGCAGGAAAGTCAATTTTCTTCACAGTGGCTGTTACAGGGTTGTATTTTGTAGCTGTGCTGGAAGCATTGCTGATAATATAGAGATCAGTGAGGAAGTGCAAAAGGAGTTGGAAGGGACACAACCAGGACAGGTGACCTGCAAGATCATTCCATACCATGTAACATCACGCTCAGCATACAAAGCTGGGCAAAAAAGGAGAATGAGGGACATTTGTAATGATGGTGTTTGTATGCCCAAGCAATGGTTAACATGATGGAGCCCAACTTTCCTGGGGATGGCAGAACATGTGCCTGCCCATGAGAAGTGGTAAATTAATTTCTGGGTTTGCTTTGCTTGTGTGGGTGGCTTTTGCTTTACTTACTAAACTGTGTCTAGCTCAGCCTTGGAGTTTCTCTTTTACTATTCTGATTCTATTCCCATCTTGACACAGCAGGGCTGACTTAAAATATAAATTTTTAGTTGGGATAGTAGGAAAGCATTTAAAAACCACCACATTGTACTTACCTCAATAGGCAACTCATCCTTTGTCCTAATACAGTAAGATCTGTTATCCTTTTCATTTGGATGATTATCTTCATCAGATACTGCTGAAGATGAAGAGGAGAGTGTAGTTGATGAACTATCTGAATCTGAATCACTGAATAAAGAAAACAAATATGAGAGTTACAATATTGCCTTCTCACAGTTACTGTTCTTGTAAAATCCCAACACTAACATAAATCTGAGTGAAAGTTAAGAAAATATTTATTCCAAGCAATGCATCTTGGACAGTGAAGTGGAAAGAAATCTAATTTTTGTAAATAAAAGGGATTAGTTTCATATCCTGTCAATATCCCCCAGTAAATATTCACACAGAGTAATTCAATATTTCTCACTATCATGTGTGTTTATTATCTTAGACTCTTAATATTTCAAGTAAAGAGTGGATAAGAAACCAATCCTTATTCATGTCAATATGTTTGTTTTAGCAAAGGTCTAAGTTCTTCAAGGGCTGATGGAAGAAAAAGTGTGGAGCGATCTAAGTAACTAA
The DNA here is from genome assembly GCA_009812075.1 of Sialia sialis. NCBI lineage: Eukaryota > Metazoa > Chordata > Aves > Passeriformes > Turdidae > Sialia > Sialia sialis. The sequence continues at coordinate 1,185,477 of VRYO01002355.1, forward strand.
AAAAACACAATATAAACCTTACACATAAAATACATTGAGATGAGTAAACTTAGGCAAAATAGCCTTTCTTACCTGAAGGAAAAAAATCCCCACTCCTTTCTAGAGTTTTGTAACACTAGTCTCATTCCCACGTAAATGGATGGCTTTCAGCTAATAATTTCTTTATTCCAACAAACGCTCATAGTAATGACAAGAAGTAAGAGCACCTCTCCAAATAAGCCTTTTGAAAAAGTCAAATATGGACTTGGAACAATATCAAGCAGAAAGACAAAAAAAGTCAGACTAAAAGACCTGACCAGTGGAGTAAGTAAAAAAAAAAAAAAAAAGATTGAGATAAAGTCAAGACAGGTAAGTAAGTTGAAGCTTGGAAAATTTCATCTTTAGGGTTTATCAGCACACGAGATTTTGGAAATAAAAAGCACTAAATACAGATGAAGCCCCTGGAAGTCAGGAATTTCACTGTCCATCACTTCATGACATTCAAGTCAAAAGTTTCAACCAAAACGTTCAAAATACTTCTGAAGTCACACTTCAATCAATTAGCTGTTAATGAAGCTTTGCATCTTTAAGAGCAGATTCTTAGACTTTATTTTAGCCTCCTCTAGTCATAAGAAGCACATGGCCATGTTGTTGCACCGGCCCAATAAGAAAACACAAGACTTATTGCAACAACCAAAGTGTGCAGACTTCTAACACTACAACAGAGCCCAAACTCAACCAGTTGCCTTTCACCAACTACACTGAACAACAAAGCATAGATGCAGCAAGTAGAAAACGGAACCTTCTATTAAAAAAAAAAAATCAAAGAAAAAAGGTTGAGAATGAGTTTTTCTACTGAGATGCCAACATCAGAGCACGTGGTACAGTGTGCAAGCTCTCCACACTGAGTGCTACTTTCAGGTTTTTCAGCAGGAACACCGCGGGTGTCCTGCCCCATACTGTGACGATCACGTCAAGCTGGTGGGGTCCAACACTCTCTCCAGGCCGCGACCAACAAACTCACGCTTCCGTTAAATCCTATACCTTTACGAGCCCTGTTCTGGAGACCTAATTTAATAGACTCCTATCAAAATATAACCGAAAATTACAGCTGTGATGGGAAGCAGCGAACTCCAGAGGGTGAAACACTGGGGCGGGAGGAGGCGGCCCACCGGGCTCTGCAGCGCTCAGCGACAGCCGCCCACGCCGCCGCCCGAGGCCTCGGCGGGAAAGGGCGACCCGCGGGGAATACCGGAGCTGAACCCACCTGTCCGAGTCCGACGAGGACACGGCGTCAGCTGGCACGGCGACGACAGGCGCAGTGGGCACGGCGACACCGGGCGAAGAGGGCACAGCGACGACGGGCGAAGAGGGCACAGCGACGACGGGCGCAGGGGGCACGGCGACGCCGAGCGCAGGGGGCACGCCGGACCAAGCGGGCGCAGGGGGCACGCCGGACCAAGCGGGCGCAGGGGGCACGCCGGACCAAGCGGGCGCAGGGACACCGGGCACACCGGGCGCAGCGGATGAAGGGGGCGCGCCGGGCGAAGCGGGCGCAGCGGGTGAAGGGGGCGCGCCGGGCGAAGCGGGCACAGGGACACCGGGCGCGCCGGGCGAAGCGGGCGGCGGCGAGCGGCGCGGTCCCGTGGCTAGGAGCAGAAGGGCCTGAGCTTCTCCATCGCCCTCCGAAGGGCCCGGCACTTTCTCCTGGTCGGCCGCCCGCTGCGCGCCCGGCTCCACAGCCAGGTTCTCTAGCTGCTCCAATACCTCCTGAGTTACCTCCCGCTGCGCCTCCATTCCCGCGCCACGCGGCCCGTGACACCACCCCCGGCACGCGCCACTTCCGGCCGCCGCGAGCCGTCCCCGGGCGCGTGCGCCGAGAAGTGGAGGGGCCGGGAGGGGGCGGGGTCAGGAGAGGGGCGGGGTCAGGAGAGGGGCGGGGTCGGCCCTGGCGAGGTCGGCCCTGGCGAGGTGGGCCCGGGTGGCCGCGAAGGGCCAGGGCCCGATGCGGCGTCCGGGGGGCTTCGGGTGGTGGAAACCTCGCACCCGGGGCCTGCTTGAAACACAAAGCTAGAGCTCATGGATGCTCTTGCTGAGGACCTGCTAGGAGAGATTCGTTTTCTGTTTTATAAATGTGCTGACAACACACAGAACAATGCAATTAAAACTAAAAACTTAAAAAAAATAAAGCTGTATAATATCAAATCGCTATACTAATAGTAATTAGTAGTACTCTGACATAGTGATCCCATAATGAGAGTCACTGTGTAAGAATGCCAAGCTCTCCAAAACATAAATGTCTATTTATATTCTGAGTTCACCATAAATAGTTAAGGTTTTGGAGCTTGAGGTTTTTTGTGTTAACTGTTTCACACAATTCAGTGGGAGTGGGGAAGGGACTCTTGATGTCCCAGGGTCTGGCACACCTGAAGAAAATAGACTCAAGTTCCTCCTGACTACCTTCTGTGTGATTGGTGTCACACAGATAAAGCTTTTCCTCATGAGGGTAGCATAGCAGAAAAAGCACCATGTTTTCTCTTTAGCACGGTTTATCTGTGAGAAATGCCAAAAGACATGCCCAGGACATGCAGCATTAGGTCACTGCTAAGGTGACAAGTCCCTTTAACCCAGCCTCCAAAGTGTAGTTTGACAGCTTTGCTCCTGGGCCAACACTGTGTGTCCCTGACCACGTCACACTGTCCCTTGGGCAGGATTCCAGATGGTCTTCATTACCAGGACACAGAGTACAGTATAGGCCTGAGGAGGATAAATAGTTAAAAATAGATAAATACTTGCGTAAGTTGCATGTGATACAGCTGGAAGTGCCAGAGAGGACTGGGACCTGAATATCTGATGCGAGCAGAGGATGATGTTTTAATAACCTGTAATAATCTTCCCCTCCAGTTCTGGGAGAGCTGTGTGCCCCACAGTTCAAATGGCACCCAAAACATTTTACTCTTGTCCAGAATGTCCAGGCAACATTGAACCAACTGTCCCAAGACTGCTTCACTAGTACCCCACACAGGCTGAAGTCAGCATCTGAAGGCAGAAGATTAATTCTCTGGTAGTTCCACTCTCCATTATGATACAGCAGATGCAACCAGCAGAATTTTTTTTAGTAGCAAAGTCATACATGTCCAAATTTGCATATAATTTAATTCATAAGTACTTTTTTTTCTTGTCTACATTTATGTATGGTTCAAACCCAACAGGTACATTATGGGCATTTTATAGTTTTGCACTGTCATAAGCAAGGAGGCTGTATAGGCTGTATGTGTAAACACCAGCAGTAAACTCTCACTGCACAATTACTCAAAACACCTGGGGTAGGAATCATCTCTACCTTCAGTGACAGCACTGGGATCCTCAGATGAGTGTACTTGGGAAGTGTGTTCTGAATATTACTGACCTGTACTGCAAGCTCTTTAACAAAAGAGATCTTTAGAAAATCATGCAACTAAAAGTCAACAAAAATTAGTTATCAATTGCTTGGAGATTAAATATTGAACAATTGTAAAATATTTTATATTGAATCTCCTGGGGAAATATATTTTAATCCCGAAGGAAATGACAGAAATGAAATATGTATCAAATTAAATAGAGGCAGAATCCTGCTAAAATCCAATTCTACAAAACCAGGTTTCATTTTAAAAATTAAGCAAGGACAATTTATTATTAGTCTGAGTTTTTTAAAAAAATTATTCATTTATTTTGTCAGATATGTCTGAAATAGACTGCAATACAAGATACGTGAGTTCGAGTGAAAAAGTTGATCAGTTTAACTGGAAGGGAATAATTTACAGAAAGCAGACAAAGCCCTTGTATAAGCCAAAACCTTTCCTAATAAAAGGTAAAATAATAAATGCCATAATGTAGGATAGAAAATTAACTGTATTTGCTAAACACACTGATAAATTGTAAAAAGATATTCAGGTCTCTATGTTGCATTTATGTAAGTAAAATTCTTCAACTGTCTTATGAACTATGTCTTTCCTGCTTTTTAAAGTATTTTACTAAGTGTTTTATAGCTTTACTCTGGCGCATAGATTGTGTTATGACAGTTTTCTCTGTGTTTGTGCAGAACTGACAGCATCTTTCAAACAAAAAAGATACTTTATTTCATCTGAATGCTGCCGCTTTGCCATTAACATGTAAGATAGCATTGCTCTTTGAATGAGGGTATTGAAAGGCTTGATGCAGAATAAACAGCATCATCCACTCAGCCAGGGCATGCAGTAAATAATCTGCAACATAACAGCACAAGCAAAGAGATGTTCTAGGAAAAGAAACATTTCAGAGATGAACACTTGAATCACAGTAGTTCCAACGCATGTTTTCAAGGTCTGAGCAGTTGAGAAATGTCACTGCTTGGACTGGAATCTGACGTCATCTGTCAAGACTGGGATAAAAGGTACTGTAAGCCCTGTTTTCTGTCTCCACATCGTTGATGAAGCTCTCTAGAGGTGCTGTTGCCTACATTTATTTCTCCATCCTCACTGCTGAGACAGGTGTCCGTAATTGTTCCCATTGCACTTTTAAAGCTAAAATGATGGCACTCAAACTATTATTGCAATGTTTTATTGAATTTCTTTGGATGTAATAAAGGAGTTCGTTGAAAAAAATAGTTTCATTATGATATCTCTCCTGGACCTGAATGTGGAAAATAGGTTGGAGATTTCAGTGTGCTGCTTATTATGTCTTGGGAGGAAAAGACACCAATAAGAAATGAAGTAATGTTTCTTTATAGATTTTGAAAATGAAAACAAACACTATTCACAGTGATGTTTAGCTTTTATATATTTTATGCTTCTATATTCTAATTACTACACACAGTGATATCAGTATATCACCGTACTATAGGCAGTATAAGCAGCTGATAAGCCAGTTGATAAAATATATTTTTATATCAGTAAAACTTTCAATGCTGTCTGTCATAGGATCTCTCTGGATAAACATGCTGTACAAAGGGTGAGCAATTGGCTCGTGAGTTGGGTGCAAAGGTTCATAGTGAATGGGGTGACACCAGACTGACGACCTGTCATTGAAGGGGTTCTTCAGTTCCATTTTAAGTTCGGTGGTCTTCAGTGGCTGCATAGACAATTTGGGCACAGGACTCTAAGGTCTCTTAAGTTTTCTCATGATACTAAAATGGGAGAAACCATTGACTCCCTCCAAGTCAGAGAGTTCCTTCAGAGAGACATAGATAAATTAGAGGGCTGGTCAATCACCAACTGTTTTAAACTGAAGTTCAAAAAAATAAGTTTTGGGTTATGGGCCTGAGATGGAAAAACCCTGTATGTATGCACAAACTGGGAAACAAGAGGCTGGAGAGCAGCACCATGGAAAGGGATCTTAGTCAATGACAAGTTCAAGGCAACCTGAATTAGCAGTGCACCAGCAGTCAGGAGGGCCAAGCATGTCACAGCATCATCAGCTAGGCAAGGGAGAGGATTTTCCTGCTCTGGTCTGCACTGGGGTGGCCTCACCTTGAGTGCTTTCAGCACCACAATAAAAGAAGGATATAAAGCAAATGGAAAGTGTCCAAAGGAGGGTAGTCAAGATGGATGGTAGAGAGTCTGAAGGTGAAGCTGTATGAGGAGCACCTGAGGTCACTTGGTCTGTTCAGCCTGGAGGAGACTGATCATGGTCTGCAGCTTCCTCACAAGCAGAAGACAGAGGGGCAGGTACTGATCTCTCTGCTGACTAGTGACAGTACCCGAGGGAATGGCCTGAAGCTGAGTCAGGAGAGGTTTAGGTTGGATATTAGGAAGAGGTTCCTCACCCCAAGCGAGGTTGGGCACTGGAACAGGCTCCCCAGGGAAGTGGTCACAGCCCCAGCCTGGCAGAGTTGAGGAAGCATTTAGAAAATGGTCACAGGCAGATGTGTGACTCTTGGGGCTGCCCTGTGCAGGGCCAGGAGTTGGACTCAATGATCCTTGTGGGTTCCTTCCAACTCAGATTGTTTTGTGATTCTGCAAGATTCTAAAGTGGTGTTGAGGAGGAGCTGGAGTTGTACCACCACAATAGGGATACCATGAACTTAAATTTTCAATGGTCTTGAAGCTGCTGCTCCTATCCCAGAGGCTTTTTTTTCACTCTTACCAAACCATTGGAAGCTGAGGTGTTCGTGGTCAGGAACATGGTCAGGGGAAAGAAATCCAATCAACAGAATTTTCTGTATCCCTATTGCTAGTCATATTTCATTCCACCCAGATGAATCAATATTGTAGCTTGCACAGCTGAGATATCTAGTACAGAAATGAGATTAAAATATCTACAAAGCTTAAAGTTATTGTGCAGAGTTAAATTACACAAATTTTTTCATTCTTTTTTCATATAAAGAGTTGGGCAGTTTATAACTAAATGAAAATATATTACTTCTAAGGGAATTTTTTCCCCAAAAATACATTTTTAAATATGGAAAAAAATGTACAATTCTATTTATCATATTCTGATTTTATTTTATTTTTACAAGTATAGCCAGTAATCTTCCCAAACTGAGCTGCCCAGTTTCAACAGTAGCATTCCAAATCAGAATAATGGACAAGTCCACCTCCAATTATTCTAAGAGTTTGTACAGTTCATTTATCAATTATGTCTATTTATCATTGAAGTCTACTGCATTATTTAGAAAAATAAATTAGTTATTAGAAAAATATCAATGTAATCATAATTTGATTAGTTACAAAACCATCTGGATCCAAGCTGCATCTATAAATGTGATTTATTCTGGAATGTATAAACAGCTCAGAAATTTCATATGTCTGCATAACTGAAGTCAGTGTAGGGACTCACATTTGGAGAGAGTAACTCAAGTAAAATTGAGTGTGGCTTCCCTGCAATGACCTCTATATAAGATATAGAAGAAACTTCAGTGAACTGGGTTTTTGTCTGATTATCATGGTTCAGGCATGTCTTCCACAACCCTGTAGCTCTCAGAGGACTTTGCTAACTGTCTGGAAGCAGGAAAACCTCTTTTTCTATCCTGATATATGCTCTTAGCCAATCCATCTCATCTTGTCTGCACAGCCTAGCATTCTTTCCATGTTTGCAATAATGTTTTGGATAGACAGGCACTCATTAAAGTGTCAATATATAACAGGCATTAATCCTGAAATCATTGAACAAATTAAAGATTGTAATTTTTAATCCACTTATGTCATTATTGAATCTAAAATATTTCTCACTTTATTCAGATGTTTTGCATAGATGTCTGCACGCTTCACATCTCAGACTGTATTTCTTACTTTGGATTTGGATAACTTTATTGCAGCATAAACTGACACTGCAAGTAAAACAGGTGGTTTACTTTTCTCAAGTTCTCATTTTCTGACTGTTCCATTGTGCCAGCATTTCTGTCCTTGCAGACATGAGTAAAACTGAGTTTTACCTCCTCATACTTATGAGGAAAAATTAGTTGGCTTGTGTTGGATTTTTTTCCCCAAAAGATAAGTGTTAAGAAACAACATAATGGAGTATGAAAAATTCTTAGAAGTCCTTTTGAAACAAAAACTGGTTTGCATGAAAAACCATTGACAGGTACTTCTTTGGAGTTTGAAGAAAGCAGTCTAGCACAGGCTAAGAAGATACAGGAGATCAGCAGGTGAGAAAGCTGCAAATCTAGACTCACTGAATGGCTTTTGGGAAATCATTATGTCCTTAAGAATCTTATGCATGCTCATTTGGCCTTCATATTTCATTTGGTACTCAGGGAGTTCTTTCCACAAAATTCACTGGTATAATCTTTCCATTGCATTCAGACTGAACCACAGAGAATCAATTAAGCTTTTTGCTTAATTATAATTCTCTGTACTCTAAAAAAAAAAGGCTAACAAAAAAGTTCCCAACACCTAAAACTGACAAAAAATAAAAATATTTCAGGAAATGCAAGCGTGTCTGCCTAGCAAAAATGGCTACTGAAAGCACATTGCCTTGGTGCTCCACTCTTGTTACTGATTCCTCACTGATAAGTAAGATGTGCATCACGCTGTCCCTCATGAGAGCTACAAGTCAGTTCCAAACCTCAAAAGTAAAACTATTGAGAGAAATGATAGTGCCTATGAGCTCAGTGTCTTCAGTCAAAATGGAAAATCTTTTTGATGGAATCTTCTCATAACATCACCAATAAGGTGCAAACACATTTGAGATCACTTAGTGAGTATTCTGAAAGTAGTCGTCAGTAAAAGCAAGAACATTTCACATCACATATCGAGTTACACCCAAAATTGCAAAATGATATAAAATGGATAGAGAAACTGGAATGAATATATATTGCGCAGGGCTTTCCTAAATTCTTCGCCTCCGCATTCCTCCTACATTCCAGTTTCCCATTCAGGGAATTAATGCGTTTCGTGCTGCCCCTCCATCTATCCCAGGAATTCTTTTATCATGCCATGTTCCCTTTCCCTTTTCCTTTTCCTTTTCCCTGTTTTTTTCTTTTAACAGTCCTTTCCTTTCCTTTCCTTTCCTTTCCTTTCCTTTCCTTTCCTTTCCTTTCCTTTCCTTTCCTTTCCTTTCCTTTCCTTTCCTTTCCTTTCCTTTCCTTTCCTTTCCTTCCCTTCCCTTCCCTTCCCTTCCCTTCCCTTCCCTTCCCTTCCCTTCCCTTCCCTTCCCTTCCCTTCCCTTCCCTTCCCTTCCCTTCCCTTCTCTTCCCTCTCCCTCTCCCTCTCCCTCTCCCTCTCCCTCTCCCTCTCCCTCTCCTCTTTCTTGCTTGTTTGATTTCATCCTCCTCTTTTATAGCAATTTGTTGTTCATTGGCTCTTTGAGAACCAAGGAACACAATTGTGGAAGAGATGTCGCTCATCATATTCAGTCTCCTGCAATCTCAGACAATCATGTGAATCAGGGTTCATCCAGAAGGACTAGAAGAACATCCACTCTCCACATCACAAAATGGAAAAATATTTCTTTTTGTTTGATGAACTGTACAGTAAGATGAAAAGCAATGCTACTACCATGCTTCAGAAAGAAAGTAAAACAGACCTTTTGAAATTATCAAAACCTTTCTTCCTGTAGCACTGAGTGGCCATTTGTTACAGAAATTACCTCATTTTGACCAGGCAACAGGAGAGGTACTGTGCAAATGGGATCAATGCCAGTATTGAGTCCCCACTTATTTAAGCTGGTGAAAAGTAATCCATATTGTTATTGTTGTTATTATTTTCATCCTGAACCATGAGTCCAGAAGCTCTGTGGGCGGTTCTGAATTCAGATCTCTAGTCTGTTTGCTGATTAATGTTTTGAAATGAATTTTGAATATGTAGAAGAGCTGACATGCTTAATCTGCCTGTGATAATTCTCAGCTCAAATGAGGATGGAAGTATATGGACATGGACAAACTTCATATGAAAACTTTATCTATTGTCACAAGAGATCTGGAAAGCAATAAGGTGGCAAAATGTGCTAACCTTTAAGCAAATAAGAGTAGTAAACTTGTGGGTGACTGTGAATAATTGCAGATGATCACTGAATGATTGAGTGCTTGAGTGATAAAAGGCAGGAAAATTTCAGAAAGAAAATTTATAAAATCAAACATATGAGACAACAGTCTGAGCTTTATAGATACTAAAATAGATCCTTAGATGCTTACTATAAATCTTGAAAAACATCTTACAATTATAATAAATACATCTATGAAAGCATTAGCTGAATGCTCTGTAAGATTAAAAAAAAAGGAAAAAAAGAGAAAGATAAAGACAGGAGAAAGAAAAAGAGTAAAATAAGCAGAGAACAAAACAAAAAATACTGTGCTGTGGAATAAATTGTCTGTGCTTCTGTGTCCTGAATACCGTATGCAATTTCTTATGTCAGAAGGGATATAGTAGAACTGGAATAAATGTAGAGACAATTCTAAACAGCTTTCTTCAGATGGCAAAAAGACAATCCACATGTCAGAGAGATTTAGAAGGAGAATGAATACAAAACAATGCTTGTCAACGACAAGAGGCTTAAAACATTAAAACATTAAAAGCTTCATGTGGTAGATCAAAATAATAATAACAAAAAAAAAGATCATTCACACAACATGAGTGAGCTATGGAACTTCTCCCCAAAGAATGTTTTGGATACCAGACATTTTTAGTAATTATAAAGATACCATTGCTGCCTGCAGAAAATTCCTGGCTCACAGATTGCTGCAGACTAGGAGCAGCAACACTAGCTTTGTTAATTATACTTTTGTTTCAGATGGGCACTGCCATCTTTTGCTGCAGATGGGATATTCACCTAGATGCATCTTTTGTCTAAACAGAGATGGTTTTGTGTTGCGGCAGAGCACTGGTGGAGTGCTGCAACCTTCCAGAGAAGCGTCCTGAAAAGGATGTCCAGGCAACACAGGCACATCCATGCTTCTGGGTGAAGTGATTTTAGCTCTTCTGTGAATCCACTTCAGGCAGCTCTGGAGAGAAGGACAGGAGCCTCATATAGTGTTCCATGGAGAAGTTTATTGAGCTTCTTCTGTAAAGGGTACCAGGGATGAAGAGAACTCGGAAGGTCTGAGGGAGCAGGGTTTATATGGGAAAATTAGTGGGCAGGGTGGAGCAACAGGCAAATCTGTTCAGGGGCAGAGCCTAGGGGGAAGGACCAAAGGGGTACAAACAATTTGCCTAGAGCAGGGAGGCATGTTGGGAGAAATTTTCCCTAACCATTATGAGGAGGTTAGCATCTAAGGGCATTCCCTCCAGGGAAGAGTGGGAGACTTTTTTTTAGTCAGCCCATTGGCCTCTGGTTTTATGTTCTCTCAGAGTAGTAGTTCCTGATACGCCTAAGAATCCTAACGTATGGTCTCCAGAAGCAATGGCTAATGCACAGGAATTTTCTTCATGATCTGCTTGGATTCACTAAGTGACATACAGAAGGAATGCTCTGAGTTGTTATACACAGAGACTTCTCAGTCAGTTTATTAATACATACACAATTGGTTTGACATTGCCTAAGAGATAAACATAATATATGTGACTACACAGTGTTTTTACTCTTTTTTATGTGTAGAATTATGTGAGAGACCTACAGGAATCTTATCCAAAAATAAAAATACAGTAATTTCACAATTATAAGCCACACCTGATTATAAGCCCCCATCAGGGTAGCTGAGAAGACCACGGGATTTGTCCATATATAATTTGCACCTGAATATAAGCCACTTTTTTTTTTTTTTTTTTTTAAGGAAGGATCCATGTGCAACAAATTAACAAGTTAGTAACAGAATCACAAGATCACGGGGTTTGCTGTCAGGTGCTCAAATTGCAAACAGTTTTCACAGACCACAGCAGCCTTTAAACACAGCCCCACACGCCCTCCTGGTGCCGTGGGCCCTGGCACTCGCGCCCCGCCGCCCGCCTGTGGCACTGCTGGCCCGCAGCCCCGCTGCTCACCCCCTACCGGCAGCTCCGCTCTGCCAGCAGCGGCGCCGCTCCGCCGGCCGCCAGTGGCACCACACCCCCACCAGCACCGCTCCGCCAGCGGCGCCGGTCTGCCACCCACCCACGGCACTGCTTGTCCACCCCGCTCGCGGCTCCGCCGCCCCTCGAAGCCCGCTCCCCACCTGTCCCCCGCCCGCCTGGCTACGGCTCCATGGCAGCTCTGCAGCAGCTCCCTCTCCGGCCGGCTCACCTTCTGGGTTAGCATTTCACTGGGATTTGTCCATAAATAAGCCGCACCCGATGATTAGCCGCACTACTAGTATGGGCTGGATTCTTCAATGAAAAAGGTGCAGCTTATAATCGTGAAATTACTGTAAATAAAATAAATAAAATAAATTAATCCTTTAAAGAAATGGTTTACTTTTCTTACTTAAAAGGCTAGTTTCAATGGCAGTATGGCACTTAAAGCACCAAACAATTTTATTGAAGAAAGGAATGAAGCATTTGCATTCCCTGTTCTATTTTAATGATGATAATTAGTGGGTGATACATACCAAAGGGAAAAAAAAGTGTGCTAGAAGACACATCATCTTGTACATTCAGAATGAATTTAAGTTTATTTCAGGAATTATTGTGCATACTTTAATAATATTTTTTATTATTATTGTTCCTTAGATAAAGTTATCTCAAAATTCCACGTGTCAATTGGTATCTGAGGTAAGCTATCTGAATTTTGGAGATATGCCATAGAAAAATGGAATTTGCTGTTAAAAAATGGATACAGAGAAAACTAGAGTATTGGTTGCTTTATTGATTAAGCTAAGAAAAAGGTCATATGCTGCAAAAGTTGCAACTGAATAGATTTATTCTCATTTAGCATGCAATAAGTCTACAGCTGGAAGGTTAGGCTATCAATTTTTTCTTCAGATTCTGTTTTTTATCAAGCTGCTATTGTAAAGGTAGAAGTTTAAGGCTTTGTCTTCCACATGGATGTCAGTACTATCATTACCTTATTTCATGGATAAAATCCTCTATATGACCTGACATACTTCCTTCAGAAATATAATTCTGGGAGAGTGTGGAAAAGGAAGTAAAACCTCACTAGGTGTTCAGTCCCTCCCACTCAAAAGCAATGTGTTCACTGCAAAACAATGTGTTCTGCACCTATCCAAGGTCATCATTTGACAGATGTTAGACACTAATGTTAGATGTTAGACAGATGTTAGACCACTTGACCCTGTTTTCTTTGGGGGCAAGAAGAAGAAGAAGTGAGAAAAAAGATGATCCAAAACCAGACTGTTATAAGAAAAAAAGTTTGAGTAGAAGAAGAAAATATTAGTGAAATACTAGAGAGACAGGACGTATTATTTCAAACCCGGTGATTAACTCCTTGATAAATAACAAGAGCTTAATTGCACCAGGGAGAAAGACTTTCTTCAGCTTGTGGACAGAAAGTGATGCTCTAGAAATTTCAATAATCATGGCTGTTTCTGGTAGAAGACTGGATTTGCCTACTGGATAGCTCAACTGAAATTAATATCACTTATATATGATATGTATAGATAAAAGACATAACATGTTATATGCATGATATGTAGTCATAGTATCAATAAAAGAAGTACATTCTACAGGTGCTCAGTTGTTTTCCATTCATCTGGGTCTGCCTCTTTATTGCATATGATTTAACTCCTTATTCCCCGTGCATTAATTGGCATTGGTTTTGCATTAATTGGCATTTAGAAGAGGGTATCCGTGGAAGTTTTCTCCTTGAGAACTTCCTCTGTGAGTTGATGGGACCTGTTGGAGGGTGGTTTGGTTGTTGATAGTCTGGGAAACCAATTGGAGGATTTGGTCTGTCTCTGTGAATTCACAATTTGAAGCAAGCAAACCCCAGGAATGGTCCTTTTCTCTTCTGGCAGGAGTGCAGGTACCAGGGCCCAGGCCTGGCTCCACTGCAGGCCTGGCAGGGGGCAGGGCTGGGCACCCCTGTCTGGAAGCTGGCATGTCCTGGCAGGGAGGAGGGATGGCCATCGGCAGTGAGTGCTGCAGCCGAGCTCTGGGAGGCTGACTGAGATCCCAGCCGTCCCCTCCCACCCTTTCCAGCATGGCCTGATTCTCCTGAGATCCTGGTACAGCTCCAGCATGGCCTGGCCGCAGCCTCTGCATCCGCCATGTGAGATTTTAACTCTTCCATTGCTCAGATAAAATTTGCAGGCCTTCAATCCTCCCTTCAGTAAGAGGAAAAAGAACTGAGAGGATACACCAAAGTCAGTGAAGCAGGAGTCAGGCTCCAGATGGAAGGAGAATGAGGAGACACTGTGAATGTGGGCTGAAAATCCATTTGTAAGCTATAGGGATGGACTGTACTACACTAAAGATTCCCAGAAATCGTGGAGAAAGACGTGGGGGGATTGGAGTGTTCAACTTGGTAGATCATGACCAAAAAGCACTTGTGTTGAGGACCCTTTGCCGTGAGGGAAGAACGGGATCTCTGTTCCTGGGGATGAAGCATGAGAAGAGAGAGAGATGAAGAGAACTTTTGCTTTTGAACAGCTCATTCTTAAAGGCAAATACCCCATAAGTTTAATATGGCCTATAAGCACAGCTCTGGGAAGGCTGTGAAGATGGGATGAGTTTTTACATTTGCAGATTCCTGGGCAGCTGTAGTTTGTGGAAAGTGAAGCTGCAAGAGGACTGGTTTTTCTTCTTGTGGAGAAGTCCCTATAGCCTGACAAAGGGAGACTCCTCTCCCTAGAGCAGAGTGAAAAAGATTATTTTTAAGTTGGTAACTGACTGAAATGTTTCTGTATGTTGTTGTTAAGAAGGAGAAGAGGGTGGGGGAGGGGGAGGAGGGGTGGTCTGAAGGTTTTATTCTGAATTTATTATTTCTTTATGTTGTTAATGAAGTTTTTCTTTACATCCTTTAAGATTCAGGCCAACCTTTCTTTTGCTCCTAATCCTATTTCATAGCAGAAAATGAGTATACTGAAATTGGCAAAATCCAAACCACTAGATTCCCACAAAGCTGAATACACCAAATATATGGACATACACAAAGGAAAGGCAGCTGTGTGTCCCTGCTCTTTAGCCTTCTTAGGTAACCATCCTGTTGGCTCAGTTTCAGAGTAGAGGAAGGATTTTCAGTTGCAGATGAAAAGGAAGAGAAACTTCAGAATCGGAAGTTTATAAATTGAGCCATTTCCTCACTTGCTTCATTGTATCTTTTACCTAAAATGATTGAGATAAAGGAAAGAGTAAAAGGGCAGTTCCTTCTGTAGAGAAAAACATTGGACTTGGGATGCTAGAATATCAAACAGCAGAAAAAGACACTGTCCATGGTAACAAGATGAAAGAGAAGCAGTCATTGTGTAAGGGAAGGGAATTTAGCCTATGACATTATGGTGTATGTCATGCTGACACATGAAACCCCAATTTATGGACAAACTCACTTAAGCTACTTAATAAACTATTTGGGAAAAGATAATATACAACAGCAGAAGGGAGAAATATTAGAGTGTTTAGGGATGTAATGATCAAGAAGTGAAACATTTTTTAGTCAATCACATAGCCATAATAGTGACAAATTTGAAAAATCAACACTAGCCACAAGACTAAGTAAATTTGAATTAAGAAATTCTAAGGTAAATTTTAAAATAAAGCAGAAATTTTGAACTAGACTATTTGAGGAGTTATCTCTTCCTTTTTTATCTTATTGAAATATATTTTTATATTTCATATATGTTACATATTTTTATTGTATTCTTTGCAACTTGTACATAAATAAGAAAATCAAACACAAAGGTGCTTGGAAAGACAATTTCTAAACCAAAAGGATGCCTTTTTTTTGCTTGACTACTTTATTTTTATATTCATATGATCTTCACTCGGTTCCTTCTTTGTCATCTGTATAGTACATATGTAAAGTACAGTCTGGTACAACTACTCTGTGATTTGTCCTTGTTTATTTGAATTATGTATTTACTAAACCATATTTCTGGGGACTAGTATCCTTTGTGTTGCTGACCAGGGTAGTTAATAATATTAAGGAAATATCATGCTGCAGAAGACTTTGTTTAGATAATGCAGTGATTCCTCTGCTTGATATTCCTAGATGCTTCGTAATTATAAGATAGGAATACCAAAAATAGAAACAGCTAGGTGTTTTTCTTCGACAGTTTTTGTTCTGCTAAAAGCACATTGTGATGTTAGTCATGAATCCAAAATACAGACTATATCAAATAGATTACAGTAATATCAGTGAATTCAAAACTAGAAATTTGGCATTTCATCAAAGTGCTGGTGACTCCAGATGGTACAGTCCTATCTGAAGCATGTTCAGAAGACAAGTCCACCAATTGCAATTATTTGTTCTCATTAAAATATTTTCACAAATAAAGTGTTTAATTTTGTGATCTTCATTTAGTTTCAATATATCCTAGATAAATTTCACCAGCTACGCATATTTTGAAGACCTATTTTATACATTAATATACTTTCAGATTTTTCTAATACTATGTTTCCTGTTTGAGAGATACAAAAGCTTGCTGAGAAATTTTTCTCCGTGTCCATCAAATCAAAATATATAGTTCAGTCACATATTCACTGGCATTCAGCTGAAAATAAAAGGCCAAGTAATAGGGAAGTCAGCAAGCAATTCTTAGTCCGCTTATACCCCAGCATGAAGTTTTCAGTGAGTTGTGGACTAGTGATCCAGTTGTCTCCTGACCACTTATATGAACAGGAGATCCAAATCCTTCTAGATGTTCTACACTGGCGTGAGGGGATTCATTGGTCCTGATGGTTGAACTGGTTTTCAACAGAAAACTCATACTTAGGCTAAACATAAATACTAGTGATTTCCACAGAAACAGATCAGTAAAATGTTATATTCACTGACATCTGTACCAGTTTTTCAGTGTGTTACAGTAAGAAAACTCACCTTTTTTGTTTCTGTCTTTGCAAGTTCAATATTCCTCAATGCCATGTCAGAGAAAATGGGTTAGGCCAAGAACATTGATATCTACTTCTAATATTTTACATTCTGAGCCCTCAAATAATGCAATCAACATCTTGGCCTCCATAAATAAGATTATTGATTTATTTACCATCAGAAATGTTCATGTGCATTAAAGGCACTTGCTTAAGCCCATACTCCTTTTTTTATCTTTCAGGAGTGTGAGAGATTAAAATGGTTAATGGCTCAAAAATGTTGTTAAAATCCTCAAAAGGCTTTTCCCACTCTAGGAAACTGTGCAAAGAAAGAACTGCTCTTCTGTGACAACTGAGGCCACCTCCCTCTCCCCTGAATATGCTTCCTGATATGGGAACTTGAGATAAGGTAAAGATATTGTCTAATTATCTCAGGTCTGAGGAGGAGTAATTAAAGCTTGGGAAGAGGAGTATAGCCACAAGGAAAGCCAAACCTAGCAGCTGTGCTGAGAATTATTTCTGTCTGAGTCCATCTGGGGCTGGCCATAGCCCAGAGATTCATTTTGTACGCTCTTCCCCCCAAAAGAGGAGGAGGAGAGCTTTTGGGTGTGTGGTGATGAAACCTCTGATTTGCATAAGACAGAGAGGGTGAACACCTGTCACTGGAGGCTACAGGCCAGATAAGGAGCAGACACTGTGGAGAATCCTCCATTACACAAACTCAGTTGGCTCAGCTGTAAAACTCTTCTGCCTCTGGAAGGTGACATTCACAGAGGACAGTCATGTAAGAGGCAGCTGTCATGTCTTACAAAGGGTCATAAACTTCAAAGACCCCCCAGGTTCCTCTCAGGTTCCTTTCTGAGGCATTCCAGAAGAGGACTGCACGTGATCCTTAAGTGTTGCAACAGATCCAGGGTCTGTTGTAAAAGAGAGTGTAAAACTCCCCCTGCAGGGTTTCCACATATACCTGAACCTATAATAATCCATGGAGCTCTTTGGTTTGACAAGAATACCAGATAAAGAAGACTGACAGGACACACAGAGATGATGACTCCCTCACTGTCTTTGTATCCACCCCTCTCTCTTTTCTATTTCTTTCCGTGTCTCTCTCTACCTCACATTTGCTGTTGACTTCAGCATATGGAGTCATTTTCACCTTAATTCTGGCAGAGGCATCTCTCTAATAATCATTATAATCAGATCCTAACAAGGAGTTTGCTATTTCATAATAGGAGGTGGGTTTTGTTGTTTTGGGTTTTTTTTAATCTACAAGCCTATTTTCTTGCATAGTAATTCATGGATAAAGTTTCTTCAGTGGAACATTTTCCTCCAGTGCATCTCGGAATTTGTAACAGTTCTCCACATATAATTAACTTTAGGTCAGCCGTGACCACTCGGTGGGTGAGCTGGCAATTTGGAACATCTGTCCCGAGGCTTTTTTTACAGAGGATGCAGACAAGTTTTAGAGTTAATCTTACTACTATAGACTCTTGACTGTATTTTATACAGATGTTCCAACATGCCTCTGAGGTACAACAGGGCAGGGTGTGCAGAGGTACCTTGACAAGCATTCATTTTGCAGTGCCACAGACAGAATTGCTTAATATTCTAGTATTCAAAATTCAGTAAGTCCACAAGACCCTTTTGTGTGAGGTTTCCAAAGAGGACAGAGGAGGTATTTGGGTAAAATGTGCTGGATTGTAGGACAAAAGGCCAAGTCACCTTGGAGGCGGAGAGCCCTCAGATACCTTGGGAGTGCTGAGATGATTCAGGTGGGTAGGATGGGCTGCACTGTCTCTGGGGAGAGGAGGGGCTGTTCTATGGGAAACACTGAGGCCCTTAGGAGGGCCT
Source organism: Sialia sialis (assembly GCA_009812075.1). NCBI lineage: Eukaryota > Metazoa > Chordata > Aves > Passeriformes > Turdidae > Sialia > Sialia sialis. The sequence continues at coordinate 1,203,596 of VRYO01002355.1, forward strand.
GGGAGAGAGGTGTGAGACTCCAGTGAATAATTTAGGTGGGAAAGGCAAGCAGTGATGATGGAGGCCTTGAGTGAGATTTGTCACAGGTTTCCCACAGGAGTGGTGCATGGAGGGGACAAGACACAAGCCAATACAATACAAGCTGAGTGATTTTTGGCAGGAAACACTGAGGTACATCAGGGTGGCAGACCATTTTTTAGGAGAAAATCTGAGGTATCTCAGAGGGAATACTGAGGTTCTTGAGGATAGAGGACCCCCAAATATTTTAAGGGGACATGGGTAGGAAATGCTGAAGCACCTCAAGGAGATAGTGAAATTTAGGAGTGGGGTAAGCACCTTAAATACCTGAAGGAACAGTATAGGAATTGATTAGAAGTGATAATATGACTCAGAAAGAAGAATTTTGAGTTAATGAATTAATTCCTGGGAGAGGTTATGAAGTCTCAGATTGGATGCATCGAAATTCATCTGAGGGACAGCAGAATGTTCTATTGGGAAATGCTGAGAAATCCCAGATGTGAACTTTTGAGGATTTCAGAAACAAAAAGAGGTGTACCCTTATATGGGCATTGAAGGGTTTCAGTTAGGTGGGTAGAAGTACAGTAATTTCACACCTACAAGTGCCAGAGTATAAGGCACAATTCCCGGCTGCCAGCAAGCCCCCATACTTTGCCCATATATAAGGCGCATCGGCATATAAGGTGCACTTTTTTTTTTGCAGCGAGGATCTGCTGCCGGCTCCCCTCACACGGCTGCCAGCTCCATGCCCCCTGGCTTGCCCCACACTGCCGCCGGCCTGGCTTCCCCTGCGCTGCTGCCAACCCTGCGCCCCCTGGCTCTCCCCGTGCCTGCCGGCTCTTACCACGGCTCTCGCAGCTCGCATTTCCGGGTTGACAATATTCTGAACTTTGTCCATACATAAGGTGCACCGGCATATAAAAGCGCCTGGGTTCAGATCAAAACTTCAGTCAAAAAGGTGCACCTTATACACATGAAATTACTGTACTTTAAAGTGGTTAACAGTGGGTTAGGTGGAAAAGGACAGGGTTCCTAAACAGCAGGAAACTTCAGGAGGGTAAGACTAAGGGGAAACTAGCTTTGACTTTGTGGAAAAGTGTTGAGTTACCTGAGACCACATATACAGTAGCACCCAGCACGAAAGAAGTCTGATTTGGGAAGCAGTACACTATCTCTTAAAAAAACCAGAAAGAAGTACTAGGCTAACACCTAGTACTGAGATGTAGCTGAGTTCCCAGAATGGCTACTGTGGCAAGGAGAGTGAGAATTTACTGGGAATTTGGAAGTGTTCTGGAAAAAAAATCTATAAGGGCCCTGAAAAAGATTCATTTCATCCTCAGAGGTTCCATAGGGAAAGCAGACTGACTCACTACAAGATCACCAGAGAAAGATACAACTGAAAATGAGTTAGAGATTACATGGGAAAAGATGAGATAAGAATGTGCTAGAGAATGGAGTGAGTCTTTCCATACGATAGTAAGTGAGGAAACAATCTTGTGCAGCAATATCCTGAAGTAAAAGCAAAGAATTACTACTTTAGCAGGAAACGCTGTAAACCCTCTTTGCTTTAGGAATTATTTTTGCTCTACATGAAAACTGCCATACAAGGCATGGAGAGTCATGAATGCAGGTTTGGAGCAAATTATAAAAAGAAAATTTGATGACAGTCACACAGTCCTTGGGACATAGATTTTTACATTTTAAACAATTTTTTAAACAGGAAAGATTTTTGGAATAAGATATATAATACATATGATAACTAAATAATCTATATCTTAATGGAAAAAAAAATGCACAATCCATGGCTGGGAGAAAAAATTATATAGTGAAACACCCTGAGAGAAAAGTTCTGCTCAGAGATGCTTCTTCTGCCTGTCCCTGTTTACAGGGCTTCCCTTTTCATGCCCTAAAACATATGCTAGAGTCTCAGCCAAGTTAAAAGATTGCTAACCTGTGCTGTATCTCTTCTCCCAGCAGCAAGAGCTACTGCTGTGGAAGGGAGTGCAGGAAGCAGGGGAGAAAAGGTGCAAGTTGTGGAAAATCAAAAGGAAGGAAAAATGACTGGGAGGACTGAGAGAAGAGAATGAGGGAAGAAGGATGGATAAGAAAGAGTGGAGGAGTGTGGAAGAGAGGTGCTCTGGGCATAGGGCTTCAGTCCCATATGAGCATCCCCATGGAGGGGCCTAGTGGTCATCTTTCTTGCTCAGACCGGGATGCTCTCCCTGTAAACTAAGTGAGGTTTGAGGCTCGGGAGCCATTTGCCACATTACTCCTTTGGCTATGTGGGGAGAGGGATGGCTCTGTAAGGACTCTGGGAGAGTCCCTCTCCTCTCACTTGAGGGGAAACCTGAGCTCACATCAAGCCCTTGGTCCTATAGAGGAAGACTCTGTTGGCCCATCAGCTTTCTGCTGGTCCCATACCTGTTATGGCAGGCCCATAATCACCAACCCCCAGCAGTGACCTCTTATGACAATGTGCTGAGAACTCTGGCCTCCATCAGCTTGTCTGGGAGACTTGGAATTATGTCTCTGGCTTCCCAGGCAGGTCTCTCTCGTCTGGAATTCCCTTTCTTCTTTGTATTTGTGAGTGTAGTCTGCCTGTGGTGTGTCTGTGGGTTTTTTGTTTGATTTTTTAAAAGTAAAATCACAGCAGTATAGATTAGTTGGGCTTCCCTGGCCTGGAATAACAATGCCTGCAGGTCAGTCCTGCCTCCTGTCCAGCGCCAAGGAGCATTCAGGATTGTTACTGCTCACTTTGGGACAGCCTTAGTCCACTTGGTAGGAAGGCTGGTAGCACCGGCCTGACTGGCTGTCCTTTTCAGAATCATCATGACAGAAATTGAAACTGAAATTCCTAGTTCATATTGTCTCATTCTTTCAAAATTGGAAGTTAAAAGAACCAATAGATATTTCCCATTCAATACATGTACCAGAGATTGCCATTAATGTTAAAGAAAGGAAAATGCCCTGTATGCCTACCTTTTTCCAAGAAGAACACTAATTCCTCAGCAAGGAGCAAAGCAATTTGCAGCTCTCCTTTAACTCATGCCATCAAAACTACACTTCACATTTGCATTTCATTTCCAATTTAATTTTCTTTGTCTTCTCAGGATTCTTTTGGAAGTCACCAGTTAGTAGCTGGTTTCTAACATAACTTTGGAATTTTTTTGGTTTTTGTTCAGGAATTATCTGTCAGTGAAATTTTCTTCTTTAAGAGTGGTGTTTTTTAACAGCTCATCTTTCACTCACAGTATGGAAAGTCTGTAGTGTGAATGTGTAAAAATCATATAAAGCTTTGTAGAGGACACAGCATAGGGGCAAAGCTGAGATGTATGGTGCAACCGGATTGATACAGAAAGCTAATAGGGGTGAATTTTGAAAGTTGCTGAGACATCTTACTGGCAACTTCAGCCCTTTTTCTTCTGAATAAGTGTGGGGCTGAGAAGGACCACATGTAACTGAAGGTAATGCAGTGGACCTAAGCAAACTTCAATTTACATGAATTCATAAAAGTGAAACAATTGTAGAAAAATCCAGTTTTGAGTTGTAACTTCTGTTTTAAAAATTACAAACTCTCCCTTTACTAGAACTCACTGGAATAAACATGCTACTTATTTATTTCACAAACTGTCAAAAGGTTTAATTTCACTAGAAGATATTGTGAATCAGTGAATAAAATTATTTCAGTTTTGTTATTTGAAGCTAATCCAAATTCAGAGAGATTATTTTTTAAAGTTTTACAGGTGTGTAGCATTCTTTTATGTAGAATTACAGTGAAAATGGAATAAATACCTCCTTTTCGTGACCTGAGAGAAACCTTATTGTAATCCCTCAAGCTCTAACTTACTTTATTTAACAGAGGCTTTAAATTCAGTAAATTTATTTTGTGACTTTGCACAAGTCATTAAAAAATCAAATGTGTGGGTTTTTCTTTATTTTGGCATTAAAATTTATTTACAGTAATTTCACGAATATAAGCCGCACCTTTTTCATTGAAGAAT
>VRYO01002355.1:1211502-1229346 GCA_009812075.1 Sialia sialis
GTTGGGCTACGTAGATAGCGTGTGCAGCCCGGCTCAGGCTGTGGCTCATATCGGGGTGGTGGTTGGGCTACGTAATTAGCGTAGGGGTGCCCAGCTACGGCTGCAGCTACGACTGCTGTGCTGGGCTCGCATTCCGCTACGGCATTTGCTTAAAGCTCAGGCCGGGTGAACAGCGCCAGGGACCGCAGCTTTACTTTGTTGCACGTGTACCCTGCCAAAGTAAGGTGCAGCTTATATTCCGGTGCGGCTTATATACGGACAAATCCCGTGGTCTGCCCAGCTACCCAGAGGTGCGGCTTATATTCAGGTGCGGCTTATAATCATGAAATTACTGTATATGTTCCTAGTTTTGAGGTTTCTGTATGAATAGACATGTGCTTTTTCTTATCCCATTTCTCACAGTATCAGTGAACTTTCCTGTCAGTGCTACAGAGTCTTTATGACAATAAATTTACTTACACAGAGCTTGGACAAAAAAAAACCCCACACCTAAATGTGATCCAATTAGTCTTTCAATAAAAATTATCATCACTCTAAAGCTATGCTAAAAAGACAAAATGGGCACTTTGTTGCACAAATAAAAATGTTTTGTATGTTATCTAAGTGTTCTTTTTCATAATCAACAATGGCGAGTTTGCAGTGTGTCATAAAATTATCATTATAACACTTCAGACTGAGGTATGCTCATATTACTTCAATCATTAAATGCCTATCATTCAGTTTCCAAGTTCAAATCATGGCATTTGTTCCTGTAAATAAGTACAAAACAAGGAAACTCATTATACATTTCAAATAGGTGCATGCTGAAATTCCAGTATGTTGTTTGACCAGCAGCATTCCTTTCTGAAAGTAGACAAAAGCTGTTCTTCCTCAAAAGTCAGATCTTTAGATTCTTAGCTGGATCTGTTTTTGTCAGTTTTTCCTACAGTGTCCACATAAGGCTCTTAGAAGACTGTGCACGGATCAGTCAGCAGTACTTTACAAACAGCAGTGAGCTGTCTGTCTCATTATCCTTGAGTGATCAGCGGCATCCCATAGAGATCTTTGTGCAACTGTGACATGACAGTCATCAAACTTGAAAAGGATTTTGAAGGATTAATGGAGAGAAATGTTCCCCCTTCCAGACAGACATAAGTTGCATAACTTTTCAGAATATTTTTTATTATTCAGATGATGCACCTCATTTACAGTGATATCTATTAATTAAGTAGGATTTGAAGCCTGTTGACTATCTTTGAATAGAAAGGAATAAGGCTTCTTAATTTCTTGAGGAACTCACAAGACAGTCACAGTGTATTTTTTAATTGCTCAAGATGACTGCTGCACTGCAGATGCTGTAAGGACTACATATTGTAAGGACAAGCAAGACTTCAAACATTAGCATTCACAGTGCATCTCCTTGACACAATTCAGTATTGCTGAGAATGTAAGATCTCAAAGCCTGGGAGAATCTCCCCAGATATGTTTGGAGAAAATACTCTACGTGCAACATTTCTGTTTTGTTTAGAGAAAAGCATTGCATTGCTTGACACTTGAGATTTATATGACCACAATCCCTTGGGTACATTATCAGCTCTTCTAGAGGCATCCTTGCTGTAAAATTATGAGCATACATAAAAAAATATAGAAACCCAAACCAAAGCAAGCAAACAAACAAACAAACCAAGCAAGAAAACAACCAACCAACTAACCAACCAGCTTCCCCCCAACCCAAATAAACCCTCTCTAGCCAGGATCTATCAATACCTGTCACAGATTAATGCTTTCAAATGTTACACTGACACCCAACTTGGAAAAAATCTACCACGTTAACAAAGGCAGGAAGGGTTAAGAGGAACTTTTCGGCATGATAAAATATTTTGCTTGCTACAAGCTGTGTCTGTAGGGTACTTAGTAACCCTGAGAACGATCTTATTGCACATTTTCTATCAGTAACACTATGATTTGTGGTTCTATTGTATAGGCATTGTTCTTCTACTGCACTTTATACCATAATGATGAGAACCACAAAGGGGACTTTGTGGGCACATGATGACAGATACCAGTTTCAATAGGTGACAATCAATTCCAAATCTGGAACTTAGACTTTGGCAGAAATAAGATGGAGGAATCTTAATCTCTGCTGTAGGGCTAAAGAACGCCAAGAAATGAGACAACTGCAGCTCAGAAATTTCTTCTCTATATGGAGATTACTATTTCTATGGTACTTTGGCCATATGAACTTTCCTAGACATTCAACATTCCAGATGACTTTTGACAAATTTTGACCAGGTCTAGAAGGTGGATTCCCTTTGATTAAATTACTGCAGAGTAAGGCATAAGATTCCATAGTCTTGAAAAATTCTCATTTGCTGTAGCCACACATCAGAACGCCAACAACTTTTAGGGATGACAGATACTTAAAAACCCTCATTGAAATAAAATCAGTAATCAGTACAGTTCAGTTAGCAGTTTTGTACACACATATATTACACATAATATTAAAAGCTCTTCTGCTTTCTACCACTTAGAATTGTACACCATCCTGTGTTGAAATAATTTTGCAAAACCAACTGGAATCATAGCCAAGTTAATAATGAACTCCAGGTTCCACAAACTATGAGGCTAAACTTTTTTAAAAGCAACAGCTTGCTCTTGAGAAATTAAAAAAAATAAAATTGATGCTTTTATATTCTTCTGTCTATGTGCTGGTTGCATCCAAGAAGTGTGGATTTTAGCAACCATGGAAGAATAAGAAATAATCTCGAATTTATTTGTATTTTTTGTCAATTTAGCATGATTAAAATAACATAAAACTAAATTAATGGCCTGCTTTGATTCCTATCTGGGCATTGTCAATCAAAATACTCAGGATCATATTTTTTACATGAAGTAAGATTTCTTTGTGCAACTTAGGCCCCTGAAAAACAATTTATTTAACTCTCAAATTTTTTTTAATAGAATAATCAGTACATTTGAGACATATCAATATCAAAATATTGATTTTGGACTCTTTTAGGAAAAGAGTTACCTACTTGTAGAAAAGTCTTGACACGAAATACAGTCTGAAATAAGAGGAGATTTGCATATGCTATGTTTTTAATAGAGTTACAGTCCCTGGACCTTTATTTGAAAAAGGAGTTGAGCGAAGAAGGCAGAAGTTTGTAGAATATAGAAATTCAAGTGAAATTTCAGAATAATTAAAAATTATACTTACTTTTTTCCAAAGAAAAAACACATTGTTCTAGTTGATTAGAATTATTTAAGAAGGTAAAAGTAGTTAAAAGGGAGATGTGTTCAATGTGCTGGGTATTCTACAAAATAAGAATCATTATTAAAATTTTTCCATTAAGTTATTTCTTCTGAAAAGTAGGGTCTCCAAATTTATTCCCTGACCTTTCCCAATCTGAGCAAACAAATATTATTGCAATACTTATCTCACATAGAAAAATGTTTTTCCAATAATGGATTGTCATAATTTAGGATTTAAAATATTCCTTCTTCTGTTCATAAATTCCAGCAGCTAAGCAGTCAAATTCAGAGGTAAAAAATAACAGTGATAAAAACAGCTGGATTCAGAGAATTTATAGAAGTTATAATCAGTAACATCTCTTATATTAAATTATATTAAATAATCATATTAGGCAATAAAATATATGACTGATAAATTGAAATATTCCAGATAAAAAACTTACAAACTAAATCTAAAGCTCTAAATGATCATTATTTAAAACACCATAGCAAGAGTCTTGCATTTATAAAAGCATATCAAGTGGAAGCTTTGAAGAGTTTGAGTTCAACAGAGAAGTTCAATTCTGGCAAGTTAATGGAATTTTAGCATGTTTTTTCCTGAAAACTGCTGCAATCTTTTTGCCTAATGTAACCTATCTTATTTCAGTTAATGGCATTGAAGCATCCTAAAGCTAAATGGCTGAGGCAGGATTGAGATCAAAAGTAGCTCTCAGACAGAAAAATCCTAAGTGCTGTATTACAGACTTCAATAATTTCTTTGCATTTACAAAAATTGAGATGAAATTATTGAAAGTCCCTCTTTGCTACATGTTGCATGTTGCCTAGAATTATAATTTCTGACTTGTTTTATCACCTGGTGTGCAGCACAGCTCATGGAGTCAAAAAGGTGCAACTGAAAACAAAGGCCCTAATCCATGCCAAGCTTCACAGCTGCTAGAACAGGCAACAAGCATCACACAGCCTTTCTCCCTGAGAAATGCTGTGTCCACCAGCATATAGATGGGCATTAAGGGCTGATTTCAACACACTAATTGTGCTACCTTTTGGATATATCTAACTATACATTATACACCTATTAGCAGAATAAGGATCATTTTTAATGCATGGTTATCAATGCATTGACTGATGAAAGAGACTCAAACTCATGCTGGTTTGGCTTGAAGCCCTGAGTGTCTTATAAGAGTTTACGATATCATTAAGAAAAATCCATTGTTTTCAAAATAATTACTTCCCTGCTGAGAACACAGCCCCCAGTCTGCAAAACCAGTCACATTAACTTGGCACAAGAAAACAATTTTATGACTTTTTTTTATTAGGGTGGTAGAAACACCAATAAGAAAACAAATGTGCAAAAATGTTTATTGATGGGAAGTCGAACATGCTTAGAGAAAAAAACCTTTTTTTTTTTTTATTAAAGCAAGGTATCAGGAATTTCATATGACTTCATATGACAAACACATACTGTAATGTGTTTAATAAAATATTTAGTGATTAATAAAACATTTAGGTCCCACTGGTGTAAAAGATAACCTGGCAGTTATCACTGAAAACTTTTCTTGGTCTCACACAAGACTCAATTTGGAACTACTGACATTTTGCAAGAGAGTACAAGAATCTTATGTATCTGTGTCAAGGCTGCTGCTCTTTTTCTGAGATACACTGACTTAAGCAGGCAAACATTCTCCTTTGGGCTCTTTCGATCCCTCCCCAAGTGGAAACAAGAGGCAGAGGCATAAATTTCCCAAACTCCCCTTCTGGGCTGACTTATGTTGCACCTTAACATTCTCTGATGTTAGCCTAAGGGGTGTGACAGACCAGGCTGCATGTGCTGCATATTTTAATTTTGCTATGATGTTATAACCAGTTACACGGAACAGCAAAGACAGTGAGTAGTACTGAGATTTACTGTAACATTTAGTTTGAACAGAAAGTGGTGGTTTCCAGACACAGGAGGAAGAATAGAAGTAGGTAAATGAACTAAATGTTTGAAAAAATTTTAGTCCTGGACCAAAAGTCTTGTTTTCAATGTAGCCCCTATTCAGACTTCCTTGGTTTGTTATCCAGTGGGCTCTTCAGCTGCATCAGTTACAGTCGCAGTTGGGATGATCAGGCAAAACACAGTCTTTGAGCAGCTAAAATCCTTACTTTTTCTCCTGAAATATTGAGTACTTAGATATAGATCCTGATATAATAGGCCTTCTCCTACAGGATTAGCAGGATTCTATATTCTATAGTCTTCAGATCTTTTACCATTTTCATACCTTGTGTTGCATGCTGAAAAATAATCTTGTCTAGATGTTCCCTTATGTATGAATCAGTCTGGGTTTAGAAAGCACAAGTTTTTCAAGTAATTTTTTCCAGTATGAAGGCAATTATGCGCCTCAGCAAGATGCATGAAAGACTGGATTGAAAAATCTGTATAATAATCGGAAATAATTTAGGATAATATTAATTTCAAATATGAAATTTAATCAAGGAGAAAGAAGTTAAGATGAATGCAATCTCTTTATGAGGAGACAGGTGAGGCAGTTGCCTCCATAAATTCTACTTCACTCTTTTCTGTAAGTTGTTTAAGCTTTCAGAAAAGTAATAAAGTTGGAAAAAATTCCTGTGGAACTGGTGGGGGATAGTTCAGTTTTTTTCACATTATATTACTGAGAGCATAATTTCCTAACCTTTACTGTCTAAATGTTAATACATTCATGAATTTAAAAAAATAACATTTTGGATTTACCATTTGAGTACTGTAACTAATTGGAATTTATGTTAATTTTATCAGGGTAAACTGAAAAAGTATGCATTTTTAGATCAAAATTTTAATTTCTCTTTAAACCTTGATCACCCATTAGTTTATTACTTCCCATATCAGTCATGAGCTGTTTGCCCCAAAACCATAATCAATAAAGGATTCATGTTACTCAGCCTGCAATTAACCTCTTGTTGCTTTCAGTTCAAACAGCTTTGTGAATATGTGGGTGCCTTTAACTGGTAAAAGATTTGGAAGGAAACTATCTAATTCATAATGGTACCCAGTAAGAAGCAGGAATTGTAATCTTAAAAGAGAAGCAATGGCTAATTTACTTATATTTTTTAAAACTGTGTCATTCTCTCATAACTGATGCAAAATCTTGATTTGGGGGGTTCTAATTCAGAAAAGTTCTTAGTGATCATAATCAGATCAATAATTTATTTTCAATTTTGAAAATTGAGTGCCTAAATTTTGGCCCCATGAATTCTGCACTGATAAGAAGAGAAATCACAATTATTCCCCTAAATGGGGCCGAGAGACTTGGAACAAGTAATTTTCACCTCACTTAGTAATCAGCTTCCCTGTTACCTAATGGCATCTTGTCAGTATAATTGAAAACAGCAGTTCAGTGGAAAAAGGAAAAATATCACCTGTGGGTCCACAAATAAAGGAGATGAGAGGGAAGAAAGCAGTAGGTTGGACATACAGACATTACTGTCCTTACTGACGCACTGCACACACAGTAGCCAGGGAAACAAAGGAGACAAAGGACCAGTTACATTTATTTGTTTTAGTAACTGACAGTCCTGATTCTATAAATCATCATTTAAGTCTAAGCAGAAAGTAATACTATGAAAATATGCACTTTCCTCAATTTAACTAAGTTATACATTCTTTGTAGCTGTTCTTTTTGAGTGGTGATTATAGCATTACTGTGGCATCTAAATGCCTTCCAGCAGTTCACTGGGAATATGGTTACTAATTGCTATGTTATATTTTATTAGAGAGCTTGATCTTGCAAATGCTGCAAGAGTTGCATTTGGAACAAAGACAAATCACCATTCGTCAGCATCAGAATTTCAGGAATGGACTGAAAAGTTCATATTTCCTCCAATCTGTTACATTTCATTCCTTGCACGTATACATATTCAGCAATCTGGTTCTCTTTCTCCTTTAAAAATATTGAGGAAGAACTTCCAGTCTTGTAAAACTGAGTATTTGTGTCACTTATTGGAATGAGCTACAATGTTCATAATGCTTAATCTAGGGTTTTTTCCCCTTTTGGCTGACTCACAGAAATTAAATTGTTGGTAATACAAAAATATTTTGTTGTCTTGTAGCTAATTTTGACTACCTCTAGTGCTTTTGACGAAACTGTTCAATTTATAGCAGCCACAGAAATTTGTTCCTAAGAATCAACAGGAAGGCTCACGTGCAGAACAAAGAACAACTCTGCTATGGTACAAGACTTGAATGGATATCCCAGACAGTCTTTTCTAGTATTACATGACCCCAAAAGAGCCAAGAGGAAAGCACAACAGCTTGGGAAGCTGCATTTCTGGGAATCTTATACTGCCATTTTTTCACTGTTTAACAAATCTAAATGCTAGCAGTAAGTATGTTGAAATTTAAATGAGATGCAGTAAACTAGCCTTGGATCTGAAGTGCATTGATTTTCCTAAAAGAGTAAGTGATAAGAACTGTTGTTTGAAAATCGATCTTGGGAAATTTTTGCAATGGCAGTGTTATCAATCAGAGAGTATCTGTATACAGCACTGCATTACAGGGTTATACATTCATGGTTATTAATGTAAAAGAAAACAACAAAACCTCTTCCATAACATTATGTGTGTATCTGCCTATATCTATATCTAATTTCTGTCTATATCCACACACCTTTTGCATATGCACACATGCATATATGAAGATACATAAAATTATATAATTACCTTTCTTTTACTAATGATGGACACTGTTGTACCACTAACAATTCATTATTACTATAGCTCAGCTTTAAGGACAGACCATGCATGTTTTTTGTACATCCTGTCAGTTGCTTTCATCCAACTAAATACTTTATTAAATAGCTGAAAGCTCACCAGTAGCCCTATGAACAGTCAGACTGTCCCAGCTTTCAGTGGATGAGTTATGACATTCACTCATATGCCTGAAACTAAGCCATGAGTAGAAAAGTGCATTTAATTTCTGTAAAGTCAGTTGTTAAGTTTCTGCTAAAAAAAAAATTGATTTAAAACTTATACCAAAGTAATAGTACTATTGTCAAGAAAGACTGATAAATTATTATGCATTTATTCTTTCTTCTCATTCTTTTCTCTTGCCCCTTCTGTTTCAGTTTTCTTCATTTTCCAGCACCCCAGGATATGTGCATTGAGCTTGATGTAGTTAGAAGAATTAGACTGAAAATCAACATTTGCTTGTTCCTTCATGGTTTGTATGTTACATCTAATTTTTAAAAAACTGAAAATATTTGAATTTTAAAAACCTTACATTGGTACATGATGAGTTTAAGTTCATTGCCATAGTGACTACTGCTTATTTCTCAAGCTTAGTCTTTCCACAATAACAAAGCTGCCACCCACACATCTCTCTGCTTATTCTTCCTCAAATAAACATTCTAATACACACAGTACCAGAGAATAAGCACAGTAGACATTGTACTTTGGTGTTTTTTTGAAAAAAATTACAGAAAAGAATGTGACTTCTGTGTGTGATGAGAATGTGGGAAAATGTACAAAGGTAGGAGTTAACTTGCTGAAAAGAGAAATATCAGTTGCAAGGGATTAATGAATTTCTATAATATTAATCTTATGATTTTAAAAAGTGAAGATATTTGATTACAGTAATTTTGCAATTTTAAGCCACACCTGATTATAACCCTCACTTCCGGGTAGCCGAGAAGACCATGGAAATTGTCCATATATAATCCGCACCCCGAATATAACCTGCACTTTAGTTTGGCAGGGTACACATGCAACAAAGTAACACCGCGGGCCCTGGCGCTCTTCACCCGGCCTGAGCTTTACACAAACGCGCTAGTGAAACCAGGAGCCCAGCAGGAGCTGTAGCCTCAGCTGTAGCTGGACTGTTTCACGAAAACGTGGTAGAGAAACCACTGAAGCCATGGCTGCAGCCAGAGCTGTGCTGCCTTACGCAAACGTCATAGAGGAATTGGCTCACCTGCGAATGCAGGCAAAGAAAGGAAAACACTACAAAATCCAGAAAAAATAATTCACTTTTATTAAACTTTTAATCAGCTTCAGTTTCACTCAGGTCTTCATCCTCTGTGAAACCTTCAAAGTCTTCGTCCTCTGTATCCGAAATCATGAGTTTTGTGATGCTGGCATCCAGCAAACCCGAACCCTTATCAGCTGTACCTTCCTCGTCAGACTCCTCACTTTCACTACTGTCGTTCCCGTCGCTTGTCGGTGCCGGAATGATGTCCGCCTTCCTGAACCCTTGCATGACAGTTCACAGGGATACCTCACACCAGGAATCCAGTATCCACTGGCACATAGTGGTATTGCTTACCCGGCGTGTCCTCCTGGTGTTTGTGAAAGAGTGGTCTCCTCCAGACATCCAGGCTTCCCACCTAGCTCGGAGTTTGGCTTTGAACGAATGGATTATACTTATGTCCAGTGACTGCAGGTCTTTGGTCAAGCCACCCGGTATAACAGCTAGCTCCGAGTTTGTCTTTTTTACTCTTTCTGTTGTGTGGGCACACAATGAATCCAGAACCAGAAGCGCGGGCAACAGATGGAAAAATCCCTCCAGTCTCCTAGAGTAAACCTGGGTTAGCCATAACTTCATTATCGCCTCATCCATCCAGCCTTTGGGATTCACTGCAACACAGATGCCTTTTGGAATTTTATCCTTAGGCATCGTTTTTCTTTTAAAAATTACCAATGGCCATAATTTCTGCCCACTTGCAGCGACTGCGAGAACAACCGTAAATTATGTCTTTTCGTTATCTGTCGTGCGGATGGGAACCGAGGATTTCCCAGTTTCTTCCACAGTTTGAGTCAGCGGCATATCGAACATTAGGGGCACTTTGTCCATGTTTAAAATCTGCAGTGGCTGGATATTTTTTTCAGCGATCTTCACTTTGCAGTACTGGCAGAAGTTCGCCACCTTCTCTTCATAGTCCACCAGCGGGCGCTGAGACACGGTTGTCCTTGCATATATGGAGAGATGGCGCTGGTTCATGAAACAAAAGCACCAAGAAGGTCCTCAAAGAAACTCTTCTATATACATTTCCTCTGCTATGGCTTTGGCTTTTCTCCGAACGGTGACAGTTGTTAAGCCTCTCCCAGTGGCTATTTGTTCGGACATCCACGTGCAGAGCCTTTCTTCGAGTTCTGGCCATCGGGCTTTACGATCACGAAAACTTTTTGTAGTCTTTGTTGCAAGATGTAATTGATCTTCCTGCTATCTCCACCTTCGCACCATCGACTCATCAATGTTGTATTCCCTAGCTGCAGACCTATTCCCATGCTCTTTTGCATGCTTGATTGCTTTTACTTTAAAATCTGCACTGTAGGCAAATCTCCTCTGCGGCGGAGCCATGTCAGTGAAGCGTGTCTGAACTCTCGGACTGCCGGGCTTCAAATGTCAGACTGCCGGGCTTCAAATCTCGGAGTGCCTCAAACCTCGTGTCCTGTGCATGAAATCTCGGGGCGCCACGTCTGAAAAATAGAATAGGAGTCCCCGCCCCCCAGCGTGCCTGAAGCCACCCCTAATCAAGAAGTTTTTATCTGATTGGTTTACAGTGGTCAGAAACACGCGATTCGTCGAAATCGCGCCTGCCACACAAACCCATACTGGAAACAACATAGCCAAAGTGGCTGCAACACTTGCGGCTGAGTGTCAGGTAACTTCCGGGTTCGCTATTCTGCTGAAATTGTCCATAAATAAACCGCACCTGATGATTAGCCACACTGCTGGGCTAGGCTGGCTTCCTCAATGAAAAAGGTGCGGCTTGTAATCATGAAATTACTGTAATTTTCTGATTTTTTTTTTTTTTTAAGTCTTTTGGATCTTAGGCAATTTGCAAACTCACTTTTTAAAGCAACAAATGTTATTACAGTTTCTAAAATGAATCTGGTCTAAAAGTTATGTTTCCAAGCTTTCCCACTATTTTTCCAATGCCTCCAGTTATGCAGTTTTTCACTTGAGTTACTATCTCCTTTAGGAAGAGAAGGTAAAAAGTTGTTGCAGACACTCCATATCCTTTTCTAATTTTCCTGTCCCATTCTCTATAGAATTGTTGTACAGGGACCTTACAAAATTATGGAAGAAGACAAATGGTTTTCATTTACATTCAAAGGGTTGTAATTTATTGTCAAGTCACATATAACATCTAGGATATTATAAGGGTGTGTAAGAACTGGAGAGGTTCTATCAGTGTATCTTTATAAAGTACCAAAAAACCAAAACATGTCATTTATTTGGAACCATGTTATTCATAAAATTTGGCTTCTTTCAACGAATCTGGGGTTTTTTTCCCAGAAGGGAGGAGAGGATTTTAGATGCCTCTTAGTGCTTTGTTTTATAGTTTTAGCAAAATGTTATATTTTTTTGAAAAAAAAAAAGGTGAAACAACTAATTTTGGACATTTAATGGCAGAATGTAATTTTCTCATCTCACAACAGCATTTTGCACCAAATTTTATCAAGATTATGGAAAAAAATGTTTTAAAACTTCTTAGAAACCTGAAGGTATAATTTTTATTTTTTTACAAAGTCCAAAACTGGTATTCACATACAACTCAAACCATGCATTTCCTTGAATTAACTTTTCTTTTTAATCTTGAGGAAAAAAAATATACGCTATTATTTCAACTCAAATTTCAGTATTCAGAGAAGCTGTTACGCATTTTCCTCATCCATTCACCACACTGGAACTTTACCAAAGCATTTGCAAGCTTTGTTGCCTCTCTTAGCAATCTGGTGCCTGGAGGGAGATAGCTGCAAATGTCGTTTCTCTCGCTAACCTGTCGTCAAAAAGAACATTGGCACTAAATCAGTGACTTTGTTGCCAAAGCTGCTTTTTTTATCCTCAGTTCTCTACCAACTTCTTATTGTTTCCCACCTTCATTGACTTTTGATTTTTTTTTGGCCTTCTTTTGGACAGAATTGTTGTAGTGGGACATCATGGGTTGAGCTCTTACTCTGGCAGATTGTTCTTACTCATCTTACTTGGATATGGAAGTATTTCTTTCACGTTCATGAGGAAAGATTTTCCAAAGGAGCCATTACTTCAAAGGCAGGCTGTCTGTGTAGATACCCTGTCCCTTGGAGAATTATTCTGTCTATCACATCAGAAACAAACAAACAAATAAATAAATAAATAAAATTCTACAAGTTAAAAAGATTTAGGAGTCTCTTAAGCAGCTTTTTCAGCAGTTGGAATTATCTCTTATCTTTCTCAGCAGATTCAGACTTCCCAGTTTTGTCTAGGGGAAGGCAGCTGAGGATTTCTTCCAAAACCCTGAATCCAGGAATCTGCAGGGCTGTGCACTAATTGTCATTGAAAGGGGGCAGCAAAATTTTGAGCAGGTTTTCTGAAATAATCAGATACAAGAAAATGCATGGCTCACATGCAGCAACTCCATGAATCTTCAGTGCAGTAAAGAATGCATATAATATATTGCATTGAGTTTCTTCCTATGCATTTCTGTAGGCTCACAGCAGGGCCTTGATGTTTAATACTCAGTTGCTCAAATGTAACCTAGTATTACATTTTAAACTCCCAGCATCACAAGTTAAAAATTCAAAACAATTCTAAGAAGCTGTCAAAGGGGATGATCAGCAGAGTAAAACCTAAGACTAGTGATGGTAATCAATTTCTTCTGATTTCATATACTGTATGATTCAGACAGAGCTAGCTGTACATTACCATATGTAATGAAAATCTTAGATTTTAGAAAACTGGCCAACAAATTTTTTGCATGTTTTAAGTGAGAGAGCTGGTAAGATCATCTGAAGGGCTGACCAGAAAGAGTAATATACTTTTTAAAAAGGAACAGAGCAGAAGGAAAATCATAAAACAAACTCCACAGAATAGAATGAGAATACCCAGGAGCATGCTAGTGTTAACACAATAACAGTAGGTCAGAAACATAAAGGAAAATCAGCACCTCCTACTACCCTTTCCTATGGCAAAATTCTTAGTGAATCCAGAGAGGAACTCCATTTTGATCTAGATTTTATGTCCATCTTATGAATGCGAACTTACTGAGAAAAAGACTGTTAGTCAAAATACCAGGCTATAGCCATGTCTTTTTAGAAATGTGACAGAATACACTATGTCAAAGTCAAATTGTATTGTACTGTGAAAGTTTGAAAAAGTCAGGAAGTTACAGTATTCTAAAAACCTCTAGATTTTTAATTCAATCACTTTATTCAAAGTAATCTTTCCAATATGTCTAACGATGGGTTTATATGTATTTATTACACATTTTTATGCAAAAGTTTTAATGTGTAAATGAGATACCTTGAAATTATTTGCTAATACATTCAGTTAATCGATCTCCAGACTGGATATTAATATAAAGTTCACATCTATGTCTTAGGGACTGGACTGAACCTCAGTTAAAACAATTTCACATTTCAGATCTTAGTTATTACTTCTCTCTTTCAAAAAATGCTGCTGTTCAAACTTAAATATTAGACACAAACAAGCTTCAGTGAACACAGTAAATAAGCTCTCTCATTTTATGAGTATCACGTATCACAGTCTCTGAGCAGTTTACAACGGAGGATACAGGCTGAGTCATATGATTTCATAGGTCAAGCTTAGCTGAATCAAGGCAATTCCTTCTAAGTTAAAAATTTGAAAGTGATTTTAAAATTGAAGTTCACAGTGATTCAACACATTAATTGCTGGTAAAAGTGATTGATTTTAGCAAGAGTGTTTGAACCTACTGGCATAGAAGAATATGCTTGGAGAAAGCTAAAGTATCAGGGCTAGTGACATTGCTTAGCCTAGTCATAGAATCGTAGAATCAATGGAATCTTAACCACAGCAGTTTCTTGAACTCAGTTTAGACTCAATTGCATAACCCTTTCTTTTCTCATTAGATGTAGCCCTGCAACTATCTCTCTCTCCCACACAGTTTCCAGGCGAAGAAAAGGAAAAAAACCACAAAAAATACTTGGTTTTGGAATCCAAAGATTCACTAGAGTTGTAGAGTTTACTAGAAAATGCATACTTCCATGATTTTTATATTTCTTTGAAAAGAGTTAACAGTTTCTGCAGCACAGTGTTCATGAAAGATGTTTCTATATGGAAAAGCAAAAATGGTTTTCAAAATGCAAAGCTTAAATCCTAAGATAAGAGAAACCTCCTTTAGAGCATCAAGTACTCAGGCTCTAGATGAAGTCCAACTAAGCCTTTTTTGTTTGGCAAAACCAGTGGCTCACACAATGGGGACCACCCAAAATAGTTGATGTCATAGCAGGTCAGAGCTAACTGACACTGATGAATTAAGAAGTATTTTCCTTATTAAAATGTTAGGATGCGGTTTGACTAATATATTTACATGGCCATGCCAGCCTAAGCATTGTGCATTCCCATCTTTAGACATTCACTCATTCCTCCTATCGACCTCTGCCTTCACACCAGAATAAGTGTTTGTGTAACCAGCTGACAAATAGGACCAATTCCCCCATTTAAATCCCTTCTTCATTGTTAGGTTTATTGTTCTTAAGCTGGATCTATGCCACAGCTTAGTTTACCTTTTAGTCTGACAAGTGCTTGTGATGCATAGGCGTGGGAAGAGAGAAAGGTGGGGAAAGGGATTGCTTAATCCTGTACCATACCTACAAGAGGTCCGTGTGACTGTCATTTCAGTGGTCCCAGCAGTGGCTGCTTGCAATGCGAACACAGAGGATCAGTGTAAAGAGCTGCAAATGTAACACTTAAAGTGAACAGAGATTGAGCTTCTTAAACCCAGGCTCACTTGGAACTTGTCTTCCTGTTGTTCTGGAAACAGCACTGTATAAAAGGTGGTTTTTAATAGCATTGCATAAGGAACATGTTTATCACAGTTTCTGTCTAATCAAAGCAGCTTCATCTGATCCTGAATTCTGGCTAACTATAGGGCACAGTAACTGAATAGCTTGAGGTATGATTAACTCCTGTTAGCAGGGATCAGCTTCCAAAGAGCACTGAAAAATCAGCATAGCTTTCAGATTGGATCAGTAATGGCAGAAGAATGAAGCCTTCAGTGAGATTTTCAAGGCTCTCTGTGCTACCCTGAACTAAAAACACAGGTTGGAGTGGTGTTTGATGGAGAGATGATATGGTTTAAGAAATCATATAAAAATACATGTTCTGAGCAGAGGTTTTGTATGTCTCTTTATTTTGTCTAACCGTAATCATAGTCACTGTACAAACAGCACTGCATTTCTAATAAAACTATGCAAGAAACGAAATGGTAAAACCCTGTGTGACAGGGCTAGCACAAATTTTTAGCTAAAATGTGTAAATAACACTTATGTCCTTAATTTAAAACTAGAAGCATGGCATATATCCTCATCAGAATTGTTGCTTTATCACTGCTTTGTCATTGCTTTATCGTACCTCGCAAGCAAAGAAGTATTTTAGAGCAATCAAAACTCTTTCAAATTCATCCAGCTCTAGAGTTGCAGAAGAATGATTCATACTGTCAGCACTTTCAATAACAAGTTTTCTAACACAGGAATCATGCTAAACTGGATTTTACTACTCAAATTATTCTGATTTATTAAAAAAATAAAAATGCCCCAAACACAAACTTTGACAAACACATTTACTAAAGCTTAGCCTAGGAACTGATAATTGTCATACATTTCCTACTAGAGGTTATTCTAAATACCAAAATTACTACCATTCAGATTCTATGTCTCCATGGCCTGTTTTCAGCCCACCATATGTGCCTCAAGTCTCCCCTCATATATTCATAGAGAATAAAACTGCATTGCCACAACTCTTGGTTGTGCTCCATAAGTGCTGGGCCCCACAGTTCTCCTTCCCATGCTGCACTGCCTAGCTCAGACGTAAGAGCATACTTATTGCCCTATCTATTGATAATGTGGCTGAATGGCTGCTGCAAATGTAGCAGGCAAGTGTGTCTCTTCCATTCTTTTCCTTACTTGGGCATTGATAAAAATGCTTTTACCTGCATAGTTCTCAATCTTCTCCAAACTTGTAAGAGTACAACTGCAACAAGCTACTGTTACATTCAGTGCTTTTCTAACAGTGTTTGTATAACTCAAATATAGTTTAAAAGGTCTATCTAAAAGCTTCTTACACCAGATTTGGTCAGCAGAATGAAGTAAGTGGCAATACTTCTATATGAAAAGTTACTTGGATCTTCCTTAATGGATTAATAAAAGCAATAAATGACAATGTGTCAGCATTGAAACATTTGCAAAGTAAAAAGGCTTTCCCATAGACCAGGGCTGCTGTTCAAGCTTAAATATGCACTTACTGAAGTCAAGTTAGACAAAATCCACTGTTTTCACCACATCTGCCATGCCAGCAGTTTGCTTGGTATGATAACCATCTTCATAGAAGGCTATCAGGTTGGTTAACTATGACTTCCCATTTAAGAGCCTATGCTGACTACTCCTGATCACCTTCCTGTCCTTCAAATTCCACCACAAGGATCAGGGCCTATCTGTGAACATGAGGCTTCTTCTGGCATCATCAACTGCTTCTCTGAGTAGGCAGCCTGTAGCAGACACTCCCTACAGTGTCATCCATACTGTGTTGGTTAGTCCTCTCCCATAATTCTCAACTGGTTCCTCATCCATCTTCAGAAGGTCTCCACATACTCCAACTGCTCTCTCCCAAAAGGGAGCCCTAAAAGACAACTCCAGCTCTTTGCCTTTCTATCCTGTCCTTCCTAAAGGGCTTGTATCCCTCCACTGCATTATTGCAGTTATGGGAGCCATCCCACTACATTGCCATGATCCCAACAAGACCACAGCCCTGCAGTCCCATGCATTTCTCTGCTTACTCACATTTATTCCCCATGCTGCACACAGTTGTGTGCAGGCACTTCAGAGACATTTGGACATGCCATTTCCCAGAAAGG
Organism: Sialia sialis; assembly: GCA_009812075.1. Classification (NCBI taxonomy): domain Eukaryota; kingdom Metazoa; phylum Chordata; class Aves; order Passeriformes; family Turdidae; genus Sialia; species Sialia sialis. The sequence continues at coordinate 1,228,584 of VRYO01002355.1, forward strand.
ATCGGGGAATTTTTCCCAAATTGGTGTTTTGTAGGCACTTGCTTCCTGAAAATGCTTAAGGTCATTTAAGCTCTTTACTGTGTTTTTTTTGTGTTTGCATTCACTCACACCACTCTAGGCTCTTTGATGTACAGCTCTGTCCCTCACTCCCTCACAGGCTGCTGGTAATGGTCTTCATTTAGCATCACTCCCAGTTTAAAGCCCTTCTTAGGAAGTTAGATTTCCTGCTGGCAAAGATACCTTTGCCTCATCTAGTGAGATACATCCCATGTCTCCCATGCATGTGCTGATGCTCTGACAGGGTCCTGGGGCAAAGAAACCACAACCCTCTTGCTGAAACAAATTCCACAGTCAGGACTGCTTAGTTTGTTTATTCTAACAACACGGTCTAAATATAAGAACTGCTAAAGGATAAGGGTTTTATGTAAATTTATAAAATTCACTTGAATCAGAATTTTAACATGCTTCTATAAATGATAGTAAACATATATATTGATATTCTACTATGTAGAATTTAAGACTTCAGATGATAACACCTATAATGTGTATGTCCTGCTTAAAAGAATAATCTTATTTAAATAACAGATACTCAGCTTATCCAATTCCATTTCACTCTTAGAAAGCTTCAGTGAATTTGTCAGGGCTGAGTGAAAATCATAAAGGAATTCAAAAGCCAAGGTATTTCATTTCCTTATGCTACCCTAATCCTAGACAAAATAAAATCTGTGAGTCTAAAAAATCAATCTGACAGCTTCAGAGATTG
>VRYO01002355.1:1230346-1287748 GCA_009812075.1 Sialia sialis
CCCCCCCCATGCCATGGGCCCCGGCACTCCCGCCCCCAGCGCTGGCTGCTGCGGCTCCCTGCCTGCTCGCCGCAAGAAACCGGCTCCGGCTCCCTGCCTGATCGGCTGTGGCGTGGCGGCCCCGAGCCGCAGAGTGGCAGGGCGGAGGGATGGCCCCAAGCCGCGGTGCGGAGGGGCAGCGGGGTGGCCCCAAGCCGCAGCACTGCACGGCAACGCTCCCCCGCTGCCACACCTGCCCGCCTCGCTCACGGCTCCACCGCCCCGTGAAGCCAGCTCTTCACCTGCCCCCCACCCGCCTGGCAGCGGCTCCATGGCAGCTCTCTCCCCGGCCAGCTCTCACTTCTGGTCTGGCATTTCACCAGAAATTGTCCATAAATAAATCGCACCTGATGATTAGCCGCACTACTGGCATAGGCTGGATTCTTCAATGAAAAAGGTGCGGCTTATAATTGTGAAATTACTGTACCTGTTTTTAAGCAACAGCTTGCAGGGGTTTTATTCATGATTGCTTATGTTCCTGCTAAAGGTGCACCTCTACCAGGTACATGCAGAGCCTGTGCTGCAGGCTGAGATTCCTTACTGCCTGAAGTGAATTTCAAATGTAAATACTGATGCTGTCTGATTGTTAGTGATCTTTTTTGGGGTTTTGTTGGTTTTTTTAATATAAAGTAAAAAAAGCAGCAGTAAGAGTAATCATCATAATCACCAGCATCATCACCATCATCATCACCACCAAAAAGCCCACACTTTTGCTAGTGATGAATTGCTAGTACCCTCTTCAATTTTCTGTGAAGCAAAGTTTAAATCAGTAAGCCAGGCAGCTCAGCACACAGATTGTAACTTGTAATTTTGTCAAGAAAACACATCAGAATAAAACTCACAGAAGAGTTTAAGGGGATAACTATACTGGAAGAAGCAATTGAAGATGACTTTTTAATTTGGGCCTTGGACAAATGCAGATGTTCAGACATTATTGCACCTTATTGTCACTTAAAACAAGTACCTCACCCAAAGCTCACTGAAGTCAATGGGAGGCTTTTTATTAACCCTCCAGAGTTTTAGGTGAGGCTCTAAGGCTTTTACTCATCACCTGTCTAACTACAGGCATATCAGTGTGGTGACTGACATCCAGGTGACTACTGCTGTGCTCAAAATGATAATAAGTCAAAGCTTAATTGAAGAGCCTCAAACTTTACAGTCATAATAATAATGGAAATAAAAATCAGAAAAGGCAATCCAGTCCTATCTCTTATGCCTCTTAATTATACAACTTCTACTAGTCTTCAAGAGAAAGAAGTGAAGACTTTTCCATATATATCTTCAAGTATAGTACAAGCAAAGCTTATATGCAAGTGAGAGGCTTTAAGGTAAAGGATACAAAGTGGGTTACTCAGTGTCTCCTCTAGCTGAATGTCTCTGGTGGCTGATCACCAAGAGGAAGTTTACTCTAGATGTGTAAACAAAGGTGACATTTAGATTACATGAATTAAAATTATAGAAACAGCTTTAAATGAAAAGGGCTGAATAACAGTATGCAACAACTACATTTTCAACTTCTCTATTGCCTGAAACATTTTCACATTGCCAGTCACATTTCTACAAGTTCTGTATGGATGGCCACTCATCCATATGTTTAAGCACACATTCAATAGGATCTTTCAAGGACATGTTTCCACATACAGTTTTTATTAAGAAACAACATAAAAAGCATAATAAAAACTTAAGAGAATTTCATAGCTTAGGAGAGGCTGGGACAGGGGGGAAGATTGCAAAGGGAAAAACAGCAGCACCGTGCCAGTGTGGATATGAGCCAAGAGAGACTAGGAGGGCTTTGTTGAGCAGGTTACTCCTGCCATAAACAAACCTTCTCCATGCTGTGCAGAAGAAGAAGCAAATGGACTTGTGCAGTGGGTGGGTGTGATGAAAAGCTGTTATTTTTTTATTATGCCAAAACCATTTCATTTCCTTTGTTTCAAAAAGCAATTTAGAGTAGTGCAAGGTAAAGAGTATTAAAACATATATTTTCAGAGTAATTTATAAAGGTCATATTCTTTTTCTGGAAATCATACATACTTCTTTGAGCACCACTTTGCTCAAAAACAACATTTACCTATCAGTGTGTTGGCCCCTCAAAATTAATAAATATCTGATTCTCTCTTTGAGTTTGTGTCTGACAGAAGGCATCAAGACTTCATCTAGATCTGCTGTTTTTGTCTCTCTTCCAAATTCTATTTCCCTGTGTATCTGAAATATTGCATAATTTGTAGCAAGTTAGTTAATTATGCAGAACATCTCTGGTACAGCACTTTCAAACAAGTTTTCACCTGGGGCAAATTCTTGCAACTAAGTCTGACCTATGATAAATAACCGGATTGATTCAGCTATTTGGAAAACACAAGACAGTTTGTGCTGTCAGTTTTGCTGCAACAAGCTGGATGTTCTTCACGGACATATTTCCTACAAAGGCTTTGTAAATTATGTACTTCTAAATTTTCAGAAACTTGCCTATAAGACACTTGCTGGAAGATAATTTCAATGAAAGACACTATCTAAAGGACTGTCCTGAACTGAGCTGAATTTTATCATATACTCAGGCACTTTAAAATAAAATCAGAGTAAAAATTTCCCCAGCTTCCTCAGAAAGCAGCGACCAAGAGGTTGAAATACAAAGCGAGAGCAGAAGCACCATGGAAGATGGAGGAAGAGAGGCAGCAGTCACCAGGCCTAGTGCTGCCCTGGAAGACAACAGTCTTGCCACTTAGCAGCTATACGGACAACTGAGGGAAAGATATTTTGGCGATGCATAGTGCCAGAGAAGTGCAGGTGTGCTTGGCTTGCTGCTGGAGGAGACTAGGAAAGAAAGCTGAAGTTAGTTTTCATGAATGCATTCCAGAATATTTGAAATATCCACTTCAGTCAGACCATTAACACTGTTATACATGGGCAGAAATGCTGAAATAGAAGTGATTTCTGACCACAGGTTAATTAAAGTGTAACAGCCAAAGCTGATCACATTTTTTCATCTAATATGTTATACTAAAGCATTTGAAATTCTGCAAGACCTGTATAGAAGAATTTTCTTTCATGCCAACTTTATTAATGACTTGGGTAATTAGTAGTAACTCAGGGAAGCAGATACCACATACTAAAGAACACAAGAATGAAGAGGGCATGCTAAATCTTGAAGCTGTATATATCCTTCAACTGAGGCATTACTGTAAACAAAATTAATCATTTGGTTACAATTATTACTTCTCTCTCCTTTCCCCACAACTGAACGAATTTACAGTAATTTCACAAATATAAGCTGCACCTTTTTCATTGAAGAATCCAGCCTACCCCAGTAGTGCGGCTTATATTCAGGTGCGGTTTATTTATGGACAATTTCAGGAGAATTACCAAGGCGGAAGTATGAGCCGCAAGGGGAACAGGCGTTTCCCGCCCCTCAGCTCCTGCCCCCGCCACTGCCGCCGCTCCCCGCCCCTGCCAGCGTTCCCCACCGCTCGTGCGGCCGGCGCTGGGTGCCGCTGCCCCTCCCCGCCGCTCCCTGCCTCCAGCTAAAAAAAAAAATAAAATAAAAAAAAAAAAAAAAAAAAAAAAAGATAGAAAATCTCCTTCTTTTCTTCATTCTCCATGCACTGCTTGAGTAAATTCTTTGATACAAAGAAGTAGGAAGGAAAGCTTTAAACTGAAGCATTATGAGGCCCAGAAAAAAAATCCAGTGAAGAATCTAGGAAAAAAAAAAACCAACCAAACAACTATATGCCATTTACTTATTTCTTAAATAAGTTCTTAAATAAGAACTAAATATGTTCTCGAATAAGAACTATATACCATTAACTTATTTCTTTTTTCTGTAAAAAGATAATATCCAAAACCTGACTTTTAGGAAAGAATGTGAACTGCTGGCCATCAATGCAGTTTTACTCAGTAGAATGCCTAGGCAAATGGCTAACTTTAAGAAAATTCTCCGTTTCATTGATCTGAGAACATTTCTCTGAGGTCAAAATGAGAATTTGATATACAGGCCTGGATTGAAACATTTGTTGATTTACAGTCTGAATATGAATCAGCATCAAATTTTCCCTTTAGGATCCATTAATAACAGCTGGTAATGTGGTGCAAGACCACAGAGTCAGAATATATGAGCCCTTGGCCCTTCACACCTTCATCAGTGATGAGATGCAGTCAGCATCAGCTCAAGTCCCTTGGGGTTCTGTCACATTGATTTCTTTTCCTGGTTTAAATCTTTTCTCTTTATGTGGTCATAAAGACAGGGTAGATTATATACATAGAGATATATATTTTAGATTTCCAGTTCTCCCCTAGCCTACCAAAGGCAGGTTTTATTGTCAATTAATCACTCCTCTCTTATTATCCTTTTTTAATGTTGATATGAAAGTCGTGAATTACTGTACATAGTAACAATGACACAGCCATCACAGCCATTTTTTTTAAAAAAAGCAAAAATGGTAATACAGATGTATTTATTAACATGATATACAAATATGATAGTTTATTTAGATTATGTAGAAATGGTAAATGTTTGTGGTCAATCAAAGTGATGTTTTAGATGCTAAAATAACTGACGAAGGAAATACTGATGCTTATTAAATAGCTATATTTGTAATTTAAGGCTGGAGATTTGACATTAAATGCATGACACATAAATAATAAGATACATTATAGATCACTCATTATTCGGTTTTTCTGTCAGTAAAACTTTTCTACAATTCTGAATGAATAAAAGGGATCTTCAGCCTTTTGAGACAGGAATCAACATGTGCTGAAGTGTGGGACGTTTGACAAAACAGCACATACAAGAAACAAATATCAATCCAGAATGATTGAAAAATTATAGTGAAATACAAAACCTGTCAGCTTACCCTGTAAAGAAATTTAGCATATAGAGGTGAAGCCATGCTGGAGCTCTGAAAATTAAAAAGAGGATCAGTACTGTAGCTGGCTGTTGGGAGGGGAACTCCAGCGTCAAGTCATGAAACCTAAGACAAAAACACTGCTCTCTATAGATCTGAGCTACACCCTGCAGATGTTAGGTCAGCACCTCAGAGAGACTACTTTTATCTCTGTACTCATAACAAATTCTTCAGAAGAGCCATGCTTTTGCCTCTGAAGTTCTCCAAATGCATTTTCCTGCTGAACAGTCTTCACACTGTGCTCATTTCCACTGTCATTACAGGTAGTGTGCCCTGTGCTATTTGTGTGACAAAGCACTGAGCTGGGTCCTTAGCAGAAGCTCAGAAAGGCTTCTTGCAGGGCAGTGAGGAAACAAGAAGCCTGATCCTAGGACAGTGCAGTGCAGAGGAAAAACAGCTCCTGAGCTTAACAAGGCTGAGCAGGAGGAATGCTACCATTTAAAGTTTGCCCTGTTTATCAGGTGCTGTTGGGCAAAAAAGACTTGACATGCATTCTCAATAGAGAGTGTGACACAGTGTTGGATAGGCTGCATGATTTGAGACTGTACCTCAAGCAGAAGAAATGCTGACATAAAAAGAATTACATTGCTATCCCACTGGAGACCTCCAAGTCTTAGGACACACCTGGTTCAGGTCCCTGAGCACCAGCAGGCTCCTCTAAACTTCCTCTACACCTCCTCTGTATAAGCACCTAATTCAGCTTGGTAAAAAGCTTACAGCAAGCAAACTGGAAAGTTTCTTAACTGACTGAATTTTCTTTTTGCTCTGCATTGAAAAAAAGTGCTTTTTAAGAAGGAAAAAAAATTATAAAATAAAATATTAAAAAAGAGGAAAAAAGCCATAAAATTCACAGTGACTTTTGGCAATGAGAAAAACCCACTGTGATATTCATAATAAAAAACTCATGGCTGTTTTTATACATTGTATCTCATTGTGAAAACACATCCTTTGAAATACGAAAACTGTTGCAAAGTGAGACATAAGTAATCTCAGGAAAACCTTGTTAAGTTACTAACAACACATTCCATGGAGAAGCCCAAAGAAAAAGGAAATCTCATAAAATACAAAAGGCCAAAGCTCTGAAAGAATTTTCTGTCTTATAATTAATTTTCTACATTCTGCTTCTGTTCTCAAGCACAGAATACTCCTTTTAAATTAAATTATCTTACAGTAGGGAAATACATGAAATTATAATACACAAGAACACATTGCTACTTTAACATTCTACACTATTTATAGGGCAGCACAAGGCACAGTGTTTCACTTTTAAATACTGGCAACCCAAATAATTTTAATTTCTTAGGCATTTATCTATGTCAAATTTAGAACATAATAAATTCACTATAACATCTCATATCCTGAGATATTTTTGCTCAGAAATATATCACATTTCCATTTATGTTGCATTTACATTTATATCCATTTTAAAGACCCTCTTGTCTGCCAGAATGATTTAAAGTGACCTTGCTGAAAGAAAGTAGGGTTTTATATTGTATTTTAAAAAGCTTATTGTTCAAAAAGACATGATGATATAGCAAAGTACACCGCATGACACAGAACCTCAGCTGGGTGGTATTGTTGTAATTTCATTTACAGCAGTCAAGTTATATGCTTTCCCTCAACAGGGATCTAGCCATGAATATTTTGTGTAATTAGAGGATATATATTATAAGCAGTAACAGAGGTCTATTGTGTATATTTGGCAAATGGTTCCACACTTCAACCAACTGTGGGAACTGTGAGTTTGGAAGTTAAACATACCAATTATACCCAAACTATATTCATATCCTTCTCTTAAATTTTGCATGTCTTCATTAAACTATCCTTTGTCTTGGAGATTATCCAGGTTTATGCCATTGCACCTGAACATAAAGTATTATGAGGCAATACATAATTTATATAGGTCAACACTAATTACTATGAAAAGACTCAGGTAGCCCAATCTTACTTTTTTAATACTAGACCTGAATTTCTCTGTCAGCTGTGAGGATGGAATTGCACCTTGTCCAGGCAGCAAACAGTCCCATCTGCCTCTAGATTCTGGACATGGGTCACAAGGAGAATTTGCATGGCTCACAGGCTCAGAATAGATGATGCATTTCATCCCAGTAATAGTAACTCCTGTCAGTGATGCCAGATGAAGATGGGGTTTGGATTTTTTAAATTAAAAAGCCTGTGTTATTAAAACCAGCTGTAATCATCTGGGACTGAAGCCCCACTTATGTTTTCATTTTCTGTGCTGAAACATCAGTTATCCCATTGTTCTCTGTGGAATTACTGTAGGGTTTTATTATTGTAAATGAGAACAGAATTTCTTAATCCTGTCTTTGAAACTGATTACAACCCAAATTGCCTCTTTGAATGAGACAACTGTATGTTCCCATTTAAACATCATCTACAGATTTTACATACTTCTTTTTTTGCATACCTGCAATGATTCTATGGGATTTTACCACGAATTTAAAAAAAAAAAATCTTCAAATCAGAATTTCCTAATTTTATTATTGAGTGGATATCCTCTGTAATGACAGTGTCCCTGTGGTTCATATTGTTTCTAATGGTCTTAAATGGACACTCCTGAAAACTACTTCTTTGAAAAAAAATCAATAAGTAAACCTTTGTGCTGAAGCACAGCACTGTACAAAGAAAACAGAACAAAAACAGCTGATGAAAACCATAGGTAGTAGCAGGTCTGACTAGATCTCACAATAAATTTCAGGTATAACTTCTATATTAAAGCAGTAAAAGGGGAAAAATGCACAGCACATAATTGCAAAGTGACAACCATCAAAGTTCCTTGGAAAAGGAAGAAAAACATTACCCTTTTTGTACTTGTTATGCAACTGTGCTTGTCCTTGGACACACTTCACCTGCAATCACACTTCTTGCAGTTTGGTGTAGAATTTTTATTACTTCTTTATATTTTTTCATCATCATCACTATTTATTTTTTTAAATGTGATGGGGCTTGCCTGCTTTAAAGAGGTTTTTGAAACATCTGTGTGCATGGTAGACATGGCAATAGTCTCATAATCTTCCTCACGGGAGTGGAAATTACAAAAATTAAAAAAAACCTGCAGGTCCCTTTGAAAGTTCTTATTGAGAAACCCGTAGAAGATGGGATTCACACAGGTGGAGATCATGGCAGTGAGGTGGCAAATCAGGAACAACAGGTTGTGGCTGCAGGTAGCAACAGGCAGAATTTCATGATTCCAATCAAACACAATATTGAAGATGGTGAGAGGCAGCCAGCAAACTGCAAATGCGACCACTATTGAAATCAGCATGATGTTGATCCTTTTGGTTTCTGAGGATCTGTACTTACTGTCCCTCATCTTGTCCATCATGTTGTTCCTTTTTTTTAACCGTATGTATATCTGCAGGAAATTCAACAAAAAGAAACACATGGGATAAGTTAACCTACCACTGTCATCTTTGCAAGGGTAACAAGCATCAGATAAAATGAAGTATTGCAACAGGATTCTATCTTACCTTCAGGTAGCAAATAAATATAAAACAAAGTGGTCCAAAGTACTGAATGACCAAAAGCGTTGTGGTATAAGAAAGCCTGGCAGTGTCCAAGGGGAACAGGTCCAAGCATACATATTTGTTCTTATATTCATCAAATGTTACATTTCTGAAGGGCTCATCTGTTAATACGTGGTAGATCAGGAAAGGCAAAGAGGAAGCTGTGGCTAAAATCCATATGGCAGCAATCCCCATGTAGGCATGTCTGTTGTTTGGCCGCCAGCCGCGGGGATTTATGATCAGCTGATGGCGCTCAATTGCAATGAGGACTAAAGAAAATATGGAGACAGTGATGGAAGCACATTGCACAAAAGGGTTCAGCTTGCACATAGCCTCCCCAAAAATCCAGTGGTCCATTAAAGTGTACACAAAGGTAAAGGGAAGACACATGATGGTCACTAGGAGATCAGAAAACGACAAGTTGACAATGAGGATGTTTGTGACATTGCGCATCTCCTTTTGTTTTAAAATAATGACAATCAAGGCCAGATTCCCGGAGACTCCCAGAATTATCACAGTCCCATAAGCCAAGGCCAAAGTGAAGACCATAGCCAAAGGCACATGGCAATCTTCATCCTCAAACTGCAAGATCTGCGAGTTCATCTCCGAAAAATTCAGATGACGAGAAATATTTCCCGGTGGGGCGAGAACCGAGGTATTCATGCTGTTTCCAACTCGCCGCCGCCGCGTTCATCCGAGTTCAGAGCGCGCCCATCGGCCCCGCGGCGGAGCCCGGGCCGAGCCCGCCCGTCAGTGCCGCATGTTCCTCGCAGCACCTGGGGAGAAGGAGCAGCAGGGCCGGTCAAGGAGGGGCACGGAGCCTGTCCCGCGTCCCGCGGCAGCGGAGCCGCCCGATCCCGCCGCTCCGCCGATCCCGCCGCGGGCAGCACCGAGCAGTATGATGGGCGGCAAACGGGGGACACCGGGACACCAGACCTGCCCGGCCCGTTCCCGCCGGCACGAGTCGCATGAAATAGCGAGCCGGGAAGCAATTTCAGCCTTCCACCAGCGTAGCCTCTCACTTGATGTTTTACCTCTTCTTTTTACAAGTTTAATCTGCAAGCGTCTGCTTTCTCAAACTGGTCTAAGTGAAATTATATCGAGGCATCACATGGCGGGGGGGAAGCCCATCTGACTAATGTGACGGGTGGAAAAATGATTCAATTGCTGCTTTTTTTTCCTGTAACGCATGCACTTGATGTTGAGCGGCCAAGTGCCCTCAGTGGCACTGGCACTGAGTCAAAGGTAAATCAGGAACTCTGAACACCTTAATCTTAGCTAGCAGGGCTGTGTAGCAAAGAACGAAGAATACAGGACAAAAGAAAAAAAAAATCAGCAAATTTTAAACATCACAGAAAATTTCTTTAGCCATGCAAGGGAAATAGGCATGCTTAAATAACCACCCCTTTGCAAGGCCTTGAATTTTTAAAATCTGAAACTCAAGCACATGTGTTCAGAAGGCATATTTAAAAATAAAGCCAAATTAATTGATAAACAATGAAAAAACAAGTAATCAATAACCTGACACACCTTTACTTCAACATGGCATTAGTGGCACTAAGTCTGGGCATCATTAGTGGCACTGCATTCCACACTGAATCTGGAACTTTCTCTCTGCCCACTCCCATGAACTAAATTTATTTCTCACTTAACCTTAGGTTATGGTAATGAAAGTAATGCCACTTAAAATTCACACAAGTGGCTTCAAATGTGACTTCATATGACATTTTTCACAAAAGCTGTAAAAACATTACCCGCTAAAACATACTTCATTAGAAGTTACCCTGGAATAGGTGAGCTTTTGTTCTTAAATGATACTCAGTATAAATCTCTGTACCGTGTAGGTCTCTCTGGAGAAGAATTGTCTTTGTCTCCTACTTGTGACAGGCTCCCTTTTAACCAGCCTCATGCTGGGCACCAGAGCAGGGGCTACCTCCTCCCTAAGGCAGAGCCAGTGTGAGGGCAGGGCTTGCAGCTCCAGCTCCTCCTGAGGGTCAGCCAATGGTCATCACATGCCATGCCATGCCATGCCTTCTCACTGCTGTCCGGAGCTAACCCCAGCTGCCTCTGCTGGCTCTTTCTTATCACCACAAGGCTACACGAAACTGCAACAGGCAATGTAGCTTGCCTCTGAGGGACAATTTACTGTGAGAGTTAACAGCAATGATTTCAGACAAAGGCTTCTCTGTCTGAGGTTTGATTACTCTGACTTTCAAGCTATCTAGTTATGCACCTGGGTATTACGTCTCAGACCTTCTGCCTCTGGTAACTAAATGTATCAGATCGCCTAATCCACCAAATCTGTTTCAGGGTCCAATAAAGAATCTTCCACCCTTAAGATCCTTTGAAGCATCACTTCTGTCACAGGCAGAAGTAGGAGCTTTACCCAAATGGAAAGTGTGTGGCTGATGCGGAGAGCCAGGGCTCCTCAATTCCCCCAGTGTAACTTTAACATAGTCTGAAAATCAGCATCTGGATTCAATCATGAACTCCACCATCACTTGTATAGCACAAGGTGGGCACTCAGCCCTATGACTTGATGAAATAATGGCAAGAGCAGGCAAGGAGCCATGTCCTGCAAGAAGGGAACTGGGCAGGCTCTTTTGCCAGCCAGGACCAAACTGCCCCCAGCAATAACGTGTCCAGGGATTCATGCTCTTAGGTTTTCTACTCCCTTAGGCAAGCTCTGCTCTTGCTTATTTATTAAATATCAAACTCGAAACCAGAAAATGCTGCTGCTCCTTCTTCCCTCATCTTTCCCATAGCAGAGATGCAGCTTCTCTGATGTGTGCAAGAGCATATCTAGGAACCAGCCCAGAACACAGCACTGCTGTCAAGTGAAGAGGAGTCCTTCTTTCCTATCCTTCTGCAAAATGGACCAGAAAGCAGTCTAATCTCCCAGACAGCTGCACTGTTTCTTTCTCCTAAACCCCCAGCTCCCAAGTCAGGAAGGAGATCTCTCCCCACTCTGAGTGATGGCTTGGTGTGGGGAAAGCCAATAGCTCTGCAGACCCCTCTGGGTGATTGCACAGTCTCCCCTCTCTCTATGAGAGATTTTGGTCAAAAGTTTAGCACCAAATGACAAAAAGGGTGAAATAATGTGTTGTGAGGCAAATGGAAATGCACAGTAAAACTATCGGAGCTGTTCCAAAACAAGAAAAAAATGCTGTTAACCGAAGCTGATGGTTCACCTAGCTTCTCAGAAGTTCTACCTGGATCCTAACCCTCCCTTGTATTTTGTCACCTGCACCTAAGAGAGCAAGCAAGCACCAGCCTAACTGGCACACAACCACCCAGAGTCATGGAAAAGCAACCACAGGGGAAACTCACCTTGCAACTGCTCTGCCCGTCTTTGGTCTGCTCAGGGGCTGGCCCAGGAGCTGGACGGAGAAGGAGCAGGAAAAGGAGAAGGATCCTTTGGTATTTCTCCAGTCAGATCCTAAAGATTGGTGAAGAAGGCTGGAGACTCCCCCCACTTAAAGCTGAACTCCACCTTACCCCAGTATCACATGATGGTGCTGTACGGAGTAGATCCTGAAAATCACACTGCAAGCACATCACCTTTAAACTGCACATCTGGGGGTGGGTTGCCTAGTAATTCCGAAAGAAATGCAATTAAATATTGAAACAAAAGAGGGGGGCTGAGGGCAGAGCGCAGGGAAAAGCTCAGGAAGGGAGACAGTTTCAAATCGGTCTGCCCATTTCATTTTGTCTGCAAGTTACTGCCATCTTGTGGCCAAACTAAACATGGAAATAGAAACTGTTGGAAAGGGGACGAGGAAGCGATTTTAAGCATAAGGAGCAAGTTACAAAGTTTGAGTTTGGCTTTTTAAACCAGTACAGCTAGCTTCTGGTCTGCATTTATTATGAATAGCTATGACTGGACCAATAGGAAATACCAAGTTGCTGAAACATCTTGCTGTCTTACAAAAAGCACTGCCCTGCCTATACTTTAGTGATCAAAAGAGACACAGTCAGTTAGGAAGTCTGTGAGAAATTATCCAGATAAACATAAGCAACATTTTGAAAACTCCTTGACAAAACCTGCAGACTGTAATAGGAGTTTGTATTTCTTGGAAAACAGAAGTTCCCTAATCCGTCCAAGGTTCCAAGTTGAATTTTCCTGTGTAAGGAGTTGCATGCTCTTACATTCTTACCCTCAGGCATGCATCTATTAAAAGGCAACACTCTTGTGTCACGAATAAGTCTCAATTGAGAAACTGGGTTAATTATAGCTAAAAAAATTCGTTGCACAGAGCAAATGATTGTGACTTTTTTTGTAGAAGGAGCTGCACAGGAACCCAGAATAAGGCTGATGTTTACACTGTATTTACAGGAGCTCGGCTCAACTGCATTATAATGCAGTCCTCGATGTAAGAAAGAAAACTGCAGGCACACTGCACAGCTGCTATAAACTAGTCGCCATGGTGCTGCTGACATTTTAAGAGCAGCAGCCAGAAGGAAAGTGCAGGCTGTATATAATGTCTCTCAAGAACTTCAGTCCTATGTGGGTCATTAGCATGCGTTTGTCTTTGAGCAGGGCAAATCTAAGTACCCTTAGGCAGAGATCCAAGCTGAAGGTCTCATAAAGAATGTGTTTCTGTCTGAAACAGTGACACTCTTGGACATGTACAATTGAGACCTCTCATGCTCACATACGGATGTGGAATGATTCATCCACACAACAAAAATTAAAAGAAAAAAAAAAAAGAAAAAAAAATTTAAAAAAATTTAAAAAGAGTTGTCCAGTAAAGACATTTTTAAGGGCAATAGATGTACTGCTAGGCAGAGACAAAGCCTTTTTTTTTTTTTTTTTTTTGTTATGCCAGGATGTTCCTACTATTTCCCTGTAATGCTCTTACCCATATGGTCAAAACAGCTATTTTAAAAATTTAAAAAAGCATTCTGTGATACGGAATTGTTGGACTCTGCCAATCGGTATCCAAGGAAGAGATACATTTTTAAGACCAGTTCAGAATAAGAGACTTGAGTTTACATGACAGGTTGGGGAGCTGTGGGGGGTGGCTTCTGTGAGAAGCAATGCAAGTATAGTAATTACCTATAAAAGACAGGGCCTACATGTCACTCAGTGACCTGAACTCACTGTGATAACAAGTATTCATAGGATTATTCACACTGCAGAGAGATGCAGGGTCAGGCTTTGAACAGTGTAGTGGAGCAATGGAAAGGACTGCCTCAGTCCCTGGGTCTTTCAAACCTATGTGCCACATGTAAGTGCATATACATAAATACACAGATACACACACATATATATATGTTTCTGTGTGTGTGTGCGCGCACACATGCTATAGCCCCAGCCTTGCTACAAGCCTTCTGCTTCACCATACTGTTATGTGTCCACCTCAGATGACTAAATCAGCTATATTAGTCTTCTCTGAAGCATTTCACATACATGTGAGCACTAACACATGGGAGCATTAGAAAATAATAACTCTAATAAACCGTCTCTTTTCAAACTTTCCATTATAGCTGTAAAAAATACATTTTGTGCATCAGATATGTTCCTTAGGAAAATCAGGCATTGGCACATCCTGGCTATTCTGCACATCTCCATCAAGCTTATGGTCTCTATCTTATGCTTATGGTCTCTATCTTACGATCTCTATCTTATGGTCTCTATCTGGAGCACCAAGTTCACAGAGATGTCAAATAATTCCTCACAACTCCTATTTTATTGATGATTGTCACAACATGAGAACACTGGAGTAGTAAGGCAACCATTGTGTTAAAGATTATCCTTTTCCAGGTTCCTCTTCCTCTTTCGGTACATCAAATGCACCCTGGATTGGAAGACTGTTTGTGTGCATATGTTTGTTTGTGTGAAGACATGACATTGCAAAAAGACAGTAAGTACGATAAACAGAACACAAGTATTTCCACAAATGAAATAGAACAGCCTGAGTAAAAGAATACAGAAATGCTTTGAAGCAAAAGCATTGAGAAGGGAATGAGATTTTTTTTTAAAAATGTAGTAAAAAAACCAAGACATAAATCCATTGAAATTCTTTCTCATTGCAAAACTCAAAAATAGAAAAGAGTTCATAAAATGAGGCTGTTGCTTTCACTGCAATGTATTTTCACGTGTCCAAGCAATGCAATCCCTCCTTAAAATTTAAAATCCAGTGAGTGAAAGAACACCAGGAGGGTCATTTGTATCTTCTGTTCTGTAAAAAACAAACTGAAATCACCACTATGGAAATGAATGGAAACACGATCTAAAGGGGTTATTAACTTCATTTTTTCAATTTTTTTTAATATTCTAATAATGAATATCAGTACCATTGAAATACTTGTATTTCACATTACTCTGTTCAAAGATAAGGGAACTCATAGTCCTCGGGGCAAAAGTCTGTCATCAGTATATTAAATAGGCCTTTTGCTGTTGAGTGTAATTTGAATTGCAGCAAATTCTCTCTTTGGCTAAGAACATGTTTATTCTGACATAACTGCATCTGACACCAAACATAACACCGCTTCATTTGACTGCTAATGTCACAAACCCAAAAAGGCTGCATGAATGATTATGTGGTTCATCTCAGCTGACAGTCTTGCTGCTACAGTTCCATTTTCAACAATACAGCCAAGCTGACTAGTGTAAATCTATCCTGATCACAAGAAATATGGCTTGAAGGCTGCTTGAGCTATAACCTAGATTATGTCTATCTGGCTGAAATACTAAGTAATGTTTTCTGCTATGGTCACCCCACTGTGTCCATTCAGGGAATCAAACTTCTGTACACTCATACACAAGCTCACATCTGGCTTCAGATGAAGCAGAAATTGGCCCCACACATGAACATCCAGACAGGTCAATGTGTATAACACCAGCCAAAAAACGTGATGACAGAGTAGGGAACAAAACTGACTAATTACAGACTCACCCTTGGAAGTATTTTATTAGCTAACCATCAGGTGTTCTGCCTTTATTGCAAAGACATCTCAACCATTGCTGCCTTCTCAGAAGTCCAAGGCTTGCTGCTTTAAGCAAGCTATGAATCTGTGGAAGGGATAGACCATACAGAGGCCAGACATTAGTGGTACTTTTAATAGTGTTTTATTAGAATTTTTCTGGGGATGAAGTGGTTGGGTAAAGAATTTTAACCAACACAAATGCTTTATATGTATCTCACAAAATCTCTCAAATTCTGGAGTAGCTATGTCCTACCACTTACACTGTTTTACCCATAGAGAGCTGCTCCATTAGCAGACTTTGCAATAACATTAGACTTTGTTTCAAGGCAAACTGACTTCAATGATTGATTGCATGCTGCGGAATTGGACATTAGGTGCTTTAGACCTTTGGTTTTGTGGCATTTATCAGTTCTCACAGATTTCCATTAGAGCTTTGTATCTTCATATCTTCTACACTTTGCCTTTAGAAGCTAAATTTTCTAAGATATTGGAATGATTTTCCCAAAAGAAAGATACATTTGGGACTGTGCTAAGAAATGTGACAAAATTAATTTGTATTCATACAGACACAGAGTTTTCTCCTGTATTTTCTTTTGTGTCCTTCTGACTCAAGAATCCCAGCCTTTTCTCTCTGATCACCATTTTTCCCCAGCTCCTCCAGAGGAGGTATCTTTCATCATCACCATTTCTTACTTCTTTGAGGACTCCTCTATGGTTTCAACAACCCTATTCTAGCTGGTTTCTAGGGAACTTGTACTATGATCTGCTTTCACTCCTGACATTTGGTATCTCTACTGGCTCTACCTTTTCTATCTCTAGATTACTGATTTCATTATTCAGTGGCATTACTGGCAAGACAGAAGCACACAAAGAGCGAAAAGGAAAAAATTATAGGGGCCTGAGTAGTAATTGTCTCTGATATGTGCAAGTATCAGGAATGATACAGTTGAGAAAAATGTGGTGTTATTTACAGGTCTGTGGGGAATAAAACCAACAAACAGTCTCACACCTGCCAACACATTACTGGCTGATGAACCCTCTTGAAGTAAGACAACCAACAAAAGAAAGTACAATACCTTATTCTTAGAGAGAATTCCTTTGAGGAAGAAATACTAGTATTACTGATTGCTCCTGCTAAGAAGCACATATTTTCTGGAGGCTCCTTGGGAAGCTGTATTGGGTGACCTTAGAAATGGCTTAATATGATGGTAGGCTATTTGTACCTTTACGAAGGTACAATGGTATCCCACATAAATCACACTTGTGCAATGTAAGAAACTTTAATTTCCCACTGGGCTCTAGCAGCAAATTTAGATTTCTTTTTAAAGACAGTATCAGTCTGCTGTAGCCAGCAGCTTCCACAGAAAGATGTAGTGTCATTAAAACTTCACTTTTTCCAGGAAAGATCTTCCTCTTCAAGCAGTGGGGCCAGCAATGTTGGAAGCTCTCCTGGAACAAGAGAAGTGGGGAAAATCTTAATTGCCCCCATCACATGTTAGAGCCATAGTGGGTTTCTATCTATAGGTCAAAAAATTGGCATGAAAGGCTTCAAAACCATCAGTGTTAGGTAGGAAGATGGTCAAAAAGGCTAAGAACAGCTGTTCAGGACTAAAAAGGATTAATTCTGTTCTTCATTGTGACTAACGGGAGAGTTGTGTTAATACGATGAGATGGATTGGCACGTCACTTCCACCTGGCAGCTCCCTGTGCTCCACTTGCACATGCAGTGATTCACCAGCAGTGGGTGGCGAATTATGCAGAAGCAGGCAAAAGAAGATGGGATGAAATCTTCAAAAGAAGATAGGATGAAATCTTCTTTGCCATCCTGAGCTCATCTGCTGAAGATGAAGATTATTTGTTCCCGGATGGCTCAATGAGTATTTTCCCAATACTCAAGTTAAATAAAGAAACTACCTGGACTTTTCAAAGGTTATGTTACAATATGATTGATCCGGCTAATTATATGGACAGATTTTCTGCAGTGCTGTGTAAGTATCAACTGTCAAAGTAGCACCTTGGCAAATGGGAAAGTCATCACATTTCTGTGTCAGATCCTGCCACTTGTGCTCCCTGGGACCTGCATGTCACTGAGTTCTCCCGTAGCACTGTAACAGGACTGTGATCAATGACTCTTCTTATGCTAGAAGATAACAGCTGGTGAAAGTAGCAGAGTTTGTCTTTTCATGCTTTGTACATGCCCAACAATTTTTAGGCTTTAAAATCTTGCTCACATAAGAAAGTGCCCTGCTTTCCCACTGATTGTTCAGATTAAATTAAAACCATCCTACATATATTTTGCTCTGTAAGAACCGAACTCAGCTCAGCAAGGAAAACTGTTTGGGGGAAATCCATTGCTTTCCACCTGTTCTAATATCAAAATTAAAGGGTGTTTGACCAGCAGGGATAAAAACCACCGGAGCTCCGCTCCAGCCGAAGCCAGGGGAGCTCTGATCAGCGTTCTGTGATTGCCTGTCCGTGCTCGCACCTTGCTATGTCCCGAGACTCGCAGAGTTTCTCGGCAAAACGCCGTGCCCTGAGCGCGGGGTGAGGCGCCGAGAGCACCCCGTAAACACCGACGAGCGCGGGCTGTATTTACCGTGTCGCTGTATTTCCATGGAAACTCTGATTGTCACACCGGGCAGTGCTGAAATACCGGGCTCCAGGGCTCCCTGGAGCGGCCTCCCGAAAGGCGCCCGCGCTGCAGCCGCGGCCCTGGCCCCGCCGAGCGGGCAGCGAGTGCGGCACCCCAGCCCCGCGGCCCGGCCCTCGCCCGCGGGCAAGCCCCGGCGCAGCGCCTGCCTAAGATGCGCTACCAGCCCGGGGGGCTGCGCGTCTCCCCCGGCTCCCGCGGAGCCGCGCTCCGCCCGACCGTGCCGGGGCCGTGAGTGAGCGCGGACCGGAGCCCTGAGCGCGGACCGGAGCCCTGAGCGCGGACCGGAGCCGTCAGTGCGGACCGAAACCCTGAGCGCGGTCCGGAGCCCTGAGCGCGGACCGAAACCCTGCGTACGGACCAGAGCCGCCGCCTCGCCGCGCCCGCGCCGCCCCTGCGGCCCTTCCTGCCCCCGGCGCGCCCGCAGCGGGACACGCGCACAGGTAACGCGGGGCGGGCGCGGAGCCGCCACGGCGAGCTCGGCTCGGCTCGGCTCAGGTCGGTCCTCCTCAGCTCGGCGCAGCTCCTCTCCCTTAGCCGCGCAAGTTTGCGCGGGGCCCGCCCTGGCACCAGGTGTACGGGGAAGGGGGGAACGCATCAGCCCCGGCGGTGCTGGTGTCGCGGCGGCCGCGGCGCGCCTGGGGGTCGGGATGAGAACGGAGCGCGGTTTCGGACGCGGGCGTGCAGAGTGGCTCCCAAGGGAGGCGTGGAAGGGCAAAAATAACAGTCGTTCTTGTTTTGGGATGGTTTAGTGCTTTTGCGAGCCAGGAGCTGCTGTGCTCCCTGGGCGAAAAAAAAAATGTAGCCATGCGTTTCAAGTTTTCTGTTCTGGCCAGCAAATAGCCCATTATGTTTCATAGCATTTCCTTGGAGCTGGACCTATAATCTTATTAGTTGGCTTTGGCATAATTTGAGAAGTTGTGTTCTTGTTTTCCGAGATAATGTTGCAGTTCTTTTGGTGAGACAGAGAAATAGGCATACTATTAATGTGTAAAAAAATCCTATTTTCCGGACTTCTGAAGTAATTTCAATCTGTTGAATTCTTCCAGGTCCTCAGGCTAGTTTTTGCTGTTGCACATTATGAACAAGAACATGCGAATCAGCAGCTTTTTCATCTTTAGCTCGTGTAGTGAATGCAACACTTCAGTTGTTTCAGATTTTGTCTTGGATGTTCTCTCAATCTGTGTTGATGTGAGGGCATTATTTCTCATCCTGTAACAACACAGCTTTCCTAGAGCTTTGGTGGTCGTGCAGTAGCAGCCACTCAACTATTTTCATTTGTGTAGATGCTTAAAAACCTTCTCTGACTTTTTCTGGGCAGTCTTGATACTTCTCCAGTATTATGAGGGCAGAAAGGCTGTACTTACAAATTTATGCAATTTGTTTCCTCCCTGTATGGGTTCACCATGGGTATTGGGGAGTTTGATTTTTTTTATTTTTGCAAGAGGTTTTTGGCTGGCTTTTATTTCTTTTGAAATAGAGGAAGGTCATCCAAGACTGTAAGTCATTCCCAGCTATAAAGATTAATTGCCCTGTTGCAAGGGTTGAACTGACTGGACTGCACAATGACCATCGTGTCAGGGATAACCTAATAGGTATTAATATTGAGGGATATAAGCTCTTATCCTTGAATAAACCTTAATATGTAAGTATCTCATCTAATTGAAGGAACATTTCCTGAAAAAACAATAGCCTCTAGAGGATGATGGTTACCTGCCTAACTTCTCTGTTCTTGACAATTTCCCTTTAAATATATAGAGAAATAGATATATCCATCCTATTAACTGCTCTAAATTATGATTTAGGGATTTTGTAATATAAGTGATGGATTTAAGTGAAAAAATGAGGTTACGTATAACTGTTAAAGTAGCACAGGTTATCTGGTGCCTCTAACTCAGCTAAATGTTAACTGCAATCGTTTGACTCTTACAGTAAATATTCAAATTAATTTGGATCCTGCCACAAAACTGCAGTCTCTACTGCCTTGTGCAGCCTAGTCTCCTGCCTCAAGCATTCCATGGAAACTAGAGGAGACCTAGGCAAGCCCACTCAGAGCTCACAGATATGAGCTCCCAGAGGTGTAACTGAGGAATGTGTCAGGAATGTGCAGTGAGAAGACCAGCATTACAGAACCAGGACCTTGTTTGCTTCACTGATAGTCAGGACATGAAAGTGATCCAACTTGTGGAGTCGACAAGTAGAAAACCTCCAGCAGATACCTTCAGATTTACTAAATCTGAGCTTTGAAAACAGTTGCAAGAACACCCTGGCACTATCATGCATTTAGTTTAGAAATACACTTCAAATATAGGGTGAAGATTTTGAAAAGAGGCTGTAATACTCAATTCTGTTTTCTACAACGGGATTTTCAGGAATTTCCATTTTCCTGAAAGTTACAGCCCCATGCTGCACTGGGATTGACCAGCCAAGATGAGGGGTGTGAGCAAATCTCTGAGAATAGAAGCAGCTGTTAAAACAAAGCAGAAAGATAAGTGCATAAAAAAGCATTTCACAGCCCTGTGAAATCAGTGGCATGCTAAGTTTGAGTTTGGGTACTAGCGATCAACGATATGGGAGGAAAACTGTTTGCATCTTTACTGCTGCTGACACTCAGACTGACAGCAACTGGTTTCTTTATGAGCAGGAAAGAAAGCTCAGAGAGCAAGAGATCCACTTGGCATGTTTTGAAATTAGGGGGGAAAGTCTGCTTTCTTTTTACTCACCCAAAATTAAAATAGAATTAACTTTGGGCATTTTGCAAAGGGAACTTGTGTCAGCACAGCAGTTGTCTGTTGAAACCAGCAGATTCCTCCTTCTCTCTCTGTCATGCTGTCACTCTGTGACTAAAGGAAGATGGTGCAGAATGGGTTTCTGTGCACCTCAGACTTTTATGGTGCCCTGGGTGTCCAGCCAGGGTCTGAAGAGATCATGCTGTGACTTCTTAAAGTGCTCTTTCCCCATGGAAACGAGGACATGTGGTAGGGAAGAGCTTGTCTCTCGCCCAAGGCAGAAGGCAGCCGCAGCACAGAAGGAATGGGGCTGAAAAGCCCATGCTGGACTTCAGAGGCACTCCTGCTAGACTTCTTCAGTATTCATGCATCTCAGCAAAATATGTCTACTTCGGAAAACCAGAATATTTACTGTTTGTTTTTAAAGAATTTTATTAAAAACACAATTAACCTTTCTGCTAAATCCATACTGCAAGAGCTTTATGTGGAGGTATAGAAATCCACAGAACCTAGCAACAATCTTTCACTTAAACCTTCTAGAAGAATTCAATAAACATTAATTTATTAAATATATTACCATTTAATACTACATAAAATTTTGTTTCTTGGTCCAATTCTTGGCATTATCTTACCTTATCCGGGGCAAAGGTTATGTAGAAAAAGTTGTGTAGGGTTACATTTAGGAAATAGAAAGAAATATCAGCAGATTTGGGAAGTCACTGGTGGTGCTCAGATCATACCATTTTTAGTTGGTTACCAGCAACTCAGAAATTGGCTCAGAAAAATTAAGTAAAAAACTATTTACTTCATCAGCTAAGAGTTGTATATGGTGAAACCCACCAAAATGAGCACTTTTCATAATATCAGTGTAGAAAGAGAGAGATTAGATCACTTACAGAATCTCTAGTCTTCTCCTTTAAAGTTTGTCTAGAGGCAAACATAGTCTCAGATAGCATTGTTTGTCTATTTTATGTTTTTCCACCATTTTATTAAAGACTAGAAGAAACTGAACAGAAATAAAACGCATTAATGCTGCTCTGCTCTTATGCACAGAATTATAATATTTACATTATCTAATTTCAGGTATTGAGTTCTTAATTCCATTGTAACTGTTAAAAAGCACTTCAGTATTTAGAAGGCTGACTTCTTTTTACTTCTTTCCAACATACTACCTGAAAGTTCTTCATGTAAATATATATATATATATATATATATATATATATGTATTTCTGCTTTTACTTGGAGGACCTTCACATCACAATACAGTCAGTCAATATTCTCACATTTTTGGTTTGAGCTTCCCTTTGGCTCAAACCATAACAGCAGGAACACATGATATGAAGAAAGGAGCACAGCTGCATGTATGGAGGGAACCAAATGATATCATTGCACTTTGAAAATATGAGCATAGTACAGCTCACTGTAGTCTTGAAGACCCTGCCTTTTTTAGGTGACAGATATAGCCTTCTGCTCTATGTATGCTTTGGGTTTGCAGATATTTTTCATTTTCTCATATATAAGATTTCTAAACATTAAGCAGTTTTGTTTTGACTTTGGAACTCTAGTACACACAAGTGTTTAAGATAAATGGATAAATGGAATTCTCATGTTTTTCTGTTTGTTCTAAAATGAAGATAAATATACAACGATTCAGTAGTCAGAATAACTTCATGCTGAGCTAAGTTTAACACTAGATGATTCTGTGCTGAATAAGTAGCAGTTCACTGAATTTTCAAATGGCTGTGTAGAGTTTGCTTCCAGTTAACAGTGTCCTCTCTATATTACATCCAATTGCTTTAGGTGCTTTTTAGTTTTCCTTTCTGCTTGAACACAGTTATACTATATTCAGCACTTAGTAGAAGATGTTTTCCACACACATCACATTAGGAATTCCATCTTGGATTACTGACAGTGGATTTCCTGATCCTTTTTGAAAGCTGTCATCTATTTTGTGTTAGTTCTCTAATAGCAAGTTAAGAAATACTACTGCAGTTGTTAGGATATGCATTTTCAGGTACCTTCTTTATAATTTGCAATGATATAATAATTAGGCATCTGCCCAGATGGTGACTGTGATTTCCTTAGTCATATCAATGGGCTGTTATTCACATGAGTAAACTCATCTACTGGAGGTGTATTGCTTTTGTAGCTAACTACTCCCTCATGGAAAGCCTGACAATATGTTCTGTAGCAAAGCACAGTTAAAAGGCAGCATCATAATGCAGACCTGTAAATTGGCATTCTCCCATGTGAGCATCTAGGTAGGAGACCTAGGAGTGCTGAACACCAAATGATAAAATGTACTTAGCTAATTCATGTTGACCTGAAGTTATGCAGGATCTGCCTCACAGTAGACTAACATCACTAGTTTATTTGCATTGAGGTGATACACAGTCAATTTATGTATTTTTACATTCTGATTAACAGCAATATCATAATTTCTTCAGATGCTAATTAATGCCTTTCTTGTTCTAAGCAGGACTGTAAAATGGATTTAGGATTCAAAGACCGTAACAACAGGACACACACCAAGAACACCTCTGCTGCAACAAAGAATTTTTCTGCCTGGGAAGACTATAGGAGTAGTGTTGATGACATGCAGTACTTTCTAATTGGGCTGTACACACTTATAAGTCTGGCTGGCTTTGTGGGAAATCTGCTTATACTAACAGCCCTGCTTAAGTGCAAGCAGAAGACAGTAATAAACATTCTCATTGGAAACTTGGCCTTTTCTGACATCTTGGTTGTGCTGTTTTGTTCACCTTTCACGCTGACATCCGTCCTGCTTGACCAATGGATGTTTGGCACTGTCATGTGCCATGTAATGCCCTTCCTCCAGTGTGCATCAGTCCTGGTTTCAACTTTGATGTTAATATCTATTGCTGCGGTCAGGTACCGTATGATAAAGTACCCCCTCTCTAGCAATCTCTCAGCAAAACAAGGCTATTTCTTAATAGTGATCATTTGGGCCTTTGGCTTCACAATTTGCTCTCCTCTGCCAGTTTTCCATAAAACCGTGGACCTCAGCAAAACTCTCAATTTAGAGGGACTGGAGAACAGGCTGTTGTGCATCGAGGCATGGCCCTCTGATTCCTACAGGATTGCCTTCACGATAGCTTTGCTGCTCATGCAGTACCTCCTACCACTGGCGTGCCTGACCGTCAGTCACACCAGTGTCTGCAGGAGCATAGGTGCTAGGCTGTCAAACAAGGAAAACAAGTTTGAAGAAAAGGAGATGATAAACCTAACTCTTCATCCCTCTAAGAGCACTGGCACGCAGATTCAGCCCTCCAGATATTCCAGGTGGAGCCGTGCCTTTGGCAGAAGGCACCACAGAAGATACAGTAGAAAGACTTCAAGTGTGATGCCAGCTATTTCAAGGCATCATCAGAATACTCATTCCAGAGAGCTCCCAGAAACCTGTGAGACAGAAAAAAGCCAGCTCTTTTCCTCCAGTAAATTCATCCCTGGGATCCCTATCTGTTTTGAAATGAAACCAGAAGAAAATACAGAGATCCAGAACATGATTACAGTATCCCAGTCCATCATCAGAATTAAGACAAGATCGAGGAGGGTTTTTTGCAGACTGACAGTGTTAATACTAGTTTTTGGCTTCAGTTGGATGCCTCTTCACCTTTTCCACATTGTGACAGATTTTAATGCCACTCTCATTTCCAACAGACACTTTAAATTAGTATATTGTATATGCCATTTGTTGGGTATGATGTCCTGCTGCTTGAATCCCATTCTCTATGGGTTTCTTAACAACAGCATAAAAGCTGATTTAATGTCCCTTATTCCGTGCTGCCAAATACCATGATTTTATGTGCCCCAAGATAAAGTAAAACAAACAACTATGGCTTTCAAACCTAGTGGCGTAGATGTAGCTGTAGCTGGTGTAGCTGTAAAAGCTAAATTAGTTTAGTTTATTAGTCTGACTTGGTTGTGATTAGTAGCATTTTTTTTGTGGATGGTTAGTTCTACAGCTGCATGTATTTCTTACATTGGGCAGAAATATATGCATATGTTATAGTATTATTTTATCTGTTACATGTAGGAAATCATGCCCAGTGTACAAAACCAGAATACCATCTTCATTACCCAAATTGTTGGTAACCTGTACTTTGGAATTATGCAGAATATATACTGAGTAATAAATGTGAGACAGACTACTTAGACATATCAGTATTAACTGTCATAAAACTATAATAAAATATGTATAATTTACTAAATAATTATTGTTGAGACTATTTCAATGCCAACTTTGACTGTTTTCTAATATAATTAAATCTCTCTTTCTGGATGTGATTAGGAAAACATTTTTCCTTGGCTCTTTGACTCATAGTTTGCAGTGTCTTTACAAGATGCTTTGGTGCAGATTACTAAGTTGCCTTATTCCCTGGAATGAGTTTGAGGGTCATTGTTCTTGTCTTGATTGTTTCCATCTCACTGTATTTATCCAGTACCACCTATCTCTGATTTCCTCCACCAATTTTCACTCTTGCTTGTCATTTTATGTAATTTTCATCCAGCCTGAATTTATCTATAGTTATGTCTTTATTTTCAGTGATGACACCTCTGAACATGCAACACATTTAGGATCAGAGTAAGCCTTCATTATCTAAGCAAATGATAGTAGAAAGAAAAAGAAAATGAAAAGACATCAGGAATTTTTCTCTACCAAAATGCAAAACTTTATTTCACTTCATTACAGCTGACACACTTGCTTTGGAAAGGTTGTAACAGCTTTCAAATAAACATGCGCATGCATGCCTTGAGAGATGGAGGGGAGGGGCAGAGTGGATTATTTTTAAATTCAGCGAAGGCCAGTGTAGGGTCCTGCCTCTGGGGAGAAATAACCCCCTGCGCCAGGACAGGCTGGGGGCTGAGCTGCTGGAAAGCAGCTCAGCAGAGAAGGACCTGGAGGTCCTGGTGAACAGCAAGCTGTCCATGAGCCAGCAGCGTCCTTGTGGCCAAGAGGCCAATGATGTCCTGAGGTGCATTAGGAAGAGCATTCCAGCAGGTCAAGGGGGGTGATCCTGCCCCTCTGGCCAGCTCTGGTGAGGCCATATCTAGAGTTCTGAGTCCAATTCTGGGCTCCTCAGGACAAAAGAGACATGGAGTTTGTGGACTGGATCCAGTGGAGCTCAACAAAAATGATGAACAGACTGGAGCATTTCTCTTACGAGGACAGGCTGAGGGAGCTGGGCCTGTTCAGCCATGAAAAGATACAAGTGAGAGGGGAACTCATCAATGTCTGTCAGCATCTAAAAGGAGGGTGCCACAGGGATGTTTCCAGGCTCTGCTTGGTGGTGCAGGACAAGAGACAGTAACTGATGCACACAAACTTCTACCTGAATATGAGAAGGAACTTCTTTACTGTGTGGGTGACCACATGCTGGGACAGGCTGTCCAGTGAGGGTGTGGAGTCTCCCTCACTGGAGATAGCCAAGAACTGTCTGGATGCAATCCTGTGCCTTGTGTTCTGGGATGACCCTGCTTGAGCAGGGAGGTTGGATCAGACGTGACTCACTTCCAGCCTGACCCATTCTGTCATTCTATGTGTGTAAACACATGTGCAAACACACACACACACACACACACACACACACACACAGATTTTCTGCATCTCCCCTCTCTTCTTTTCTCCTTTTAATCCAAACCAGTACTTTCCTTCCAAATTTATCTTCCCTAAGTCATATTCCATTTCACAGCACAAATGCAAAGCATATATATATATACACTTACCTTAGATTACTCTAACTTAATAATCCATCTTTCCCCTCAGGATTCAGTAAATACACAAAGCCTTTGCTTTGAGTTTTAAGCTGTAACACATCTCACCAGTTATAGCTGGTGATTATTTCCATTTCTCCACTAGGATTTTTTTGTCCAATAAGCTTTTGTATATAGCTTCTACAGACTGAGAAATAGTTACTATTTTTATAAATGAGTGGTTCATAACAGTCATTGTGCATCTTTTTTCCTCAAGATACATCTTTTCCAGATAGCCTTTAAAGTGAAAGCAGTTCTTTTATTTTGAAGAAATACTTCTTTTTTGTCAAAGTGTTATAATTCTGAGACCCTTCCTCCCCAAACCATTATCTGCTAAGGAGTTTTTTACATGCCAGTGGGTAATAGCTTCTCTCCTTAAATAATGTTTTTAACTTCTAATTACCAGTAACCTGTGGTTCTTTGTTTTCAGTAGCGATATACTTCCATAGTTTCTCCCTGGATATTGATTATCACATTTTGCAGATTATTATCTTCTAAAACCCTCTAATATGTCACTTAATAGAGTAAAAATGTACAGAATAGATACTGCTGGAACAATAGATAATAAAATAGCTTTTAAGTGGTTTAAATACTTTAAAAATATTTATTACTTATATTAGTATATAATTTTAGGAAAAGTTAATTAAATCTACAGTAAGAACACAATTATGTAGTCCTATAGAAGTTATTGTAGCTTTTGCTCTCTTTCTGTTCACAAATGTTTGCATCATTGTAATATGTAATCTTACTTCTACATTGTGATATAGCCAAGTAGTATAAAATGATAAGAAAGCAATCACATTGTTTTAGCTTGAAATATTCCTTTTAACTTAATTTTTTTCAATTTACTATTATCTTCCTTCCTACTGGCTGTTTATTTTCTATTCTGTCCATTCTTTCAGAATTTTAACTGTTTTTAATTCCTACATTGTCAATTGTTATTTATGTATAAATTAAATGTTTATTTAGTAATTACTCTTCCCAGACCAAATTCTACTCCTTCTGTACGGCAATCAGAATAATGCTAGGACTGTAATTAGGACTTCCTCTAGTTTCTGAGTTGCACAAAAATTAGTCTGTGCACTGGAGATTTCATATTTATTTCTGTTTGCCTTGATGAAATCAATAACTGTGCTCACTACCCTTTATACTGATCAAAGCACAACAAATTGTAATTTGGCAATAGAGAATTAAATCAAGACAGCTGTTGAACTTCTTTAGTCCTGTGCCATATAAATCTGTCATCTTTTTTTAAGTCAATCAATAATAGGAGAAGGTGTATTTTCATTTACAAAGCAATCATTAGCATTCTGTTTGGAAATTTCCAAAATATCCCTGTCTTTCTGCTGAAATGTTGAATAAAAATTTCTGCCTTCCACTTTACTTCAACAGCCAGTGCAGCTTGGTCCCAGTATCAGCAAGGAATACATATGAAGTAGACAGGAGCAGTAGCACGTGAAATCAGGCATTAGGCAATTCCCAAAGGAGTGACTTCTATGAAAGGGATAAGAAACAACTGAACCATCAGTTTAATTTTCCCAGTCTTGAACATTTAAAAAAATATTCTAAACACAAGGATATTTCCCCTCTGCTTCTTTACTAGGCCTCATCTGGTCTGAGCTGCAGTATAGATGCTCCTGTGGCTTTATGTCCAACAGTGACTGGTGTTGTTTCCAATATGTGTTGGGAAAATGTTCTCTCACCACAATATCCAATGACGTTTTATAATTTTTATATGTAGACAGGTATATGTTCAGGTACAAATAGAAAACAAAACACTTTAAAATGGATTTTCAAGTACCACATACAGGCAAGTCTTCTTCTGTAACTAAAAATCTATATAGACAGGAAGATAGGAGTTTTGTTTTGATAGCATCCACTAAATGCAATCAGGAAACAGCAGCTACAGAGCCATGTATCCATTGGAGTTGGAAGAATAAATTGTAATGGTAGAGTACAGCAATTTCACACTTATAAGCTGCACCTGGTTATAAGCTGCAACTTCTGGGTTGTTGGAAAGTCCACGGAATTTGTCCATAAATAAGCCACACCGGGTGATAAGCTGCATTTTTTTCCCCCATTTTTTTTCTTTTCTTTTTTTCAGCGAGGATCCAGCTCCAGCTGATCCCGCCATGCTTTGGGCCAGCCCCTCGTGGCAGCAGCTCCGACAGGGGCTGGCCCCCCACCTCGCCACAGCAGTGGCTCTGAGAGGGGCTGGGTCCTGCCCCTCACAGAGGAAGCTCTGGCCCCGCCCTGCCTCGGGCCGGCCTGCCTCGCACTTTTGGGTTGGCATGTCGCTGGAATTTGTCCATATATACATCACACCGGGTGAAAAGCCACACTTACGGGGTCGGCTCGAAAATTCAGTCAAAAATGTGTGGCTTATAAGTGTGAAATTACTGTAATTCCTCTCTATTAATTTAAAAAAAAAAAAAGTCTCTCAGACAGCTGGTCTTTGTGTATGATGGATGTTAAAATTCTTAGGAGGACTCACATAATATAAATTGTTTTTTCTAGCTCTACAAAATATCATTGATAAAATTGACTTTTTTGCAAATGTCAAAGATTAAAACTCACCATCTGCCCAGCAGATGCCCTGGCATGTCCAGGTCACTCCTGAGCCAGCCAGGCGAGTGACCATGGCTGATAGGGGGTCTGCATGGGCTGACACTGGAGTGTATTTAGTGAGGTTGTGGTAATGAGGTTGTGGTGAAGGGGTTGGAGCCTCTGTGGTTCCCCACACTCTGGCAACAGTCTGGAAGAGCTGTGCATGGCTGCCATGGGTCCAAGCAGCTGCAGCCTCAGCAGGGTACACCTAGTGGGGTACAGCCAGCTCTGGGCAGGGCTGTGGGGGCTGGAAAGCTGGCAGGGACACAGTGGAATAGAAAAACCACATTGCTGGTGTAATGGCAGCTGATTGCGCTCTTCCTGGAGCCTGGAAGCTCTCATGATCAAATGCTTCCTTCTCAGAAATATGAACACCTGAGAAAAGGGGAGAAAACAATTCAGTGATCTTCAGATGTGTAAGAACCAAGAAGAGGAGCATGGTAAGGAAGAAAACTGTTCACTTCCAATCATGCTGAGATAGGATCCAGCTCTGCTCTGCAAAAATACTAACAAATTAAAAAACCGTTCTGTTATCCATAGGAGTCTGCCAGCTATTATTGCCCTTTTGAGAAAAAATTTTAAAAATATATCAATAGATTTTCACAGTAGTCACAATATCTGTCTGCAGCATACAAGACAAACAGTATTAAACATCATAGTCTCCAGAAAGATGGCTTTCATAAATATTGTTGGGTCCAGGATTTAACCTTTTATTTTGTTGAAAACTAAAGTACAGTAATTTCACACTCATAAGCCGCACCTGGTTATAAGTCGCACTTCCGGGTAGCTGGGAAGACTACGGAATTTGTCCATAAATAAGCCGCACTTTTTTTTTTTGAAGTGAGGATCCACATGCAACAAAGTAACGGCTTAGTAATAGAATCGCGCAATTGCGAGGTTTGCTGTCAGGTGCTCAATTGCATTGTATTTCATTTCCTTATGTTACCCTAATCCAGACAAAATAAAATCTGTGAGTCTAAAAAATCAATCTGACAGCTTCAGAGATTGATCTAATTTACCTTCCTCATCCATACCATAAAATTCTGAACAATATCAGAGGTGTTTCTGTAGCATTTGACTAATATTAATGAGACCAGGCTCAGGCTCTATAATTTTGTGAAGTCACTTGGTTATCTGCATGTATAAATTCCACTACAAAAACCATTAATATTTGAATTCATGTTTCTGTATGTTGACTTTAATGTGCCCTTATTTAATTCTGAATATACAGTAATTTTACACTACTAAGCTGCACCTGATTATAAGCTGCACATCCGGGTAACCGGGAAGACCACAGGATTCGTCCATATATAATCCGCACCAGAATATAAGCCGCATTTTTAAAAAAAAAAAGCGTAGGATCCATGTGCAACAAAGTAACGAGTTAGTAACAGGATTGCGCAATCACGGGGTTTGTTGTCAAGTTGCTGAATTTGCAAACAGTTTTCACAGACTGGCGAAGCCTTTAAATGCAGCCCCAGGTGCCCGCCCCATGCCGTGGGCCCCGGCACTCCCGCCCCCGGTGCTGGCTGCTGTGCGTCCCTACCTGCTCGGCTGCGGCAGTGGCTCACCGCGTCCTTGCCAGTGGCTCCACCCTGCCGCCCACTCAGCAGTGGCTCCGCAGCAGAGCACCACCCGCCCCCCACCTGCCCAGCCGCGGCTCCGTGGCAGCTCCCTCCCTGGCCGGTCGCAGCTCTGCGGCAGCTCCCCGCCCGACCGGCTTGCACTTCTGGGTTGGCATTTCGCCTGAATTTGTCCATCAATAAGCCGCACCTGGTGATTAGCTGCACTTCCGGGATTGGCTTGATTCTTCAGTGAAATAGGTGCAGCTTATCAGTGTGAAATTACCGTACGCCTACACTGTATTTAAAAGTCCTTGCCAGAAAATACATTAGTACAATCTGGGAGTGTCTTAGGGCAGTGGCAGGACTCTTGCCACTTCCTTTTTCTGCCACATGACTGGAATAATGGTATAAAATCATGACCCTCATGATTTTAAAGACAATTAAGTGCATTTTTGAACTGTTTTTGACCATATGTGGTCTCTGAGGTCAGGTTTCTTCTTTTGTTCCATGGGGCTTTTTTTCATGTACAGTTAAATTCAAACCCCTCTGTTTTTTTTTTTTCCTTTTTTTTTTTTTCCCCCAGGGCCTTTTACATGCAGTGTGTAATGAAGACACCTGCAGTTACTTGATTTTGATCCAAAAATATATACACCTTTCTCAGAGGTATATTGCTTGAAAGTTGCCCTTACACTGATGGTAAGTAGGGCTATTGTTAATGTTCCCATTCAGTTGATGTAACTTTTAACAGGAAGAGAAACAAAAGAGAGAAAAAGAACTAAAAGCAGATCCACACTAACACTATTTAGCCACATTCTGCCAGTGACAAAGGAATGCATCAAAGCCAGACCCTTCTCAAGCACCTGCCATGAACAGTGAGTGTGTAACAGTACCTCTGAACATTACTAATGCCACAGATGACCTGGAAGCCTATTCTAAATTTTTGAGTCTCAGGAAGTAACAGCTAATAAGTAAGTATGGGTTTAAGTGCCTTGAAAATTATCCCTCTCAGAATTTTCCTTTAACGCAAATGCATTTTCTTTCCAACCATTTGATAAAGATAGTTTTGCTGAGATCACTCGGAGTGCATCATGCTGTGCCATTAAGACAATCTGTGTCATCACACTAGAGCATACACTTGGGCTAGTGAATCTTACCACACCATCTATTTTTAAATCTCTCAAGCCCAGGGATACCAGAAATATTTGCTCTACCAGGTTACCATGATCTCCTGGCTCCCTTATTAAACTTCATCTCAGTTTAAAAAAAAAAAAAAAAAAAAAAAAAAACCAAAAAAACCTGATACAGCTTGTCCTTGGTAGTCTTAAATACTGATTTCCTCAGAAAGGCAATAAATGCAGGCAGGAAGATGTGGTCACAGAGTGTTTTTAAAAGCTGAGCTATGCATTAAGACCACAACTGGCACTATTGTTATGAGTCTAATTTAAGTATACAAGTGAGACTTTTATTAATCTTGTTTCATTTTGAAGAGAAAACTTTGTAAGCATTTTAGAAGTTACTATATTACTTCATTACATGCTAATCTTAAGAAATGTTGTAAAACAAAATATTGCTACAATCCAAATTTCTTTCATTTGAACAAGTATGAATGCTTCATTTTGCCCTTGTAGTCACATTAAGATGATCCTTTTAATAATAAGGCTTAAAAATAATCCACTGGGAAGTTATTAAAATAATGATTTGACGTTTGAAATAAAAGGAGGTTGGCCCTGCTCTTACATTCAGTTCATCAAATACTTTCTTTGTCTCAGCAGAAGAAGGCTCATATCTGTTTCACTTGGAGATTAATTGGACATTTTTCAAGCAGGAAACATTTATTAATGTCCAGGTGAACAAAATTATTTTAAAGACATTGCTGGTCCAAAATTTCTCCAGAGTAGCTTTGTGATACTCAAGCAGCTGTTCATCTCTTCTGACTCAGCTGGAAGCACAAAGACACAAAACCCATTCTGTTACAGACCACAAGACTGTTAATTATAATTTTAAGTATAAATCTATTTGTTCTTTTTTGTGTTTTATTGTTATTGTTGGTGAGAGAAAAATAGATAATCTAGGAGATAAATAAAACCATCCCTACTACAAGTAATTTTAGTGCCACTTTCTACTAGATTTTCATCTGATTTTCATTCAGATTTTCTTATGTTGAACAAGGTGGTAATCTTACTCTGTTTTAACTCCTTCATTCCCTTGGATGTATGAGGCTTTCCACCAAATTCACTTTGTATTCATAAGGATTTTGACCTCTTGGCCAAAGGATTAAGAAGCTGCACAAGAGGTCAGAATATAAGCTAAATTTTTACTTTGTGCTGGCTTTGTGTTGGTTATCCTCTCCCCTCCCCTTCCCTTCCCTCCCCTTCCCTCCCCTCCCCTCCCCTCTTTTCATTTTCTACCTTGCCTCGCCTTGCCTTGCCTTTTGGTGATGTTAGCACAGCTGGGAAAAGTGCAAGCTGTTTACTGCAGGAAAATTAAACTTACTTTTATGCAACTACTGGGACCAAAACCAGGCGAAATAATTACGTCTTTCTTAAGACTCCCTCAGTTCCAAGGCACATCTCATAAAGGTAATTGTCTGAAGCCTCGATGATACATTCTCTCAATTAATATCCTGGAGTATGAGAGCACATTTCAGCTAGTACAGCCTCATCTGACCCTCACTGCAAATCGCAACCACATTCCTTCTGCAGCACTAAACTGCAGTATGCTTGAGATTGCGCCTTAAGACCATTCAGGGAGTGAAGCTTATTCAGGAATCAGCTTGTATCTTAATGATTTTGTGGGATTCTGATCCTCAGAAAAGCTGCTGCAAGGCCCTTTATGTCAGAAAAATTAGTTAGTTCCCAGAAGCTCTCAGGAACATGTAACACCAATCTCCCCCTTGCACATCATCACACCTGCAGTCAGCAGGGGCCCTCAAATGTTGTTCCTTTCACAGAAGAGATGGATGAAAAAAGCATTGAATGAGACTGAAAACTCTGTGGTACTTGTTTTTCCTCTTGATATGAAATAGTCTAAAATTGGAGACCTTCCAGAAAGTTGTGGAAGACACCTGTGTGAGACTGCTAGAGAGGGAATAAGGAATCACTTCACAGAGATGAAGTGGAATGAAGAAATCTGTCTGTACAGGAATAGGTAATTTATTCAACACATCCAGGATCCTAGAGTCTTACTAATTGTATGGGAAAATAATATTTTTTTAAAAAAGTAGATATTTGGATATGAAGTTTTGATTATTTTAAGATAAATTTATTGTAAGTCCTTGGAGTCTTATATATCATATATACATATCTGATATGCTCTGACCGAAGCACCTGCACCTTGTAACACAGCTCCAGCACCAAACTACTCTCTGCTTTTAAGCTATTCACTCCATTTTTATTGTTCCATGTAGAAGTTTAACCCCAGCCAGCAGCCAAATGCCACACAGCTGCTGCTCACTCCTACAGCAGTGGAACTGGGGAGAGAGACAGAGGGGTAGAAGGCAAAAAACTCACAGGCAGAGATGAAGATCTTTCAATATGGAAAGCAAAAGCCACACATACAAGCAAAGCAAAGCAAGGAATTAATTCACTGCTTCCCGTGGCAGGCAAGTGTTCAGCCATTCAGTAGAGCAGGGTCCCATCACATGCCAGGGCTACTTGGGCAGACGAACATCATCACTCCATATATCCTCGCCTTCCTCCTTCCCCCCACTTTATACACTGAACATGATATAATATAGTGTGGGAATGTCCCTTTGGTCAGCTGGGGTCACCTGTCCTGCTTGTGCCTCCTCCCAGCCTCCCATGCACACCCACCTCCCTCCCCAGCCTGGCCTTACGAAAAGCAGAAATGGCCTTGGCTCTGAGCATGCCCTGCTCAGCAATAACAAGAACATCTCTACCTTATCACCACTGTGTTCAGCACAAATCTAAAACACAGCCCCACACCAGCCACTGGGAAGAAAATTAACTCTACCCCAGCCAAATCCAGCACATTCCATTACATGGCACAACAAATCTGATCCTGATTAAAGATTCAGTTGAATTACTACCATGAAAATGATTCAAGAGCATAGAAAAAATTTTATGTGAGAGGTTGGCTAGATCAAGATATTCATAAAAGGCTAGGCAATACTGCAACATATTGGCACGTGTTTAAAAACCTGGAAGGTAAAGGTTTCTTTTCCATACTTTGGTGGTTGTTTATGCTGAAATACAACTTCCAGCCTGTGCCCTTAAGTAGGAATATCTATAAAAGGCAAGACTATATGCCGAAATTTTTGACCAACATAAATAAGACATAAAAAACCCACAAATTAACAAAAAACAAAACCAAAAACAACTAAAAGCAAACAAAAAATAACCAGGCTGGAAAAGGCTTTCATGTAAAGAACACAAAATAAATTGATAATGCTTTATTTTCTTTGGCTACAGTACTTACTGCAAGCACTGCAGCAAACTGATTTATACTTTCCATGCATGGATTTCATGAGATAATGCTTACAGTAAATCCACAATTTACAATGGTAAACAAGAACTAAAAAGCAGAGTTCATTCAACTATTGCTAGAAATGCAAATAACCTTGCTGTTGATTGTTTACAGCAGAAATGAAGACAGCACCTGTTACTGTGTTTATGCAATAGCACTCATATAAAGATTTTATACATTAATTTTTAACAAATAGGAGGTATAATAAACGGAGACACAGCCAGGCTGATTCTGTGTTTGTATCACTTTAGAAATTTATTCTTCATGATGCATATTATTTGCAGGATAGCAAAAAAGCAATAAACAATATTAAAAAAAAACTACCCCTGTTTCCTCTCTGAAATATTAACTTCTATTTTCATAACAGTGTTTAAAACATACCAAGCACTCCAAAAGGAAGGGTCTTCATATATCTCTGGGATTTTCTTGACAAAGCCAATAGTAGTGTTAATCTGCATGTTGGTGGTGCTGTACAGAAAGTGGATTTCTGTAATATTTTAGTGCTGCTTAACAATAGCCTTACCATGGAAAAAATAGAGCTAAGTTGCAACAGCATCTTTATTTTTCACTTTTTTTAAAAAAAGCATTTAAGTATAATTGGTCCTATTTATGTAAGATTGACATTTATGGTATCTATAGCACAGTACTGGACATAACCTGATTTGGGCAGGTATTGTATGACTTTTTCTGCAGCTTCACCTTCTGGTCTTTCTGCTCCCAAGTTCAGTAATAACAGAAGACTGTGAGAGCCCTCTCCTGGTGAAGAAAATTTCTCTCCAGCTGCTGCTTGCCAATCAGAGATTCTGAGATACCCCAGCTGTAAAAGGAGATAGCATTTATAATGTACTCTTGAGGTTTTTTTATTTATTCTTTTCTTAAGTTAAAAAGTCACAAAGCAAAGACTTTATTTTCCAAGTACCATCTTATAAAGTGAAGCAGAAAGTCAAGGGAAATGCTTCTCAATATCTCCAAAGAAATACTACCTTCAATATACTTTCACACCAGTACAAATTTTGCAAATTTGGCTAAGACTGACAGCCATCTGGAAAGTATTAAATAAAACTTCTTTAAAGATGTGTTCACTAGTGATACATATTGAGAAGGTTGTGTGCACAGAGTCACTTCCTAGGCAGGGAATAAATGTGTGAGCAAAGTCTGAAAACCCTGAGGCATCTAAAAGGAGCCCAGGGACCCTCTGAGGTGGACAGTGGAGAGGAAGCTCTAGCCTACAGCATATTTTCTTTCTCCTGTGTAACCAAGCAGAGACAGCCCGTGCTGGGTGCACAAGTTATTCTTTCATGCTACCAAAACAGAATATTTTTCTAGGCATTCCCCTTCACTCCTAGTGCATGTGTGAGGTAGCCTACCCACATTATTCAGAAAGGGGAGGGGCCATATGTTAAACACAGTATCCTTTCCCTGTCTGTAGTTTCCATGGCTGTTATTAAATTTTGCACGATCCTTAAGGCCTATAGTTGTAATATTTATTTGGCCGACCCTCCTGCTGTGATCTCTCCTTTTCCTGTAGCAAGCATTCAATTTAGGCTGAAGCACTGTCTCTTTCACTTGCATTTCTTTTTCTCCTTATCTTCTTGGTCTGATTTACTGTATTAAGAATGCTGTGTCTCTCTATGCCATCACTTTTGAGGACTGAAAAGAATTTTTAGTTCAAACAATTCTAAGTTCCAATCAGACTAAGTCAAGAAACTACCGGACATTCTTGGGTTCAGCTTACCATCTAGATGGTACCCCAGTTCAGAGGCAAAGGCAGTTTAAGTAATGTTGGCACAGTAAGAATGCATACACGCTTAAAGAAAAGTTCCTAGTTCGAGAGCTTCAGAATATACAGAGAAAACAAATACCCTTTCATTGCTGTGGGAGCTAAGCATTAGAGCAGTGATCACACCCCCACATCTCAGTGAGCAGAGGACTCCACATAGCAGTTTCACAAGTGTTTTTCTGGGGAGCAATGATGGCCCAGAAGGCCTAAAATGAATTCAATGATCACTTGCATCAAAGTCATCTCAGCTGAAAGCTGAGCTTTATCCAGATTGAAATCAACCCAGAGAGGTTTATGGGCCTATTTTTCTGTGCACTAACATAAATTGTGTTGGCTTATCTGAGGAGTTTGCATGGAGATGGCAGAGGTTGGCTGTGTAGCAACTGCTAGTGGAAGAAATGTTCAGAAAACAAGGAATTTAATATATGTACTTTGCTCTTAATGTTGATACCTGGTTGGTTAAGGTGTGGTGTAGTCAGTGTAGTGAGTCAGAAAAGCTGTATACACTGAAAGTGTTACACACTGGATAACTTTTATGATAGGCACTTTTCAATCAGTTATAAAAACAAGTGTTTCACAGTGTAAATTTTTCTGCTTGAGAAAGGAAGCTCTAATTTTTAGCTAGCAGACAGTTTTCCTCAGCAAGAAGGAAAACATGAACAGTGAGTTATGTGGAAGAGCCTTCCATGATTTCAGAGATAAGCATTCTCCAGTTCAGCTTGCACTAGCACTGCTGTCTCTAATTCAGGGAACTCATAACTGTCTCATTCAGTAAACTAATGAGGTGTGTTATTTTAGAAGACATTATATGAGATGATTATTTTAATCAATAAGAGGTGTGGCAAAAATATTGTGCCATGCAGTACTTTAAATTAATGGTATGCTTTCATCTACATGGATCATGCTAATCATCTGAATTTATACAGAGGAGAAGGGAAGACATTCTCTAGTTAATAAATACGCTACTAGCAAAAAAGGTAAGTTAGTAAACTGCATAAAAAGATGGTGTTTGCGGAAAGTTAGTAGAAACCCCTAATTATCCCTTTGAATGGTACCTACAGAAATGGGCTCTCATATAAACAGAAACTGCAGACTGTAAAGGGACACCGTTAACACAATGCATAATTCATCAGTAATTATTGTCAAAAGTATTGCAAAGGTCAAAATCTTGGTGAACTGCATCACTTAATGACAACACAAAAGCACTTTTACACAAATCCCTTTTTATACCTGCTAAGTGTTCAAAGTACTTAATCATGAGATCACAAGCTCAGTTGTAAATTAGTTTTAAAAAACCCAATGCATGAATAAAATATTCTCTAACTGCCACTTGGAGATTCTAAGCCACACCAGTACCTGGTCTTATCCATTTATAAATGACTACAAAATTCTATCTGAGACAGTTGGAGTTTTAAGCCAACACATGTTAACCCCTCTGCCACGTCTAATGCTTTCTGGTACAATGTTTATAGAAAGCTAATGACAAATGATCAAAACAAAAACTGTAGTGGTGATAATGAATTATTTCTGTGTGCATTTACCAGCTCAGTTCCTCTGAACCAATTAACTTGAGATAACAATTACGCAGATACCGTCATAAACAGCTATGCTGCTCATGGTACCTGCCTAACAAGGTCTGCCCAAGGATTTAAAATTTAATTCACTAAAATAATTCTTGTTCTAGAGTAAAACAGGGCACAAAAGTATATCATTAAGAGCTTCTTTTTCTTGTAGAAACCAGTATAATTGGATGCCAGTGCAAGAATTGGCTAAATGAATTAAGAAAACAATTTTCATTTCTATCACCAATCTATTTCTGATTGAGATTGAGGTATTGCTCTTCTAATATAAAACATTTAAAGTTTTATGTCCAGTAATTATATTTTAGGAGGCATTAGGTACTGTAACCCAGACTTTCCAATAGGGGTAATGTAAGA
The DNA here is from genome assembly GCA_009812075.1 of Sialia sialis. Taxonomy (NCBI): domain Eukaryota; kingdom Metazoa; phylum Chordata; class Aves; order Passeriformes; family Turdidae; genus Sialia; species Sialia sialis. The sequence goes on from VRYO01002355.1 coordinate 1,269,272, forward strand.
TATAATGTTAGATATTTCTGAAGAAATTTTAGATCTGTCATTAACCACTAAAAATCTTAAATTACTTAAATCTACATGGAAGTGGAGCAGAGAAAAAAAAATCCTATCAAAGATCCTGCTAAAACATAGTTTTGAAAGTTCACACAACAGCAGTCAAGTCTGTATGAGACAAGACAGCTCAATGTTTCTACAAAATTGATTCATTACAGAAGAAAAATAGCTCAAACAAAAAGAAAACAGTTTTTCAAAGAGTGTCTCTCTTGCAGTAGATGATGATTTCTTTATACCAAGACCTTGACTTCTTAGTGGACAAACATTTCAAACTGGTCCTTCCAATTACAGTACCCCCAGGAGAAGCATCAACTAACATTAGAGAGAGCTTCAGCTTGTCTTCCCATTCCCCTGAGTGAAATGTATCCACCTGGTTAGCAATGCATCTGGCAAGCACAACTGCTCAACAAAGCATCAAAAACCAAGCTGAGGCAAGTCATAGTGAGCATGGAAATGCCTTTTCACTTACAATTTATTGTGACATTGTGGTATTCCTTGGTGATTCAAGGAAGCCATAAAGCTCTCCCGCCTCCTTGCACTCACCAGTATGCTACAACACCAAACTTGGCCCAGCTGCCCAGCTTGCTCTCTCCTCACACCTCTGTGACCATTAAATCCTACCTCCCTCTTATGTTCCTAGTTCGGCTAGCACTCATTTTAAAAATCCACTTTATTATGGACTTGCAGACTTCCCCTCTACCACCTCTGAAAATTATTTTTGCCATATTCTAATAGTTCAAAATCTGTTTGTTATTAGTTAACAAAAATTACAACCCTAAAATGTAGCTCATAGCATGCGTTAAAGCTTTTCTTTTAAAGTGCCTACTTTTGCCCTATCCTTAGGTAACTCTTCTTAAATTTTTCTGTTGCAACAATGGATGGTTATAGCTGTGGATAAATGGATTATCATTTGAATTATTAGATGAGCGGAAAGAAAAATTTCATAGTGAAAGCAGAAAATGCCCGCAAGTAGAAAACTGGTTTTCAGTACATCAGAATTTTACAAACTAAACCAATTCCTCTTGTCACATGTAGGAATAAGCTTTCTTTATAAAGTGTGAAAATGAAAACACTGTGATCTATCAAAGATGATAAAACTAACACCTTCCCAAATATCCGTATTTTTGAGCTACAATTTTTTGAAAGAAGGCAAAATATGAAAAAAATATGAAAAAAATGAAAAAAATTTAGGCAATTGTTCAACTTGCATAACATTGTGTGAAACAAGAGGGAAATTATTTTCTAAGATGATAAAGTTATGTTTTCTCTCTAGAGTAGAATACCTGCAATACTTTTATGCTCATTATTATCTGCAGAAACTCCTGAAGTTATGCTGCTTATAAGGTTGTTTCAACAGGATTTTCTTTAACAGATACAACAAAATATGATCAACTTCCCCTCTTTCAAGTTAGTTAGCCTGGGTTTTTAAAGAGTATTCCTCTGTTATAAAAAAAAAAGCTTTTGTCTATCTCCTTTTACAGCTCTGCCTGCAGAGATGCCACCTCCCTGTTTTCAGTTCTCATGACCAAAGAAAATGCTTCTCCTGACTATCTTCCAGAGAAATATACGCATAAATAAGTTTTTCAGTAATATAAATGCAAAATCTAATGATCACTATGACCATGGGAACTAAATCTGGAGAAGAGCCTCTCTGCACGCTTCCTATGGACTGTTGTGCCTCTTTGCAAGTCAGGAGCTGCACGAAGTCACCAAGTGCACAAGACATTCTGCTTCCATGTGTACAACAAGCACTAATATCTATGCACTTCATCACAAGTCCTTTGTATTGATTATTTCTATTCAGCAAGTGCTAAGTTAAGATAGCTGAAGGTGAAAGCAGAATCAAGTTGAAAGCCAGACAGAGAGAACCAGTCCCTTGCTGAAGCCACAGTGGCTGCCTTGGATCACCTCCCTGTCTTCCATGGGCTTAAGCACAGCTTCTAGAAGGATCTGTTCCATGACCTTCTCAGGCACTGAGAACTGAAATGCATGCAGTAGGATATAACACTGGAGCATCAGAAAGCAAAGAAACACTCCTTTTGAAATCACTCAAATTCAATTGTGTTGTAATTTTTTTTTTTTTTTAAATCATTAGAAACAAGAATATCAAGTTAATTTAGCTCCTAGATTCCACTTGATGCCATGCAATAAAACTGTATCTTCCTGCTCTGGCACTGTTTCACTATAAACTAATTGAGACTGTGGTATGACACACGTAATTTTGAAACTCTTCCAATTATCTCTGGAAAATAAAAAATGTTATTAAAAAATATCAGACGGACTGCTTTTTCTTATTTTTTGTGATACCAAATGTACAGTCTGACTAATTGATCTGGTTTGCTTTTCTGCCTATACAATGACGCTATTTCCAGAAGCTCATTAGGAGTAATAGCTGTCTGTAAACCAAAGGAGGGAAGAGTCAGCCAAGGTAACTAGTCTTACTAATTGGGAGGGGGAAAAAAAATAAATTAAATTCATATTCATTTATGTCTACACTTGCCCACAAAATTCATTATTTAACAACAATATTTAATAATTAGTCTGACTTGAGAAGATTGTGCACTTCACATACCTAAGTACATATGGAACACTGAGTCAAACTACCATATCTGGTTGTTTTCATGAAAAATCACCAACTAATATGTTTCACAACAAACTTGTATTTGGGAGACATTCAGGCACACAAGGCAGATTTCACAATAAATGCTTCTCTTTCTCAAGAGCTCTGAATTTTATTCTGAATATGGTTAAACTGATGGTGTGAATAACTAATTGAAGACTACTGCCTCTGTTAATTTGTCAGTAAAGCAAAGAAAATGATGATGCCCAGCATGATGAAGTATTCAGGACTTCTTGGGGACAAGAACACTGGGGGGACTATACAACTCAGTCACTGAATGGTGGGCACTCCAAGATGGGCATGTTGTTCAAAGCTTGTAATGAATTTCAAAGCTGACAGTTTCAAGCCAGACTTGTGCTACAGCTTTAACTTAGGTAATGGTGATGCCTAACAGTCCAGCTAGATTTATGGGAGTCAAGGTTATATTTCTTCCCTATATGGGAAAAATAGAAAGCAAATATATGTTGAAGATATGTATTTTCTGTTTTCTTGATACACTAGGAACCAAATAGACAATGTGGTTTCAAGTGTTTGCTGTAAACAAGTAACAAATTTCAGCTACAAGTTTCTAGGCATGCATTTAATTGCAAGACTCAAACATCATTTGCAGGGAATTACTAGATTATTTGCAAATCTCCTGGCAAATTTTCTGTAGGGCCTTTCTGTGGATTCTTTGCACCTGATAGCAGCTGACCCTCAAAACCTTGGGTAAACTGCCAGCACCTCCAGATACAGTAAAGTCTCCCATAGCCTGATCTAAGGAGACTTACAAAGGATGGTGCCTATGAACCCTTTCCATTCAACCTCATGAAGACACATGGTCATATTTAAAATAGATTACAGGTTATCACCCTGTGGGGCATTAAGGCTTCTGCATGGGATGAACATGACCCTTTCAGTTCCCCATAGCCCTCTATTTCCATATATGTTGTTACTGGACAGCATTCTGTCAGCCATACAAAAAAACCCTCTGTGACCCAAACACCAGGAAACACCTACACATGACTGAGTTTTAAATATGGTTGGGGGCAGGACTTTTTATATGGGAAGGAATAAGAATTTTGCCGAAGGTGGCTGCAGATGCAGCATTACATAATTGCTTGTAACTTCCACTTGTAACACACTAGGATATAATGCAGCAATTACCAGAAACATTTTTTTTGCACAGCTCCAAAAGATGTCATTCAATTTCACAAATTCACATCACAGTGACCCAGATGAAGAATGAATTTTGGTGCAACTGGACAAGCACAGTAGGGTTGGAACTAGAACTGCCTTCAGCATGCAACAATCCAACTCAACACACCAGCTTTTCTGCCCTGAAATACTGTTATGGAAGATGGAATTCAAAGTCATGGACTAAACGAAATCAATGGACTTTTACAGGGAAGGTCCATAGACTAAAGGCATGATATCTGTATAAAAATTTAGATAGATAGATAGAGATGTAAATATAGATATAAATATAGATACAGATACAGATATAGATAGATATAGATATAGATATAGATATAGATACAGATATAGATATAGGTATAGATATAGATATAGGTATAGATATAGATATAGCTAGATATATAGATGTAGATCTCTCAAATGACCAGAAAGATGATGGTGTTTAACTGGGATGTACTGGGAAGTGTGGCATGTGGGCATAATGTAAATGGTATAGAATGAGGAGTGGATACCGTCCTGGATTCATTTAGGATAGAGTTCATTTTCTTCCTGTGTTTTATATTTCATATGAGAAAAATAGTGAGGACACACTGATGTTTTAGTTGTTGCTAAGTAGTGCTTACTTTAAGTCAAGGACTCTTCAGTTTCCTGTGCTCTGCCAGTGACAATGACATGCAAAAACGGTTCGGTACTCCAGACACGTAAGCACATATCATACTATTTCAGCTAATGTCACTTTAGTTAATGTTGTTTTAGTTGTTTCTTATCGCCAGTTTTAATTATTTTTTCCTCTCCTGCCATTCAAAAGCAAAAAGCAAGGTAGAGAAACTAGCATCTTGAAACCATAATTATATTCCCTCGGGAAATACTGTCAGCAGCCTTTAGTTTGTTTAAAATTCAAGACATTTTGAATTACTAGAAAATGCAGAAATTATTTGATTATATACCACTTTCATGCAGTGGTACTTAATTTGAAAAATAATGGGGTTTTCATTTTGATTTAGCCCAAGCAGTAGAATTATGTTTCCCATGCATATTACAAGACAAATAATAAAGACCTGAGTCCTCAGGAGCTGTAACATGAAATACTGACTTGATGAATGCTGTCCCTAAGGAAAAGTAATGCTAAATCTTATTCCACACACAGAAGTACCAGTTTATAAAGGCTGGAATTCTGGCTGGAGAGCTTTTTGGAACAGACTTCCTGTTGCAATGTTTTGCCTTTTTTTTGACCAGTGTCAAACCAAGAACTTCTGGGTTCCTGGTCTGGCCATGCAGATTACAATCAGTATAATGTGGAATTCAGTACTGATGTGAATGCTTCTGAGCTTGCAGCCTGGAAGGCTATTTAGCCAGAAAAAAACAAAACAAAACAAAAAAAACCCAACAACCAAAAAACCCCAAAAAACAACCAAAAAAAACCTAAACAAAAAACAAAAACAAAACAACAGAAAAAATCAAACAAAAAACCAAAAACCAAGCCACCAAATAAGTAACCTTTTACTTACCATGGCAGGAAATATATTCTGGAGATAGAATTGCTCATGAGCACTGCAACAGGGACTCTGGGGCAGGGAAGATGATTTTTCCAGAGTCCCACCAAAATAGCTTCTAAAAATAGCTTCCAATAGCCTCCAAAATAACTTCTTTGCAGCAGGGAGTAAGAAGACTCAGAGGCCTGATTTGTGTGACAAACATCAGAATCTACTGAATGTAATGTTAATTAATACTAAGACCTTCTACGGAAATGAGTTTAAATTATTTCAAAACTGTTTTTAGAAATAACTTCCTTTATTTTGTAAAGAAATAGCTTTTCCTACTTTTTATTCCAGAAACTTTTTGTTTTGGTTTGAGATTCACAATTTCATAGGGAAGGGAACTAATAATTAATAACACCACCAAAGATCAGATGCATAGCCTATCAGGCATATTATACCGTACAACTGTCTTGTAAAAATGGGGAAGTGTTTATATTCAGATATAATTTTTTAAAATCTTATTTTAAATACCAGGAGCTACACAACATTTTAAGTCTACTGAGGGTTTTTCTTCCAAAGTACAGTAAATTCACAACTATAAGATGCAATGGATTATAAGGCGCACATCTGGGTTGTCGGCAAATTTCTGAACTTTGTCCATATATAAGGCGCACCGTATGGGTTTTATCACGTGCCCGGGCCCCCCGAGAGAGACACAGGCCCACACCGTGAGGTTTCCAGATGCGACAAAAGCCCCTTTATTGTTTAGAACTGTCCTTTTATAACTTCTTAAACATATCTCTCTAATCTCCTGTGATTGGTCCAAATTCTGGTTGCCCAGCCCCTTTTGACCCTATTTGGCTTCTTGCAGTCCAGCCAGGAATTAGTAACAAAATCACGCTGTTTACTGGCAGGTGCTCAATTTGCAAACATTTTTCATGGATATGCATAGCCTTTAAACGCAGGCCCAGATGCCCTCCCCTTGCTGTGGGCCCTGACATTCCTACCCGCCCTCAGTGCCGGCTGGAGCGGCTCTCATGGCTCGGCTCTGCAGCTCACACTTCCAGGTTGGCAAATTTCCGAACTCTGTCCATATATAAGGCGCACCGGATTCTAAGGCGCACTCCTGGGTTTCGATCAAAATTTTAGTCAAAAGGGTGCACCTTATAGTCGTGAAATTACTGTAATTCTTAACATCCAAAGAGTGTGGTACCCACCCACCCACCTTGCAAAAGATGTCATCACATTTGCTGTGTCGGGTCATAGCTAGTGGGAAAATTGCCTTTGCTGGATGGGTGCAGTTATACCACTTCAGAGCTATTCAGGAACAGCTCTGAGTATGGAGGCAGAGTTTTGCAGGATTTCATTACCATGATTCAGTGCCATTAAACTACACAGGGGTCACAGAAGGTCTTCGCCTTGGGACCATTTTAGTTTCACACAATAGAATTTCATTACACAGCAGTCACTGTGGTATACAGTGATTGCTTTTACACTAATAACATTCATTAATGATTTAGATCACACTAATTGTTAAGTCTGTGCTCCCAGTGTTTCTCACAGTATAACCAATAACAATACGATAATTTTTTCTTTTCTAAATATTATTAATAAGGAGCTACCAGTCCCCCACTTTCGTGATTGAGGCTCCTCTGTCAAAACAAATAATATTACTTAGTAGGGTATGATTTTTTTAAGGAATAAACACACTATTGGTTGTGGTACTTCCCAGTCTAAGTGATTTTAGAGATTTTTATAGTTTGCAGAGGATGAAGTGATCCAAACTCTACCACTTACACACACCAAATTCTGAAAATAATCCAAGCTCATCCTTATTTTCCTCCTTTTTTGGAAGGTTAATTCCTTTAAATAGGCACTAATGAAATCATAGGAAGAAAAATAGAAAACATTTAAGGGACTAAGGAGATAACCAGAATTATTAGGATTGTAGAAGGTTTACAAGGAGAAGTTATATTTATTCAATGAGAAAAGCTAGGCAATCACCAAAAAAGTCAAACAAAATTTAAAATAATGTAGTTTCTGATACAGGTGTATAGCAGTGAGCCTGAACATGTTTATCTAGACTATGCCCAGATCACTCTTACAGATTCAGTTTGAAACTCAGAAGTATGCAGAATATCTGAATTAAAAATTAGTATGAACAACAAAATTAGAAATTATTTGTAGCTTCACAGGCACCTGACAACACAGTATGCCTGCTAGAGGAGCTGAGGAAAACCTCCTGAGACCTGATGAAATCTCAGACAAGATTGAATTTCTGGAGTCGGCTCATCTAAAATATTATACAGTATGTTCCTGTAATAGCCTCAACTGCTGCAGCTAAAGGGCCTGAAGACTGAAAAGGACAATAAGGAAAGAGACTACTCAAACAAGACAGATAGATTAAAAAATTACATGCTGTCACTCTAACTTTAATGAAAGCATTGAGATTTCAATCTTTTCATGTTTTTCAGTTTCACACAAAACAATGATTTTTTTTAGGCTAACTCAGTAACCATCATGGTAGTGTCGGAGAATTTTATCCTTATTTTTCAATTCTTAGTGTATATAGAGTGAAAATATCCTGATGTATCAAGGATGGGTCTGATGAATTTACCAGAGATTAGATTCAATTCACTATCGAAGAAAAAAGTCACAATAAAGTTACACAAGAATAAAATAGTGAATTTTGGTTGGAACCTCAAAAATGGGTATATTTGAATGGTTATAAGGAGGAGTTAATCAAATGGATGCCCAGACAGGCTAAACAGAAGTCTATGCAGAGACAGAAGAGTTTATTCTCTAAGCTTCAGGCATGTTGCCCAGATATATCTGCCCCCACACTGAACTTCTGATCATTTTATCTGAGCATTAAGCCACTGGGCACCCCACAGGCTCCAATAAAACTGTGGGCTCCAGAGAATCAGTTGAAAATCTTTGTGTATTGACACATTTGTATGCACCCTGAGTGGAATAATTTGGTCCAGAAAGATGTCTGCAAAACAGAGCATCTAAAGAAATTAGTAAAAAAGATTTATTCTATTTGCTGAAGCTGCCATGCCATACAGTGACAGCATGTTATACTACTACTCTGTAGCCCCATTTCTGGTTCTTTTCTTCAGAAAGTTTTAAATGTAGGTATTTCTACAGTTGGTATCTTGAAACTGGAAAACTACAGAGTATGCTACATAGCTTCTGTGTTACCATGGACTTGCAAAATGTGAAGCGTTTTAAGGGTACAGTGCACCAGAGAGCCACTTCAAAATCTAAACGAATGAAGCAGCCAGAGCCTCCATTTTAAAAGGTTAAAGAGATGGATAAAAGGAGGCCCTGTCAAAAGGAATAAGTGGTCTTCGAACATTCTGATTAGCAGCAGGAATCCATTAGGAGGAGCTTGAGTGTAATTAGAATGGAGAGATTAAAAGAAATACAATAGTAGAAGCATTTAGAAAAAAATAGGAAGTGCAGAAATAGGTAGCCTGCAACATAATCAAAGGAGAATATAGTAGGTGTTTTTAGTAGCTTCTTGTGCAAAATAGATTAGAAATTATTGTAAACCATGTAGGAAAGAGTGAGTTATATAAATAGGTACTACTATAATATTTTTTCTTTGTTTGTCAGCAGAAAAGATAGTATAAGTATCAATGGCACAAGTAAAACTAAATTTACTGAATATAAGAAATATAAAGAGAAATCCAGACAAATACTAGAAAATCTGGTACACAGGTTTTAAAACTTGGCTTTATTTAAAGCTGTCTTGAGTAATTTGAGTTGAATTTGTAGAGTGCATGTTCACAGTCTGTAAACTGTGGATATAAACAATGGGATTGAATTGATGGGAATTTAATGTCAATGCATAAGCCTGACTAAATTAAAAGCAAATGGCATTCTATTTATGAACTCAGGATACAGCAAATATTAAGGTCTGTCTTTAAACTAATGAATGCATCCTCAGATTTGCTGAAGCTCAGTCAGTCACCTAACTGTGACAACCATGAGCTCAATTGTCAGCTGAATTATTCTCCTAAAGGCTGATATAAAAATAATACTATGTATTATGTATTATTGTTATGTATCAGTTTCAGTACTTTATAATTCTTACCCAATTTATTTACAATACCGTTTCCTTCATACCACCACTACTTGAGAAGATCTGACCTCTGCATATGTAGAAAGAGACTGGAATTCCTAGGAACATATAATTAATGAGAAAGTTTGCAGTAAATACACATTAAGTGAACTGGGGGACTATATCCTTTATTCATTAAGATTAAAGCACATGCAAAAAACACCAGTTTAAGAGAGATTACCTTTAAAAATCCACTAAACAACTGCAAGCATAACTGCAATTTTCTATTTCTACTGTACTGCTTGGGCTTATTGATAACAGGGAATATACCCAAGAAACTCTACATGTGTGTCTCCACTAAAGCATTCAGATGCATTCAGACTATGGCAGATCCTGAGACTGACTGCTCACTGTCCCCACACTGATATAGTTTCTCTCGCTCATTACTCTTTTTTTTTCTTGTTTCTAAATGCAGCTGTTAATTGCTTTAACCTTTAGCTGATTGTATTACAACTAAGCTAAACACAATTTTAAATTCCATTCTTATTAATGCAGTTATAACACTGTAAATGAGATTTTTAACAAAATTCAGAAGTCAGTCTAAATCTTATGTCAATTGGTCTAATTCATGACATATAAATGTCAGAATTTCTGAAAAGCTGATATATGCATTATCATTATAATGGGGTCTCCTTCTTAGAATTGTGTGGCTACTGTATCCTAAGTACATCCTGTTGTCACTTCTTTATAATATTTTACATAATATCTCATAGTAAATAGAATTTCATAGCAAATGCATTCAAGGGTGAAAGAATTAATCTGTATTTGACAAACCTACTTTATTTTGCATCACTGAACACTGGAAGAAAGACTGTCATAGCCAGATATTCCTTTATTTTAATTTATGCATTTGTAGCAGCATCAGAAAAATTAATGCAAAAAAATGCAAATTAAGATCCAGTTATTAACATGCCAAATTTGGATTCTTGAGTCTGTATCTGCCGCCTCCCCCAAGAATAAACACATGACTTAGGAGAACTTACAGAGCAATTACTCCACACAGCTGTCAAGACATTTTGCAAAAGATCCTTTGTAGATAGAGGCAGTGAAATACTAAAAAGCCAAAATTTTTTTTTTTTCCAGATTACAAACTATTTAAAGAACAAGACCAGACTACAAAGCAATGCACATTTAGACTGAATACTTTTCGGTCTTTAACTAGGTCATCAGATTGAATGCATCATCACCCAGGAATCTCATTAGTCAGTGGCAAGCTGAAAGGCCCCTTGGAGATGCCCATTAAGTGTAAGTGTGTACAGTCTGTGTTTCTTTCTTACAGTTCCAATTAAATATTTACTGTGGGTACCTTTCAGCGCCAACTTCTGCCCAACCATGTCCTGCAGCTCAGAAGTAAAGCCAATTATACATCTGCTTCCCACCTAGCATTTCTCTGTGAAACAAAAACTAGATGGAGACTACAGCAGTTTCTCTGTGGTATTTTGATGGGAGGGACATACCTATTGACACTCCCAGGCATGCATGCTCTAAAGCATCCAAGCTGTTCATCCAAATGAAGAAATAATCTACAAATTTCTTTTTTTATCTTTCATTTGTATTAATGAGTGGGGCCCATAGTCAAATTGTTTTCACTGCCATTTTACCTTATTGCTTGACTTCCTTCAGCATCCCTTAAATATGTTAAATGTGAGTTGCTAGACCCAAGCAGATTTGAACAGTATGAAAATAGAGCTATTCCCCAGTTTGCTACTATGATTCTATTCCCATATGCTACTATGGCAGCATAACTCTAAAACTATTTACCTGAATGGGCTATTTAAAATTCCATGCTCAGTTTCCTGTGTGTGACTGCTACATCCTAAATTATTAGATTAAAAACCAAAATTGGTACTGTCACTGCCTTCTGTAGCAGTTCTGTAAACCTATGGGACAGTTTCATTGCAAGTGCACAAGCAGGTCATGTTCCAATACAAGCCGAATGAAGACTTTGTTTTAGACAATCCCACTTTCCTTATATATATATATTTCAGTGAAAGATTGGGGGGCTTGCTGTTAAGGGATGAACTTGAAAATTAATATGTTTCTTTATATAAGAGTTACCAGAGTCTGAAGAGCAAGAAGTCCTAAGACTTAAAGGTGGTGTCTCCTTTGAGCCTGTGATGGCTGGAGCTGAACAGTCACCACTGCTTTTCCACAGGGCTGCGGTGCAGCTGATCTGCTTTAAGCGTCACAGGAGCACTGCTCCCAGAGAGGGGCTTTTTTTTCTGTTTTGGTGATGTCTGCAAGTCCGAGTGTTACACATTCTGGTAACTTTAAATTTTGATTTTGGAGTTTCCAGAGGTTGTTCCTTTCTCTTATGAAGCGAAAGGCTGATTTTCTCATACAGGTTGTCACGTTTTTCTTGACTTTGTTCCATTTTCTTCAGCTCAGCAAGGCCTCTTCTTTGCATGGGGACCAGTGGTGGAATTTCTCCATCACAATGAGCACCAGATTCTTGAACTACTACTTTTTCTTTTATCTCAAGCTCACGGGTTGCAGCAGCCCCGATAATTTCACTTGCCAAAGCAATCGCTTTAGCTGGCTGCCAAGATATTATGCAGTGCCTGATCAGGTTTTGTTCCGGCGTAGCCTCCGCTCTGCTGTGTGGCCGCACCTTTACCGTCACAGCGGAGTTCGGAGTCCCGGGCCCGGCTCGGCCCCCTCGGGCCGAGTGGCGCTGGGGGTGCCGCGGAACGGTGTCAGCCGCGGAACGGTGTCAGCCGCGGAACGCCCGCCGCGCCGGCCGCGTGCCGCCCGGAGCGCTGAGGCTGCTGCACTGCGGCGCCGGAGGAAGGATAGTTCATCATGGTGCGTGTGGTGGTGTGGGGACGGGGACGGGGACGGGGACAGGGGCAGCGGTGCGGTTCCCGCAGTCGGTCCTTTTGGGGACAGCGATGGCAGGTCATGCGATGCTCTCGGCCCCTTCTTTCCCGACGGGAGCAGTCCCACCGCGTCCCTGGAGAGGCCTCGGGAGTCTGCAGCAAGTCCGCCGGCGAGTCGGCGGCCCTGTGGGCCGATACCGGCGGTGAGCCTAACTTGCAATTATAAATTGCTGTATTTCTTCCCCGATGGGGGTTGCGTCCTTCTGGGCCTTCCCGGCAGGGCGGCAACGGGGCGGGGGAAGCGCGGCCCGCGTGTGGAGCATGTCGGAGGTGCCGCCGCCTGAGATTTCCCGGGGTGTTCAGAATAGTTCAGTCTTTGATACCATCTTTTTTATCGCAACCCTAAGCGCTGATATTACCGCAGAGAATTGGATGTACGATAGTCTTCGTTTACTGACGGCCATTTATTGTGATGCAAGAAAGCTCTCTTGCTTTAAGGTGTTTCTTTTGGGTGAAGTTAAATAGCATATCAATTCATAAAGCCTTTCAGTTCTGTTCAAACCAGAAAACAATGTAACTTGGAATCGTATTACTTACTTTGGAAATTCGTGAATGGTATTCCCTCTCTGTGCAGTATGAAGGGGTAGAGAAGGAAAGCCTCTGGCTGCTCCCTGGTGTGAGGCATTCCAACGATCTCTTGGGAGGAACAAGAAAATCGTTGTACAAATTACATGAGGCTCTTGTCAGACACCCAGATAGAAGCTTGAATGGGGACATTTTTCTGCAAAGGTACAGAGAGCTAATCTTAGTTTCCTATTAGCAGAGTTCTACGAAGTAGATTATTTTGACAGTAGTCACTATGTGAGATTTATTACAGCATTTCCTGTGCTCTAGTGGTTTTGTTACAGCATGTACTGGTTTCAAGTAGTTCTGTTACTGAAGTGGGTGAAATTGATAGTTGGTTACTGTAAGTTAAGGTCTTTCTTAGATATCAGTGCATGACCTTTTAAGTCTTCACCGTGGAGTGGACTTCTGTCTTTCATGTTTTACTGAGCTGTATTAGTGCATACTATCTCTGATTTCTTTTCAGCCAAAGTTACGAAAACCTCAAGGGGGGAATAAAGAGAAAAAAGTTATCCATCCCTACAGCAGAAAAGCTGCACAGCTTGCAAGGGAAGTACACAAACAGGAGAAGAAAGAAAAGTAAGTTGACTGCAAAACCTCTGTACAGACCAGAAAATAGCATCACAAAGGATGCTTTTTATTTGTGGTAGTGGACATGAACTGTTATGCTGATATAACCATAAAATAACAGAAAGGCCTGTATACATGTGAAGTGACAGGTTTGCATGCATTAAATCAGGTTATACAAGGTAGTTCCGCTGCTTGACTTTGGGTGTTGTCCTTACAAATTCCATTTCTTGCCTTTGATAATCTGAATAGTATGATGCTGGTGATTTCATATGAAGGTGAGTCACCTAGTTTGGCTTTACTTCAGGTTCAGTGAGAATCCTGCTTAGGGTCTAGCTGGTTCTGTGAAAATGCTGAATTAATAGAAAAGAAGACCTAGAAACTTTCCTGCAGAGCACAGACTTCTGAATAAAACTGTATAGTTAACTCCTCTTTGATGGTTTTCTGCTCTTCCATGGCAAGTTTGTTTTTCTGCTTTTAGATTTTATTTCCCCCTCCCACAGAGCTAAAAGGCAGCTGGTGAAGACTGGCCTTTAATTTACTTTGTCTCAGCTTGCTCACTGTTATGCATAAATATGTTTATTCAGGAAGTTACTAAAGCTAGCTTAAAACATTTTTGGTCTAAGTATAGTACAGCACTGTATAAATGATATAATTTTTATCTGTATAGACTGTAGTGTCTGGATGGACCATGTGAGCTGAGCCCAAATACTCATTTGTCTGAAGGTGTTAAATTGGAAACTCCTGGTCCAGAGACTACATTTTTATTGTTGGGATTGATCTACAATTTATCCACAGCAGTAGCAGTGTTGCTTTGACTAGAAGGAGGGCCTTTGCTGCCATAATGGGGTCATGTAGCCCCCAGCAGGGATGCTGCAAGAATTCACAAGTAGCATATGGTGAGCATTGGTCAGTTTCTTAATGTGCAAGAGGTTTCCCCTGCTGTTTTGTGTTTTTTCTGTGCTCTCTGACTATTGATGGCATTTTTTTATTGCAGATTATTTTCCTACTGCTAAATTGACTGCTTCATCCCTTAGCTCTTTCACCTTGTGTCATAACAGCCACTCACAGCTCTTAATCACAAAAGATGACTTTATCTTCTTAATTCTTAGTGCTTGTGTTTGTGATTTCATCATACAGAAAAGCATGCATAAGAAAACCTAGTGAGGCAGTGATACTTACTGATTATTCATTATGTCATGGCACACTCAGGTCTTTTAGTGACAGTCTCGTGTGGTTAGAGTTACGCTGATAGGACACCAGTGCTGATGTTTCTTCTTGGAGTGCTACTTTTTCTTCTTCTTGCAACAGCAAAAAGCTGAAAGGCCGTGCTGAAATTGAGATAGACCATATCCACTGCTCTCCCCTCATCCATCCAGGCAGTTGTTTCATCATGGAAGGCAATCAGGTTGGTCAAACATGACTTACTGTTAGTAAATGCATGCTGACTATTCCTGATCACCTCCATGTCCTGCATGTGGATAGAGATGGCCTCCAAAATGAGGTGCTTTATTGCCTTTGCGGTGGATTTAGGTGGGGCTGACTGGCCAGAAGTTCCCTGGCTTCTCCTTGCCATCTTGGAAGAATAGGGTGACATTTCTTTTCTTCCAGTCCTCAGGGTCCTCCCCTCATCCTCATGACATCTCAAAAATATTTGTGTGTGGTTTAGCCATGGTGTCTGCCAGCTTCCGTGGCACTCATGAATGCATCCCTCAGGCCCCATGGCTTTGTGAATGTCAAGTTTGCTTTGGTGTTTCTTAACCCAATCCTCCTTGGCCAAGCAAAGCCTTCCTTCTGACATTCTTTAACCCTGGTCAGAGATTCCTGAGGCCTGCTCTTGGCAGTGAAGGCTGTGCAAAGAAAGCGTTTGGTATTTATGCCTTCTGTGTCCTCTGTTGCCAGGGTCCCCCTCAATTCAGTAAGAGGCCCCCATTAGCCTTAGTTTTCCTGTGGTCACTAATGTATTTGAAGAAGCCCTACCTCTGCTATTTCAGTCTAGGCTGATTGTAAAAGATGTAGCCTTTCATGTTGCATAGGGAAACCATTCCACCAAGAATAGCATTTCAGTTTTAACCATCCACAGCATTTTGTGATAGCAAAATGATCTTACATTTTATATCTTTATACCTTATAAATGAAATTTCTACATCTTATGCTTCTGGGGCCTGAATAGTTGACTAAAATTCTGTACTTTGTAGATCACTTTTGTTTTGGTGTTCTAAAAATTAGTTGCATTAAAATCATCCTTCATTTGTCTATATTCTATTTTCTGTGTAGTCTTGGCTTGAAGAGCAATTTAATTTGAAAAATTGAAAAATTGAAAAATAAATGGTTCAAATTTCAGCTTGGTAAATTCTCAGGATTTTAAAAAAATATTGGTAATTAAATATGTGTTGAACTTTTTATTGTAATTATTTAACTTCCAGAGTCTGTAAAAAATGATGAGGATTCATTTTGCATAGCTCCATAAAAGACAAGATAAATTTCTGATGCTGTGAATGGAGGGAAGCTTTCCACTCCTACACTCTTGGGAAAAAGAAATAGCTCACACCAGTTTTGTTCTTCCACATTGCTTCTGCAGGTCTGTTAAATTTCTTTAAACAATTTTTCAAATTGCTTCTATTGAATGACAGCCCTGGTCTCTGGTGGAAGGTTAATACATCTTTTGATGGTAAGTAGGAGAAGCTGCCTTGTAATCTCTACAGAATTTTCTTCCTTAGTCAGGTCTATGAATCTGGCACTTTTTTGACCATACTTGTTATTGTATCAAAGTAAGTTGTCTGAAGTATGAATAGGGCACAAAACTAGAAATAGAATTCTCAATGTAATCTCACCAGGCTTGAGTAAAGGGGATAATTTCTCTGTACAGGCCAGTGCACCTCTGCAGAATGGAAAAACTGGATTAGAGTAGTCTGTGAATGTAGCAATGTAGCAAGTCCATAGAGTTCATCATTTATTTCCTTGCTAGAGGATGCTCTAATTTTGGCTGGCTAAATTTGTGCAGTAGTACTTTTTGAACATAGGTACATTTTATCTATTGATTACAATTTCACACAAAGGTGTAGGGTGTAGGAAGTCCTTGAATGGCATGTTACTTGGAAGGTGAGAATATCTTTTTTAGAAGTATCAGTCAATGTTTTTGGGTTTGGTTTGTTTATTTTGTTTTGCTTGTTTTGGTTTGTTTGGGTTTTGGTTTTTTGTTGGGTTTTTTTTTCTTAGGTACTTGTCTGGAGACAGGATTCAGGACTGGAGACAGTTTAGTCTTCTATTTGCTTATTAACTTTCCTGTACAATGGACGTAACAAAATAACTACTGTGAATGTTCCTGTTTATGTTATACAGGAAGGAAAATTATGTTAAGTTATGAGATGCATATTCCAGTATCTTTTTGCCCAAATGAGATAGTGAAAAAGGGTAAACATTATCCACAAGGAATTTCAATATTTAAAATGCAGCCCTGGGAAAAAGGAGGGAGAAATTCTGTATTAAGTTGCAGAAGTTTTTTATGGGCTCCATTGTCTACTCTTCACTGCAAGCATTTGTAATGAAATATGACAGCAGTTATAAGTTTAGCGTCCAGAAACTGTGACTGCAGTACAAGAGACCAATCTTAAAGCATAATAAGAGGAGACAGACAAATTGCTTTTGGAAAATTGGCTACAATCTTAAATCATCTTGTTCACTTAAATGCGATCTTTTTCTTGCCTGCATCCCTCTCCCCTCAGTTCTCTTCAAGGTCTAATAAGCAGCAACAACTGCCAGTGTTTTACTACCAGTTTATTCTCTCTTAATCTACATATGAATCCTTATTCCATTAGGCAGCTTATTTGCTCTGTTAAATAATTACATGGATATTTTTATGAGCTGCTTCACTGGCAGTAGTAGAACACTGATTTTTCTACGTTTTAGGAAACCGGAACATAGTGGGAAATTGATGAAACATCCATAGTAGTGATGTATCAAAACCAGTCATGTTTTCCTGCAAATTCAGAAATACCTATCTGGTTTTGGTAGCTAAAGCTAATCTAGCCATGCATTTTTATTTCTGTTGTTTTCCCTCCTGAGTCAAAATAGACCTTTTCTGTTGTGCATGCATGATAAATTTCTTAGGAGTCAGTGCATTTTCATTACAAATAAGCTGGTGTAATACTGGAATGCTCTGAGATACAAGAGCTAAGGAGATTTTACAGTGATGGAATGTGAAGTCACCCTTTGCAAGTTAGCCACCTTAAAATGTCACCTGGTAGATCTTCCTGTTTGCTTTTTCTGAGGTTTTCCCCTGTCTAACCTCCTAATCTCCTTTGACCCTCTGTGCTTCTGCTTGCATCACTTGTGGCAGTAGAACTTTGTGACATGCTTTTGCAGATTCTTCATGAGGAACTGAAAAGCTGTTAGCTTTTAAAATTATTTATTTTGAAAAGCCTACTTTAGTTTTCAGAGCCATAGATGGCATTCGCATGTGTAGGTATTTTTTGGGGAAAAATACTTACAGTAATTTCACGAATATAAGCCGCACTTTTTTCATTGACGAAACCAGCCTACCCCAGTAGTGCGGCTTATATTCAGGTGCGGCTTATCTATGGGAGAAACTCTGGCAAGATGCCAACCCGGAAGTGAGAGCCGGCCAAGCGGAGAGCTGCCACTGAGCAGCGGCCGGGCAGGTGGGTGAGCGGGCTTTGCCGAGCGGGGCAGGCTTGCCGGCGGCAGAGCCGCCAAGGAGCCGGTTGGGCTGGCGGCGAGGTCGCCAGGGAGTGGGACAAGCTGGCCAGCAGTGGGGTCGCTGCCGCTGCCAGGCGGGACAAGCCAGGCGGGCTGGCGGCGAGGTCGCCGCTGCTGCCAGGAGGGACGGGGCTGCAGGGGAGCAGTGCCGGCTCAGGAGTGCCGCCCCACTGCGCCGCTGATTAGGGCCCCCGCGCCGCGGCGGTGGCACAGCAAGCGGCGGCTGGTGGGACCGTGGCAAGCTGCGGTGAGTGGAGCCGCAGGTGAGCCGTGGCGAGCGGGGCCATGGGCGAG
>VRYO01002355.1:1288748-1302136 GCA_009812075.1 Sialia sialis
TGAAATTACTTGTAATTAGTTTGTAATCTGATCCAGGAAATACTTAGTCATTGTTCATATTTCGAGTAAAGAGTTGAATACAATATCTGAGATAAAGATCTGCTAAAGGAGTATGGGGAATTTACTTTTTAAGTACATAGTAGACCTCAGAAAACCACTAATCATTCTTATTAATAATCATTGTGTAAGCGGAGGATTTCTAGAAGGTGAGTGATGAAGAAAATAATCAAGAAACAGCAGCCTGCCACAAGATTGTATCCCTAGCCTTACCCTCTCCTTCCTCTAAGCAAAAGCTATTACTCATTGTGTGGAAGGGGAGAAGAGAAAGTTTCTTTGACTCAGCTGATTTGATTATCCTCCCTGCTAATGCTATTGTCTTCTAGCAGTCACTGAGGTGAGGTTTTCGTGAGAAGTACAATAAGGCAACATCCGAGCCTATCATTCATCATTTCTCATACTGAAATTAGTTATGTGCACCAGGGCTGGAGGTTTTTCTTCCAGAAGAAAATGGTTCTCTACTTTGCTGATTTGATAAATAAAGGATTTAGTGGCCTTAGCAGGTGCAAATGGCAGTTTGTAGTGTTTCAGAACATAGATGTGTGACATTCTGTTTAGGCAGCTTTCCTAGATGCCATTGTAGTTTTCTCCACAGCAAAGCTTTGCAGACAGGCTTGTTCGGTGGTGTTGTCTTGCAGGGCTCCCAGAAGGGATTGCTGGTGTGGTGTTCCACTGAGTGCAGTATGTGTCCTTTTCTTGTATGCTGTTACCATCCAAAGCTCCCTGCTGTAAGTCCTCTGAGGATAAAAGCCTGCCAGCTTCTATTGAAGGCGTCTTCTACAGATGCTGGGGTATCCATAGAAGTAAAAATTTCTTTAACATGTTAATGAAATTCTTAGCAGCTCACATGTGCTGTGCATTTGCTTGTACATGGCTGAAATACTTTAAAAATCTAATCTTTATATAATAATGTAGGTTTGTGGACAAGTGACACAGGTATGTTTGTCTCTGGAAAATAAGGGTTTTGTCTTTAGACCTCAGTTTTTGTGGTAGGTGACAGATTTCTGTGCTCTGAGTTATTTCAGTTAGCTCTAAAATGCTTAATAAATTTTACAGTAAAAGGAAATTAATAAAGGAGCACAATAACTTTGAACTGTAATGAATTTAATAATTATTTTTTTTCAATTATAGCCTTTATGATTTACTTATTCTATTACCAATTTTCCTATTTAATAATAATGATAAAAAGTCAATTTTAGCAGAGGTCCTTTAATATATACACTGAATATGCATGGCTAGGATATTTTTTCCAGTGACAAATTTCATACTTACCCCAATAATGTCTTGTTTCCTTTCTGGAAACAACAGAACATTGCAACATTATTTGATGCAGATCAAAACTGACACCTTGAGGACAAAAGAACCTGAAGCACAGGATTTCCTGTTAGAGAACTTGTCTTTTTTGAGAACTCCTAATTAGGGTGAAAATTAATCCCAAATAGAACTGTGTATCCTCATCCCGCAGAATACAGAAGGCTTTTTAGTATTTTACCAGAGATGTAAGTGGACTTAAAAGTACCATGAAACAGAGTTGGGTTTTTTCATCTTCTTTAATGAAGTTGTTAATTTTGGTTTCTTAACACATTGACTTAATGTTTGCTAAGCACAAACTTTAATTATTACAAGTTTTAAGGTAACAGAATGGTATTTTTCACATTGCATCCTTGATTTGCAAGAATGCAGTGCAGTGAAATCTCCCAACTCATTAAAGATACAGAACAATATCAGAAATACTTAAGGAAATTGTGACAATGCAGCACTTCAGTGAAATTCCTTTTGTTGCACTCTGAGAAAAATGTTGTGTCTTTTGTTCTTGGAAGAAACTCTTTAGCTTAATAGGTAAACTGGACAGATTTCAGCTACTTTTACCAGAAAGTCAGTATTTTGGATGAAACAAAAGAAGTTTTACATTGCTTGGAATTTGTAAAATATTTTTATTTGAAGTTTTACCTTGACTTTCATTGTGACTGGAAAAAACCCAACTTTATGAGAATAAAATCAAGGTCATTATTTATATGGTACTCATTCCTGGCTAACATATCTGTTTTTTCTCTGCTAGGTTGAAGACAGACAAAGCTTTGCGTTTAAGTATTATTGGTAAGCACAAACTTCTATTACTGCAAACAGTGTTCAGTTTCTCGTAGTGATTCTAAGTTTTATCAACTTTTTAGATGTCAAATTAGAGCCTTCTTTTTCTATAATCTGATTCTGCAATCTTCAAATAGATTTGGTTGAAATACTGAAAGGCCTGACATGTCCACTTAATATATACAGGATTGAATTTAGGGCTGAGCATAGCTAATCTTTAGTCAGTGTACACAACAGCAGGGCAATATAGACCAAATGAGTGTTTTGTACATCTGTATACATATTTATTGTATTTGGCCTCCAAGCTTTTTATAATTGCTTGTAAAAAAAGATGATATATGTAGGTTAAAAGACACATTGTGTTAGCAAGTAAATTCAAAACTTTGAAACACAACCTGGAATATTTTTCTCATCCATATGATTGATCCTGCACCTTTTCAATTTAATCTGTTTAAAAACAGATGTGATGATCAGAACTCTTACTCAGCCACTGTGTTGTTTTTTTCCCCTTTCTAAGTTTCCTTCCTAAGCAATTGTGATATTTTAATTAATTTCCAGTAAAACAAAGCCTAATGTCTTTTTTCCTGTGAGGAACGTATAAAATAAATCTGAAATTATCTGGGAATGTTTCTATTACTGCCTTCATACCTGGTACCCACAGTATCAGTCTATGATGCCATCCAAAATCTTGAAAAATGTGGAAGTACTTTAAAAAAAAACTTAGAGAAACTTTAATCTATATTGATATTACTGTGGTGATGGAACCACTAATGTTAAGTTTTTTCTTGTAGGAGAAAAACTGCAATGGTTTCAAAGTCACCTTGACCCCAGTAAAATCGAGTACACAAAGAAGGAAGCTGGTGAACTAATTGAAAAGTAAGACTACTGTTAAAAACAAGATTAAAAAGCTTGACTTGTCTTTAAAAATAATGTGATGTTGACTCAGAGGAGGATTTTTATATATTGCTATTAATAATATCAGCTAGTTGATTTTTCTGCCACTGACAAATATTGAGAGACGTATATAGTCATACTAGAATTGTTCAAATAAGTCATGGTGTAGTATTTTTTTTAAAAAATAAATTGAATATATATGTTTTTGTAGTGTGTGGACGACTTTAAATGATTTGGACAGTAGTAAACACATGCATTTGCTTGTTGGGTTATTCTGTGACACCTCAACATGCAGATTTCGTACTCTTTATTCCCTGAGTCTCCAATAAATAAAGAAAATAAATTATAAAATAAATACAGTTAGTAAAATAATTTATCAGAGTAATTCTGTTTTGCAGGTTTTTTTGTATGACTGCATCTAGCTTTTATGCATTTTATTTCTTTCAGTTATATGTGTCGATTCAATGCTGAATTGCAGCAGATTGAATTACAAAACAGTATTAAAGGCAGACAAGGAAGACAGCATGGTTCACGGGAATCTGTCATCAAGCAGACAATAGAACGTGAAAGACAGCTCTATGAGGGCTATGGAATAGGTATGTAAAAGCATTAGAAAGAATTCAGTCCTCACACCTGCTCACAAGGCCAGAATCTAAGCAAACCTTCCTAGGCATTGTCCTTATTTTTCTCTTTAAAGAAATTACATAAGTGTTAGGTGCTTGTGCCTTGCAATTATTTGGGAGGAGAGCCACAGAGAAGAAAAGGAGAAGAAAAGGTGGTGGAGATCTGACTCATTTATTCTACTTTTGCCTTTGTGCATCTTCATTAGTACTGTCTTTTCAGTGCAAGCATCTGTAACCTGTTTTTGAAACTTCTGAGATTTTAATGCACCTGCCTTGAATACAAATTCTGTTCAGCAGCTTGTTTGGACCTTCATTTGATAGCTGGAACAAGGCTGAAGGGCTGCAGCAATAGTTTGGTGAAACAAGGAAGAAAGACAAAGGGATAATGAAAGTGCAAAAAGCAGAGTTGTTTGGGGATAGTCAAGATAAGGAGTGAAGTGTTTGTATTTTGCTTTAACCAGTAATGTGCATGTTGAAGGTGAACTTGACTTTATTGCTAAAGTGTTATCCATATGTGGAAAACGTGAAAAATCTACATTATTCTGTAGTTAGGATACAAAGCACAACAAGGTTTGGGTTGTGTGTCATAATCCCCAGTCAGCTGTCCCAGCTGGGTCCCCTCCCAGCTCCTTGTGCACCCTCAGCCTCCTTGCTGGTGGGCTGGGAGGAGGAGAAGGGGCCTCGGATCTGTGCAAACCCAGCTCAGAAATAATGAAAACATCCTGTTTCCATCAACACTGTTTCCAGCTAATCCAAAACACCGCCCTGTTGTAGCTACTGTGAAGAAAATTAAATATACCCCACCAAAATCAGCACACCTTGATATGTATTGTCAAGAAAATTAATGGCTTTAAAATTTTGCTGGTGCAGCCTGCAGAGGCAGAGGAATTTAGGAGTATCTTTATTACTTCATGTGTAATCTTTGATGTCTTAGATGGAGGGGCAAAATGTAATAGGAAAATAGATTCTGTGATTGTCATCAAACAGCTCAATTGTAGAAAATATTATTTTTGTTTTTTGCTTTTAAGTTCTAGGGTTTTTTTCCTTACTGCTTTGTGGAAGGCTGACAGAAAAAGGCAGTAGAGCAAGAGAAAAAGATGTCAAATTCATAAGCACGACATAAAAGTTATGAAGAAGCTAGAAAGGCTAAGCTAGTAAGCAAAAATTGAGGTTATTACAGAATTAGTAAGTAAAGCATTCAGAGCACAGTGCAATTTGACATATTAAATACACTTTCAAATCATTTATTATTTGTTATCACAGCTGCTGCAGGTTTTGCTCTCTGTCTAGGACAGTGTTCATTCAGAGAAAATAGTTGCTGCTAAGTACTATAGCAACTAAATGCTGTAATTAGAGATTGGGCATAAATGGAAATCAGCTGGAAACAGTGCTTTTATGCCTCTGGCTCATTATTAATCCTAGAAGCTTTAGTGAGTGGAGCTTTTATAACTGACTTAGATTTGTTGGGTTTTTTCTGCTCCTGTTCTTGAACTCAGTTATTTCTTTTATTCATGTGCATTTGCTGTGAAGAGACTGAACAATATGTATTCTTTGCATTTAGGGAAGTCTACTAAAATCTGATGCAGTCTATTTGTATCACAGAATCAATTAGGTAGGAAAAGACTTCCAAGATCAGTAAGTCCAACCTTTGACCAAGCAATACCATGTCAACTAGACCATAGCATTAAGTGCCACATCCAGTCATTGAACACTTGCTGGGCTGCTGATTCCTGTATCACTTCCTTGGGCAGCTCATTCCAATGCTTAACCACGCTTTAAGTGAGAAAACATCTGTCCTGATATCTAACATGCATCTTTCCTGGGAGTAGCTTGAGAGCATTTCCTCTTGTCCTGTGACAGATATACGTAAATGAAAAACTAATCCTTTACAAAGTGTAAAAATTTGTTTTTTACAAAAGTGATAGACATCCCGAAATATAGTAAATTTTAGTCTTTTTCTAAACAAAGAGTAGCTATACTGTTACAGGAAACATTATCAGTAATGTTGTTGAGGGCTAGCAGCTCCTTGTCACTTACTTCTTAAACATATCTACAGTAATTTTACTGCAATTTTCTTCCTCTTGTTTTCATTTTTGTGTATTTGGGTTTTCTGTTAAATCTGGTCTTACATGTTAATAGCAAAGCTATTGAAAGGCAATGCTAGATACTTTTTTATTTATTTGTAACCCAGAGGTAGCATGCTTTCAGTGGAAAACTATCATAGTTATTTCATCTGAACATCATCCATTTTTGCTGACTTGCTTCTAATTATCTTTCATGTTTTCTCAGATGCATAATACTACAGTAATTTCACACTCATAAGCTGTACCTGGTTGTAGGCTGCACTTCCGACTAGCCGGGAAGACCATGGAATTTGTCCGTAAATAAGATGCACCCGGTGATAAGCTGCACTTTTTTTTTTTCAAGTGAGGATCCATGTGCAACAAAGTAACGAGTTAGTAACAGAATCGCGTGATCGCGGGGTTTGCTGTCAGGTGCTCAGTTTGCAAACAGTTTTCACAGACCAGCAAAGCCTTTAAACGCAGCCCTAGGTGCCCTACCCGTGCTGTGGGCCCCGGCACTCCGCCCCGCCCCTGGCGCTGGCTGCTGCGGCTCCCCGCCTGCTTGGCAGCAGCGGCGGCTCCCCGCGCTGCTGAAAAGAGGTGGCCCATTGCCCACTCGCCGCGCGAAGCCGGCTCTGGCCCGCTGCTTGTGCGAAGCTGGCTCTGGCCTGCCACCTGCTTGCTGCATGATACTGGCAGCGGCTAGCTGCCTGCTCGCCAGTGGCTCCTGCTGACTGCCTACCTGGCAGCAGCTGTACCGCAGCTCCCCACACACCCCCCGCCTGCCCACATCTCCGTGGCAGCTTCCTCTCCGGCCAGCTACAGCTCTGCGTCAGCTCCCAGCCCAGCCAGCTCGCACTTCTGGCTTGGCATTTCACCAAAATTTGTCCATAAACAAACTGCACCTGGTGATTAGCTGCACTTCTGGGATCGGCTTGACTCTTCAGTGAAATAGGTGCGCATTATTTGTGTGAAATTACTGTACTCCATAAATATTGTCTTCATTTCTTTCCCACTCAAATGGGAATTTGATATCTCTGTCTTACATGCTTTTTCATCTTTAGTCCAGAAAACCATTCTTCTGTGACTTTACATTTTAAAGCAAATGAAGGAATTAACAATCAGCAGCAAAAAGCATGGCATTGGTGCATGTTAAGGAAATGCAGCTGAGTTAGACAAGTATTACTAATCCAGCATAATTTAGAAAATCAATTACTGTGCAGTATAGAATTAGTTTATTTCCACACTCAGTTCTATTCTTAATCTGGCAACTCAGTAGTTTTTATTGTATAACATATTGTAAGCAAATGAAAGGGCTTATTTGAAAGTCCTGTCATTTAGTCCTGGTTTGTCTGATAAGAACACTGAACTCTACGTTGAATCAGTGCTTTGAAAAAAAGGAATAAATACAAATCTCAGCATGGTGCCACTTCTGCCAAAGTCACTGTTTACATACTACATGCAATACTGTAGCCAAATGGAATTGATTGCTCCTTGCAAATTACCCAGGAGAAGGGAAGAACTTCTTTCCCTTGTGGGGAATTGGATGTTCCAGCATTTGGCACTGTGCTGCCATGAGTGCAGTTCAGGGGACTGCAAAGAAAGCAAGAGCAACCATGGCTTTGTTTCAAGGCTTTATTGGGAAGGATGGACCTAATGTGGCATGCAGCCAAGGAATCAGCAGACCAAAAAAGCATTAGGTGAATGTTTCTTTGCCTTGCCTTGCTCAGCTGTGAGCATCTGTTTACCAAGGAGCAGTCTGCAGAAATCCTTGTAATTTTTATCCAGAAATTTTGCATATATTACTGTTCTTCAGTTCTTAACTTCATAACCAAGTGTGAAAGGAAGGAATAGTTTTCAGACTAGTGAGGACTGTCTGGCCACAAAGATAAATGGCACAGGTATCATCATCATACATTTGGTAGTAGCAAAATCATCCATAATCCTGCATTGATAGCATGATCTTGTTTATTACTGTAAAACTTGAGGAAATTGATAGATGAACAGAGGCAGAACTGTTCGTTCAAGGACGGTATAAAAGTTGCTGAAATGTCACAATTTTAAGAGCTAAAATAAAGTGGATTTAATGTCACAGAGGTAGAAAACATCTGTCTCGTTGAGAAGCCTGCTGTATGTGAAATCTGTATAGTTCATAGACAGTAACTAGTTGTTTTATACTGTGGGAAGATGTCAAGGCTCCTACAGTATAAATGTCCATAAATTGGTGCTTATGTTAAATATGGGCTGCTTGTAACACTGCAGGACTGACTAAGAAAACAATGACCCTGAATTGAGGCAAAGCAGCTTTGGCATCCTATGTAAAAATCTGCCTAAGTTTATAACCTACACTGTAGTAGGAAGATTTTGGCTACTCAAGGGTTAAAAAAAAAGCAAAACGGTCTGTTCCACAGGTGCCAATATTTGCAAATATTTGCAAATATTTGCCTTGCTTTTTACTAGTAAAGGTAATACAGATTTGTATTACTGTTTTGTTTATTTGTATTATTATTATTTATTTTATTATTTGTATATATGTATGGCAGGTTTCTTTTAGAACAGTTTGGTTGCAATAGAAAGGAGATATGTAGCCATTTTGGGTAGAAGCCATTTAGCTCACATTTCTTCCTTTAAAATAAGATTCACTTAAATAATGTAACACATCTAATACAATTTAATTTCTTTCCTATTAGAAATCCCAGACATTATGAACAGAAAGCATCTTAAATTTTTCAGGTAGGTTTTTTTATTATTGTAATAACCTGTTTATGCAAAAAAATTTTTCTTAAGTTCGCCTGTTGTATGTCTTTTTCTCATAAAAAAGGAACTTACATAAAACTGACAAGGAATTTGTCATTTGAAAAAGCAGAGTAGGTATGGTACTGCTATTTTGGCATTTCTTAGCTGTAACAAGCTGAACACCTGTGCCACTTGTTGATTAAAACATTGGAAGATTTGATTTCAACAGTTAGAATGCCATTTCTGTAACTTCAGTAACTTTTTTTCTCAATATTCTTAGATGATATTTTGATTTAAATGCTGACTTCAGCTGTTCTCAGTAGTGTTGGTATGTATGAATGTATGTAGTTAAAAATCTTAAATGAATTTACAACTTGCATCCAGTTAAAAAATCTGGGAGCTGTGAAACTTGCTGCTTGCTCATCTGGGCCAGCATGTTGGTATGTCCTGGTAGTAGATTAAGTGAACATTTTTGCTGACAGCTCTATCAAATGAAATACTTTAAAGAAAAAAAAGACTAACTTAGGAATGATATTTCACTGACTTACAGGGGTGTTATGTTGCAAGAAGTCATACTTACAGGGTGTTGGAATAAAGCCAGAAATCCCAAAGAAGAGAGGCTGCTGTATTTATAAATATGCAATTGAATTCTTGAACAGGGACATCAGATAGTGTTGTTATATTGCCTTGCTAAATGAAAAACATGACTTATGATTGGCAAATACTGTCTTTGCCCTTGAGAAAAATTATCCATGAAGTGCACTTACTAGTACTGGGCTTGACTTATATTTAAAGCAACCCATTCTCCTTCATGCAGCTTTTTGAAGTAATGCACTCACCATATGACTTAATGCTTACAAACCCTTTGTGTTCTCTTGAAGTCAGTCATACATTGACATTTACCATAAATCATGAGGGACTTAGGTACCTGTGGTGTTACATACGCAAATCAAGTATCCAGATGAAGAAACTCTTCTGACCTATTTATCTCTTCTTTGAGTTGAATGAGACAAACCTAAAAGCAGGTGGTCAAAAATATACTGAGGGTACACTAAGTCTTTGGGAATAAAGTGAATAATATATTTTCTTTCAAAATCTCACATCTGAAAGTACTTATTTCTTCATAGAGAAATTACAGCTTCTGTAGTGTACAAAATTGGTTGAAATCTTTGATGCTTATTTATACCACAGTGGGTCAGAGGATAACTTAGAACAGGAGTCTCACTTGAGTTAGCATCTTCTGAGGAAATGTGAATTAACTCTGCCATTCCTTCCTTTCTATGGTAATTGGTTTTATTACTTATTTTTTCTCTTTAAGAGAATGGGATGGTGATCTGAAGAAACTGCCAAACATCAAAATGAAAAAGCTCTCAGCTAGGGATGCTGCCTGCTGTTATCCTGAAGTGACAGATGCAGAAGCAAAAGAAGACTTGGATGAAGAAGAGGTGGGCCCTGATGAGCACCAGCTAATTCAAGAGATGAAATAGTGAAGGAAATTGTAAGAAACCTATTTTAATTTTCACTGGAAACAAAAATAAAATTTAACTATATTTCTAAAGGCTTTGTTAGTTGCTTTTTTATTATCTGTGTACCTATGGTAAAGAGTAAACAATATTACTGGGTAAAGCTGTATATTACTGGGCAATTTTTTTTTACTATACTTAAATTTGAAATACTTAAAATCTTAATTGTGTAAGATTATGTCTTGAAATCCCTATTGGCTGAGTACCATTTCTGTCTAGATTCAGGCTAGAATACTTTGTGATCAGAAATCCTTACTTTTCCATGGTAATTGCAGTAATCTGTTAAACATAAGGAACTCTTCTCTTGCACCTTCTTTTCTTTGAGAGTTAGTGCTGGGATCATAGAGAGCAGGAAGTGCTTCAATAAGATATTGAGAATTTCATATTTTGTCAAGAGAATTTGGAAGAGTTACTGTCGTTAGCAATCTGTATTGCAGAATTCAGATAAAAAGCTGATCAAAGTTCCTACTTTGATAAAAGTCTGTTTTGAAATACATCTTAGTCCATAAGTTCTTTTCTAACCCTTCTGTTGAGAATTGAATTGAAGCTGCTCAGGACTTTTCAATAGCAGGCTTGCTTTATGAAGCAACTCTTTAGATGCTTTAAAATGTCTCTTTTAGGAAAGTTCTTAGCAAATTATCACTTTAAAAGCTGTAAAATGAATTTTAAAAAAAAGAGGGAAAAAGGGCAAGGGCAAAACTAGGGATAATTTCACAGCAGGTATTAAGTAGAACATCTCAGTGCATATTAGGTTGTCTGGGCACAGAAGTCACGGTTCAGCTGAACTGTTTGTACACATGGTAGTAGTCACAGTTCAGATGTGTGTTAATTATGTGGAAATAATTATTCCTGGTGGATGATCTCTCTAGTATGTGATCCCTAGTACACTTCTGTATGTCAAATAATCAAGTCCTTGTCATAGTAAATAGTTATGCGGGTTTCCGAGATTTCTTTTACAGACATCCAGGTGAGTATTTCCATAGCTATGCAGCAAGAGTTACTAAGGAGTGTTAAGTCTGTTAATGTGTATATTAAGTTCTTCCCTCTTTACAAATAGGCTTGTGCTGTCCTTTAATGTTACAGGAAGCTAATCTGTTTAGGTTATATAGAACTAACAACTGTTAGGAGTAACTGTCCTTCCTAAATGATTCTGAAGAAGAAACCTGAATAACTTTAACCTGGTGCATGGGTGGGTAATGTGATTCATCTTCAGGTGGACTGCAAGTCTTAAACCTGGCTAGAGGTCTTGGTCCAGGTCATTGCATCAATGCTTTGTGGTTTTTTGAGAGATCAGTGCTTAGTATTTTTATATCTTTGTTATATTGAGCTGTGTGGTTGAATTTATCTTGTTTTGATTTATAAAACTTGAGGTGTTGAACTGGGGTAGAAGCTGAGCGAGGGCAATTGGATTGAACTAAATTTGTGTATGTGTTTGTTTCAGTTCTTTGACAGATTTTGCCCTCTGAAAGTTCATTTTGAGTTTTTGCTTGTATACAAAGTCTGATGTTTGAAATTACAAGTAGAAACATTGACTCACTTTCCTGTGACACTACGTAAAATATGGAAGGAAAATAAGCAGATAACTTGATAACTGGAAGGTGTCATAGTAATTATAGTGTATTAGGCTGACATCCTGGTGAATGCATTGAAAAGATTGTCATGTCATGTATAGTTATGAAAACTGAAATGTTCTGTATTCCTTGAAACAATCCAGTAAAAAGACATTATAAAATCTGGTTAATTTGACAGTCAAATATGTGGAATTACGTGTTTTTTAAACATTTTTCATTCAGACTACAAGAACATGTTTGTAGATCAGACCTTAATGACTTTTTGAATTTTCTTCCTTGAAGTCCACATATTCATTGCTTGTTTAGCTGGCTTTTAAACTGTTTTGTTAACCTACTGCACAAATAATGAAAAAAGAATAGTGTCTGCATGTGAAGTTCTACATTGGATTATCAGAAAACATCATATGTATCTGTCAGGTATTCACATTTGAATTGAAAATAATCTAGGCTTAAACTGATGATGCGCAAGACCAATTTATCAGATGAATTGTTGCAGAATATTAATGTGGCAGTGGGAAAGAACAACAGAAACCCTCAAAGCCATTTATTTATTTATTTATTTATTTATAATTTCTGTGGTGAGTTTTTTGTCCTGACTGGCCTGGAGTGGGGCTGGATTTAGACAGTTTTTTGCCTCACACTGTTACTGAGACAAGCTGCTGGAATCTCTTCAATTAATTTTATAATTCAATCATGCTTTATAACCAGCTATACCAACACTCTGAAGTAATGTATGTTGATAAATTTCTTCCCTATATCTGAAAAAGCGACAAACGCTCTTGGGAGTTACAGTAATTTCACACTGATAAGTCGCACCTATTTCACTGAAGAATTGAGCCGATCCCAGAAGTGCAGCTAATCACCAGGTGTGGCATATTTATGGACAAATTTTGGCAAAATGCCAACTCAGAAGTACGAGCCGGCCAGGTGGGGAGCTGCCGCGGAGCTGCGGCTGGGCAGGCGGGGGGTGGATGAGGAGCTGCTGTGGAGCCGCTGCCAGGTGGGCAGCGAGCCGGAGCCACTGGCGAGCGGGCGGCAGGCCGCCACCAGTATCGCGTGGCAAGCGGGCAGCGGGCCAGAGCCGGCTTCACGTGGTGAGTGGGCGGGCTGCCACTTTTAAACGGCGTGGGGAGCTGCCACCACTACTGAGCAGGTAGGGAGCCGCAGCAGCCTGTGCCGGGGGCGGGAATGCTGGGGCCCGTGGCACAGGGAGGGCGCCTGGGGCTGCATTTAAAGGCTTCGCCGGTCTGTGAAAACTGTTTGCAAATTGAGCACCTGATAGCAAACATCATGATCACGTGATTCTGTTACTGACTCATTACTTTGTTGCACATGGATCCTCACTTTAAAAAAAAAAAGTGCGGCTTATCACCCGGTGTGGCTTATTTATGGACAAGTTCCGTAGTCTTCCTGGCTACCCGCAATTGTGGCTTATAACCAGGTGCGGCTTATGAGTGTGAAATTACTGTATTCTGTTTCTTTAAAATCTAGAAAGTAGGTGCTGATAACAGTGGGAATGGGAAATATTTATGTGATTTTCTCTGTTCTTACAAACTTGCTGTGGCGAATATCTTGAAATTCTGTTCTTTTATAGCTAAGGATTACAGACTTTAATGTTAAATTCTCTGTTATAATTCTTTGTAGTTTACAGGGCTTTTTTTTTCTGGTGAAGGATTAATTTTAGGGAAGATTTCTTTCATTCTAACTTGTCAAGTACTATTTTGCAATGTTCCTGTGGATTTTTACTTTTCAAAGCTGTAATAGTTAAAATTATTATTTCATTAATTATCAGGGCTCATAATAAATATATGAAATTTCAAACAAAAATGTACA
>VRYO01002355.1:1303136-1370259 GCA_009812075.1 Sialia sialis
ATTCTTCAATGAAAAAGGTGCGGCTTATATTCGTGAAACTACTGTAATATTTTTACACGTAAAGCCATTTTCACATAAGAACTTAAGGGGTTTTTAGTGTACTTTCCAGTTTGTTGCAATGTTCTTGCTATGCTATCCTTTTGCGTCATGCATCCTTGGAGAGCTAAGGCTTCTCTAAGGAACTGGCTGAATTACATTCAGACTTTCAGTAGCAGCTGACATTTGTGAAACTAACCCTATTGATTGTCTCAGTTGGAAAGAACCAGCTGACTTTAAGAACAGTAGAAAATAATGATTTTTTTCTTTCATGTAAACAAAGTAAATGTGATTTTAAGAAAAGAAAAACCAAAACCAAACAGAAGATGCTGATGTTCTCAAAGCTGATTGTGGACAGTAAATGTAAATTAATTAATTTACAATTTCTTAGTATTAGAAACAAGTTATTTGTAAGGGGATATACTTACAATGATTTTTTTGTTTGTCTTTCAGTGAAGTAGCATATTTACTCATCTTTGTGATGATACTGCTATATGTGAGGACAGACACAAAAATGTGAATACTGGAGTTTAACTTTTTTTAAAACTCGAATTTGCTAGATGCCTGGCAGATATGAAAAGGTAGTAAAAAACCCCAAACTATCTTTTTCTCAGCAGAAAATGTTCTCTGATTAACTGTGGGAGGACAGATTATAAGATAATAGTGTGAAGGCAATCTTTTCCCTGATAAATTGCAGCTGTACTAATTACCAAGGAGTGGGAACAGCCTTGCCCCTCAATAGGTCACAGCTATGCCCAAGGAGGATGGGTGTTATGAAAGAATGAGTTAGTTGGTCAAGAGTTGGTTAGAAGCTGCTGGCTGTGCTGGGAGGAGGAAGGGTCAGGTGCCTGTGCAAGGCACTGAAAGGTAAGATGTTGTATGAGGGTCAGGCAGTAGTGATAGGGACAGGAAGGAGTTAGCCAGTCCTGCAGCAGGAAGAGAGAAAGAGTCAGTTGTGTGGAGCTGCCCATGGGAGGTTTACAGAGAGAAAGGTGTGAAAGTTTTTTAAGTTAAGAAGGGAAGAAGGGACTGATGCATGCCTCAATTGTGAGTCCACCATCATGTAAGGAATCTTCAAAGGTAGTTTTCTAATAAAGGGCAATTAAATCCTTGCAGTATAGAATTACAGTAATTTCACACTCATAAGGCACACTGGGTTATAAGGCGCACTTCCGGGTAGCTGGGAAGTCCACGGAATTTTCCATATATAAGATGCACCGGCCTATAAGACACACTTTTTATTTTTCCCAGTGAGGATCCGCTGCCACCTCAAGCCCTGGGGCTGCCTCCACCCTGGCCCACAGGGGTGCCCCCACCCCTGGACCCCGTGGGGAAGCCCCCACCCTGCGTGGCTACTGGCCGCGCCTGCCAGCTCTTGCCTCGGCTTGGCCCGGCACGCATTTCCGGCAATTTGCCGGCTTTTGTCCATATATAAGGCATACCGGGTGATAAGGTGCAGTTCCGGGGTATGCTTGAAAAGTCAAAAAGGTGCGCCTTATATGTGTGAAATTACTGTACGTTAAATTGACTTGTTTGGGCAATCTCAGCATGATACAATGCATATGTTATCTTCCTATCTTCTAGCACTTTCAAGAGCAAAATTTCATTACAACTGATTTCCATACTTCTCCAAAAGAAGTAAATTTCATGAAGGTAAGAGACTTTACTAATGAGACTTTACTAATTTATGCTCTGCAGTGTAAGTTGTTGTCTTAAAATTAGCTTCCAAGATCCTGTGTGGAGTTCCTTTAATGAAACTGAAAATAAGTTGATGGTGAGACACTTACCATAGTGTTCCTGTCATCAAGTTCCCTAAGCCTTGACTGCTTGATTGCTAATGCTGTCCAATTTTATTAAAATGGAGAGTTTAATATGTAACTAGTTGCCTGTTACAAAGGAAAAATAAAATTAATCAAGCTATTAGACTGACAGCATTGCTTTAAAAACAGAATTACTAAATAATAAATTTAGCAGTAACAATATTGCTAAATAAAAATGGAAGCATCCTACTAATGTCAGCTTTTACTCAAGTTCACACAACCAAGATAGTACCATACCGATTTGAAAACCTGATAAAGCGATCATGCCCATTGCTAAGATACAAAGTGGTTAAAAAATCTTATCCACACTTTTTAAATGAAATATTTTTTTCCCCAGCTCTCAAAATTTGATAGCAAACCTAGGGTAAAGTGGCACTTGAAGATTCATTAAAGTCTTTGCCGAACTTCTAGACTGATTTGTTCTTTTGACTGTATCTTCTGGGCTCCTGTAAGTAGCAGTCTTTCTTCTGCAAGCCATTAACGCTTGGGTTTGTCCTTCTCTGAGTTTAATAAGACCTGTTGTGAATCCTGCTACTTTGCTTTTCACTTCTGTACTGTTTGTGAGCCATTGTTAAAGTTTGTTGATTATGTTCCCAGGTATGTGCATACACAGATGTAATGATCCATGTTTCATTACAAAAGTATCTCCTCAAATTATTAGTTATTTACTTAACACACTGTGACCTATTTTCTTTGGTTTTTATTTGAAATAGTGCTGAATACAGTATTTTCATATATATTATCTTCTATGTGTTTTAAAAAAAAAAAAGTCCTGTGATTCAGTTAGTATCAGTTTTAGGTATTTGCAAGTAGCAAAAGAGCAAGTTTCTCCCAGGGTCCATATTCTCCAGCAGAGTGGAATCATTCTTTTCTCTGCTCAGGTTATTTTCTGAGCTCTGTGTCATAGGTAGCGGAAACATGGTACACCAGTGTTTTTGGCAAGTCCTTTGACTTTTAGGAAAGCTCATGCAGAACAGCCTTAATATTTTATTAGCTGGGATGTGTCTACACAGACGTTGAACTAAACAGAAACAGACTTTTTGTTCTAGCAGTACCCTTCCTCAAGAGATTCAAACTCTTGTGTGCAAAGCAAAAAGGATTAGGGACCCATACCTCTACTCTCCTAATTATGAAACCAAATTTGGCTCCACTTTTCTATAGGCTAATAAATGGAAATTAATATATCTTTACTACTGTAACTTCTTTGGTTATGCTGTTTCTTCTGTGTCTTGCAGGGAATTTGTGAATCCATTTGCATTTATGTAGTGAGTAAGTTAGGGCAGCTTTAAGAAAATGAACAAGTGGCTAGCCTTGGATATACAAAATGAAATTTGTTAGATCATTACTTCTGTGTTTTGAACATATATTCTTACCAATCATCAGCCATATGATGACTTATTTCAGCTGGAATTGTGGTATTTTGAAATGTAGCCCACTCTCTCCCCAGCTGACCATCTAGGAGAAAGATATGGGGTAGGTGGATTTGTAGGAAACTATATTTTGACCTTGGTTGGAACATTCTGTTTTAGTCAAGGCATTTTCTTTGGTTTTACACTTCACAAAATGCACAGGCTTTTTTATAATGCGAATTCCTTTCCATGAAAAAAGTGTCTTCAGCGTTTTTAAAATGGAGAAAATCTTACCAAGTCAAAGTATAAAATAATACAAAAAGGAACAGGATCCATGCTGACAGTCTGATTAGCTTTAGAGTATTTAACTGCCCAGTCCATATTTAAAGCTTTTATGTATTGGACATTCCAAAATCACTGTAACAGTTTGTACCAAGGCACTGCTTTCTTAAGGAAGCTTTCATCCTCTTGCCTCCCTGGAGCTGAAACCAAGTACTAGTTGTCCATTATTCTATGGATGCAAAGCCAGTTGCTTTCTAGGCTTCTTTTTAGGGTTGAAGCTTGAAAGTTAAACAACTATAGGTCTTTTCAAGTGTTTTTGTACTATGAGGTATTTTCGTGAACATTCTGCCATGGTGGGGTACCCAAAAGTAGCCCCTTGCAGCTTGTTGGTACTACGTAAGCAACTGAATATGATACATTTTTCACTGTTCTTGCAAGAGTGTGGTCTTGTCAATTCATGTTCAGCATGTGATGCTCTAGGTAACAAGGTGATAAATGTAGAATACTGCAGTACTTTGAGTGGTTTGTTTAATACAAATACATTTTTCCACAACATTAAGCAGATACATTATTTTTGTTTCCCTTACCTTCTGTCTTCCAGTACACATTCACTCACAAAAACATACAATTTTTCTTTTTCAAAAGAGAGGGAGTTAAACAAATAACACAAACTTGTGGTTCCGAATATTATACACAGTAAAATATTTTCATCAGAATGTAAGCTTCATTGCATTATTAGAAATTATAAATGTTTGTTCTGGAAACAGGAATTACTAGTTCTTTCTACACAACAAAAATAAACACTACTTTCAGCTAGAGCAGGGTGTGAATGGCACAGTTGGACTAGTCAGAAATCTTTGTAATGCTACTGATAGTCAAAAGTGGTATGTTTGCCAGTTTGAGATAAAGTTTATAATGCTTGTGACTTAAAAACAGGAAATGTGCTTGTTCACAGGAGTGAATACAGGAGAATCTTGTTTAAACTTTCACATCTGACCTGACATCAAATTACTTCTACCTACCTTTATTAAAACTTAGTTTAAACAAGAGTGCAGATTAAGCTATTCTTGCTAATGGCAGCTCAGAGCTAGGTTTTACCCTCGTGGGTTTAGCCAGGCCAAATTCCACTGTCAGCATATTTGCCTGAGCTGCACTGGGGTTCTTCATTAAAAAGTCTTTAGACTTCATCTTAAAACCTTCATTATACTGTTCAGGTTGGGGTTTTTTTGGTTTTTTTGGTTTTTTTTCTCAGAATAGAATACTGTGGTTAATAAATTAATACAGAAAATTGTACTTTGTGTGGCAATGAAAAAGTATTGGGTGATAAGTATCTGTCTAGTTTATCAGTGTACTCTCCTCTTTACTGAAGACCAGAATCCAAGGCCCCCTTGAAGAGATTGTACCCTGCTTCAGAAACAAATTCCAATCTTGCGTGAAATCCCTGAAAGCCCTAGGAAAATCCATTGCATTGGGAGAAAGGGATGCACAAGCTAATGCTGTAATGTTTAAAAGGTTAAAGGCTGCTTCAAGCCAGCTAAAATCTGTTGCTGGTGACCTGTTTCATTGTCCATCTCAGCAGACAGCATCCCGTTTTGCTCCTTTTCCAGCTGTCTACATTTAATATTTCCAAGGGAGAGGAGGAATTTCAACTGAAGTCTTTCTTTTATTTAATTAACTGTAAACTCAGTTGCATATATGGTGGAGTGCCAGAACAGTGAAGTTGAAAGCATTGGTACAAAAGTTTTCATGTTGTCTTTTCTGTTGCTGACTCTTCAATGAGTTTGTAAAAAATGTAAAACCTTGTTGGATGCTATAGTTCTGCTTTCAGAATCTTCAGATATTTTCTTCTTCAAGGCAAATTTTATACTTTTTCAAGGAAAAAAACCCAATGTGAACTACTCTCCAGTAAACTGACAAAATAGGGCATAAATACTTTCAGTGGGGTCATGATGATACTGCAGTCAAAGAACAAGCTGGCTAAAGAAGCTGGGTTATTTTCACTTAGTAAGAAACTATTGTTTCAGAAAGCTCTTAATTATCCTTCATAATAATGTCCCTTATCAGTAAATTTTGCTGATTCCACATGTTTATTGTAAACATCCTTCCAAACATTCAGATGCAGTTAGTAATTCTAAGTGTCTGACGTCAGATACCATGAGATTTACCTTTTAACAAGTAGCTTTTTGAAAACCATGCCATTGCAGACTTTTAAGCACGTGCAGTTACAAGACATTCCTTAGTCGTGTCATCATGCTCTGAAGACGTTCTGAAATCTCCCCAATTTTAAATGGAGAAATGATTTGGTTTCTCTTGTATGTTGTTTCAAATAAGAAGCTGCTACAATTGGAAACTGAAGTTGTTTAGTAGGGAAATTATTTTATATAAAATGTGTATGCCATTACATGAA
Source organism: Sialia sialis (assembly GCA_009812075.1). NCBI lineage: Eukaryota > Metazoa > Chordata > Aves > Passeriformes > Turdidae > Sialia > Sialia sialis. The sequence goes on from VRYO01002355.1 coordinate 1,309,031, forward strand.
AAAAATTTAACATTAATCCAACTCACCTGGAGTAACTTACAGCAAATACTGACGTGTATTAAGGACCCCATTCAAGCACCAAGGTTTTGTTTCCTGTCTAGCCAGATAACAACCACTTAGTCACAGTCAAATTACAAGAGCAATTCCAATACAAAAGTATATAATGATCTGATTAAAGACGTATTTCTTGCTGACACTGCTACTTCTAGTATTCCCTGAGCCTTAAGCCAGTAAACATTCACGAAGGAATACCTAGTATATAAATTCCAATACATCTTAGGCCTAGCAGCCTGGATATTTGCAAGAATGGGATGGTTCTGTTACTTCATCGTAAATATTTGAGTGTATAAAGAGAAAATTTACCAGTAGAAACTTCAAGGCTTCTGTAGAACTCTAGTTCACTTGTAATTGTGGCAGATGCCCCTCCTTTAAGTGAATCTCTACTCTCCTGTCCTCATTAATCATTACTTTATTTGCTTTTTTGCTTTTCCTCCTTTACTAAATACAAGATTAGAAAAAGAACTTTCAAGTTCTTTTAAAAATGCACATTATGTTCAGGCCTCAGACTTGTCCACACCAGTACATAACTACTCTGAGTCAATACTTGCTCTTGTGTCCTTTTAGTAAACACCATAGTTTTGCAAAGTGAATCACAAAATTGGTTCTTTATATATAATTCACCCTGTTGGACACAGTATTATATCTACATTCATTTATCTATTGCACCTTTTAATGCTATTCACACTTCATTTTTATATTCCAGTGCTCAAAACATGAAATTAACAACTGAACTGTTGAATCTCTAACACCTTAAGTTTACCTGTACAGAAGGAAACCATTGATTTGGTTTTTTCAATCAGGAAGATAAAAACTAGCTTTTTAGAACAAGGAGATAAAAACTAATGTTTTCTTAAGATATGTAGATAGATATGTTTCTCTTACATCTACCTTTCTGTATCATGAATCTTAAAAAATAAAATCAAAAGTAGCTTCCATCTTCAGTATGTGTCATCCTTTTTCATACCTTTGATAATAGACAATTTACTTCTTTGTAATTCTGCAGTAAACTGTTTTTTCCATTCACAATTCTGCCTCATTTCTTTGTGTATCCAATTCACTCCTATAAAGTAAAATACATAGCAGAGCTGCTCTTCTAAATGCGTATCTACATACTCTCTGCTTCCTGTACTTACTTCCCTGAAAAAAAATAATCTGTAACTTATGGAGACATGAGTTTACACTTGTTGGAACTGCTTACTTTTCAAAATTCCAGGCATAGTTATAACAACTGGTTCAGATATCTGTAGTTGACACAGCTGCCCAAACATTCAGGCTCCACTACAGTCATGTGAAGGTGTTACCATACAAGACTTAGAGAGGGAGTGCTGCAGTACGGCTCTCTTTACTTTGATTCTGTTAATGCATATAACTTGTATTGGTACCCTTTGAAAAGGTAAATATCAAATACAACTTTTAGTAGTAAACAGATGAAAGGTTTTGTGTCTTCTGTAAACAAAATCATTGTATCACTTCTGTTTTCTACTTTCCCAGCCAGCCTCGTTAGGAAAAAAAAAAAAAGTACATTGTCACATTGGTTTGGCATTGTCTGTTAAACCTGTTCTCTATTGCACTTTCTACACTTCCACTTTCACTGCACTTACTGACTAGTTGCAAAACTACGTCACGAACGGTCACATTCCATACAGCAACAAGTTGCTTTGCTGGATCCATTTTCCTTGTACGGTTTTGGTTTTGTATGGGGTATTTTTTTGTTGTTTGGTTGGTGTCTTTTTTAACTGAAAAAATGCACAGTCATTTCTACTTTCTTGTAGCATTTGTAGTGTAGCAAACACTACGGCTTACTCTGCAAGGAAGAAGCAATACTGTCGGTGTCAAACTGGCATGACCTCCGATGTCGCCTCTTCCGCCACCAGCTGAGAGTTTATACCTGTCTGTGCTACTGGCACCACCACTGCGTCCTTCACCTCCAAGGGCTGAGTGCACGGAGAGCTTTTCTCCTCCAGTTTTTTCATGGTATCTGGGCAGTTCTGAACAAAGATCACTCTGTTGTAGGCTTTCAACCTGCGCCAGAGCTGGACATAAACCTTACACTGCACATACATGAAGACCAGGCCTCCTGTGAATCCAATGGCCACCACGACGAGTTTTGTCCAAAATGGCCATTCGAGGACACCTTTGAAATAGAAAGTTTATGTTATACGTTGAATATTGAGGACTGAGTTTCAGTACTGTATATTGAAAAGAAGCCACTTGCTAAGAATGCCCAGGTATGTACACCTGAGTTGTGGCTCTAGAAAATAGGAAACCTATTCCATAAGCAGGCCAAAAAACTGCCTATGGAATAGGAAATTACTTCCCGCTTGTAACTGATTTGACCACCATTTGGTCAAACAAAAAACTCAATTCCACTCTCACCAGGTTTCTTTCAGGGTTTCTTCCACATTTTAACATCAAAGATAGGCAGCTGCTGTTTCTGTTGCGATACAGGAAGCATCTTTTTTTATTAACTGGTATGGGACAGAAAGTTTTGTACCTTTCATTTTTTTCCAGGATTGCCATGTTTTCAGACTTGAGCTTTATTAGGAAAAAGAAAGGTCATTTGGACCTAGACATGTTTCTTCAAGCAGAATAAATTTTGGTGAAACTTGATTCCCTACCGCTGGTGTCACATAAATTCTAGAATATTTTAAATTAACTTTTCTATAAAGCAATAGAGTTTACATCATATACTTCCCTAAAGAGAAAAAAAAACCCCTAACACTAAATAATTTGAGATATCCATTTAAAATGGGACTTTTAAACTCAGAATATTAACAAACAATACTACTATTATTCAGGGCCTTCAATTGTTCTCCTTCTCAAAATATGTATATAAAGTAGTTTTTTTTCCAGTGCTTGCTGTCTTTGTCTTGGCAATTCCCATTTAAAGAGAGAAAATGGAGAAGAAAGCAAACTACATATATGTCCGTCTTACTCCCCACAAATACATGTTTATTTTTATAAAAGTACTCTCCCCTGCAACAAGCAAATTTTGGGGCAAAAGCATCCTCTTCATACTTCTGCATGTTGTAAGTAATTCCAGGGCAGCTTTTTGTCCATTTTTTAGTGTCAGCCATTACATTTGGCAAATACTGAATGCTATACAGATCATAAATACTTTTTGAGCCTACCAGGAATAATTAACATGATTCTTTTGCACTGTGTGTAACAACAAAAAATCCCAGTTAGCTGTTTTGTTATTTAAATTCAGTTAATCTACAGAAATAGCTTCCCCCTTGTAATGAGTAGGGTGATGTAGTTGTACTCATAAATAGAGTTGGCTCATAAATAGAAGTTCAAAGCCATTCCTAGTCCTGTCCTCTGGGCCAGGTTTTTTGAGATAAAAAACAAGGTTACCCATTTCGAAAGAATGCAAAACAAGACTTTGTAGAGTGTATTCATCTGTGACTTGCTGAGGCTTGTTGCTTATTTTCCTCTCTGAGGCAAGAAAGGCAAGCATGAGGAGTATCACCAAATATTTATCTAACTAGCAAGGCACAAAGCTCCACCTGTTGCTTTGTTTTCCATGAATATAACAAAGCTAGAGACCTTTGTTTCTCTAGGGTGCTTAAATTCAATTCAGTTCAAAACTCAAAAGCTTTTTATCATCATGATCACATTTAAGATAAATTTAAGACCAAATAAATGTAGATTTGAAATGGAAAACAGTAGTTGAATTTAGGATATATTTTCCACATATGCTAAGTATAGCTCCCACTGACATTAAGCATGCATTTTGTTACACATGTCCAGTGGGATTTTCAGTATCTCTGCAGATAGAGACTCCCTGACTTCTCTGTTCCAGAGAATAAATACAGCTGAGACGTGGAGATTCACAATGAAATTGAATTTGAAAGGATACAGGAATGGCTTTCCATGCTACTCAAGTCCCACATGAAGGACTAACACAACTGGAAAACAGTCTCTTGGAAGTTCATATTAGGAGGGTTGTTAATGAAGAGGCTCTGTCGTACTTTACTTCCTATCAAGGATCAAGTAATTAATGTAAATAAATTGCTATTTAAGGAGCTGAACTTGCACTGAGCTGTTTGAACTTGACTCATCTTTTTGCCTGAGCTTTAGAATTACCTAGATAATGTGAGATTAACCCAGGAAGAACCGGCAGGCTAGTTAAGCTGTTGTAATGATTATACAAAGTAGAGTTCTCTCTGCTGGGGCATAAGGTAAGATTTTCATACTGACGCATTCAGAATTTCCGCATTAAAGCCTTTGGTGTAGGCACGTGAGCTGATATTTCAGAACAGAATGGGACTGGTTACAGAGCTGCCTTTCAAAGCCAGGCACTGCATTATCAGCAGCACTGAAGAAGGTAAAAGATTCTTACCGTTATCATTGCCTTGTTTAATTTCTTCAGCAGTTCTGTCAATTAAAACATACAATGACCAAACAACACAGGTAATTGCAATTATATGGAATGTGACTGAACACATAATTTTTCTCCTCTCACTTGTTGTCATCTGTAATTTCTCCCACTGAAATAAAAAAAAAAGTAATTAAAAAATCTGCCTTGTAAATTTTTACATAAAGCTGATTAGGCCATTGTGGTTCTTTCTACCAAAAACACAAGCAGTAATAAAATTAACAAATCCTTCCGTTTTGGTAATATGCATTATAGGAGTGTGTGCATTGTCCCTGTAAAACTCACAATGATCTCATTTTCACAGATTCAGAGGAATGAAGAACACTGTTCTGTTTCTGTCTGCTTGTGAATGATACCTTAACTAATTTCATTACAGTACAGCCATAACATGTTAATAGACAGGTAAAAAGATTAATATTTACTTTAAAACTGCATTTCTGGTGGTGAGAGAAGAAAAAGCCCAAACATTTGTTTGTAACATGTATAAAAATTATAGGAATGCAGTTATGTAACAGTATTCCCTTAAAATAAAAGCACAGGAAATGCAACTGCATTGAGGATTAAATTCAATAAACTTGAAAAGATGATTACAGTAATTTCATGCTTATAAGCCGCACCTTTTTGACTGAATTTTCAAGCTGACCCCAGAAGTGCGGCTTTTCACCCAGTGCGGCTTATATATGGACAAATTCCAGTGAAATGCCGACCCGGAAGTGTGAGGAGGGCCGGCCCAAGGCGGGGCGGGCCTGGAGCTGCTGCTGTGGAGGGCGGGGCCCAGCCCCACTCAGAGCTGCTGCTGCTGCACCATAGGGGGCACCGGCCGGAGCCGAGCTGGCTCGAGGCAGGGTGGGGCCGAAGCTGCTGCTGTGGGGGGCGGGGCCTGGCCCCTCTCAGAGCCGCTTCTGCAGCGTAGGGGAAGCCAGCCCCTCTCGGAGCCGCTGCCATGGGAGGCAGGGTGAGCTGGAGCCGTGCTGGCCTGAAGCGGGGCGAGGCCGGCTGGAGCTGGATCCCTGCTGAAAAAAAAATAATAAAAAAAAAGGGTGTGGCTTATCACCAGGTGTGTCTTATTTATGGACAAATTCCGTGGTCTTCCCGGCTACCCGGAAGTGTGGCTTATAACCAGGTGTGGCTTATGAGTGTGAAATTACTGTACATGGAAATGATCATTTATGATAGCAGCCAAATAGCCTCAGTAATGCAAGGAGGTTCTTCCAGGCACATGTTTGTGAATTATGGTGCTAAATCCTGGCTTGAATTAAGGCTATTTTAAGATGAAATATGCTATTCTCTGCAATTGAACCATGCAGCCCTTGAAGCTATTTTTTTTAATCTCACTTGTGACATGGAGTTTTTTTCCCAGCACTTCTTCAAAACAAAACCCTTCTCTTCTAAAATATTTGCCTTTGAAAACAGATGAAAGAATAGAGCACTTAAAATGCCTCAATTCTGATGGATAATATTGGAGTCAGTACTGGAATCTGAGGAAGGAAAGCAGTACAAAGCATGAGATGTGAGTGCCACCTCCTTGTAGCCCTGTGAACATCGGACTGAGCTGCACTCAGCTCGTGCCACAGCACTGCTGCACCTACTACAGCCAGGACAGCAACCCTGGCTTCTGCAGAGCACTGCCACACTGCACATTTACTGCCAAGCTGTGAGTTTGTCTTGGTTTTCCTTGTTTAGGTTTTTGGATGCTTTGGTTTTATTAGCTGTTTTCACTGTTTGGGATTTTTAAAAATTTTGTTTCCAGGAAATAGCAAATTTTTCTAAATACCTTAAGGTTAGGGCTGGAGATGCCATCCAAGCCAGATGTTTATCCTGTAACCTGAACCAACAGAGCCATTCTACTCTGAACACTCTTTGCTGTCACGATACGTTGTGAAGGGGCACAACTGCAGTAAAACCTGCAGAGGGGCTGTAAAACCTGCAATGGGAATAACTCCCAGAAATCCTTCTTCCGGCTTGCAGAGCAGGGCACAGCAGGCCTGACTAACTTCAGTCTTCAATGGCAGCTAAATCTTCCAGAGATTTCAGAGTTTCAGAGCTGTTGCCTCAAAACACAATCTCCAGAACATTTTTTAGCCCTTGTCAAAATTCTGTGAATCACAGAGTATTTTGGGTTGGAAGGGAGCTTAAGAGTCATCCAGTCAAACCCCCCTGCAGTGAGCAAGCACATCTGCAATTAGCTTGCTCAGAGCCCCATCCAACCTGACCATAATGTTTCTCAGGGTGGGGGACCCACCACTTCCCTGTTCCACTGCTTCACTATTCTCACCATAAGAAGTTTTTTCTAAATATAGTCTAAATACCCGTATTTTCTTGTTAAAATCATTACCCCTTGTACTGCTGTAACAAGCCCTGCTAGAAAGTTTGCTCCATCTTTCTAACAGGCCCCATTTAGGTACTGGAAGGCCACAATAAGGTCTCAGAGGCTGAAAAATCCCAACTGTCAGCTTTTCCTCATAGGAGAAGTGCTCCAGCCCTCTGATCATTTTTTGTGACCTCTTCTGGACTCTCTCCAACCTGATCTGGGTCGACACCCCAAAGCTGGATGCAGCAGTCCTGGGGGCGTATCTCGAGAATCACTTTTCCCACACTCCATGAACACAAAGCATAAATAGCTATTTAGAAAAAAAATATTTCCTGAGTAATATACAAAGAGTCAGAGCTGTTGGTTTATTTATTAGCTGAGACCTCGTTTCAGTTTCTGATACATCTACTTTTGAGTGAAAACTAAGCTTGCAGGGTTTTTTATGGCAGTCTGGAATAATGGGAGATTTGTTTTGATGGGGGGGTTTGTTTTGATTTTCTTATAAGTAATAAAATCGCTTTATTATAGTTCGTGTAGATAATATTCAGAGGTCAGACCAGACAGTATGTGGCATTATCACAGTCTTATATCATTACAGTCACCAGGTTACACAGCACTTGACCTGGAGAATTTCCTTCTTTTTGCAGTGAAAATTCAAGTCTTGTAACAGATTTTCTTTCCAAAGAAAAAACCTTGTCTTTGTCCAGAAGGAAGAAAGGGTTTTACCTTAACCCTTCACTTACCTATGGAGTGTGAGAGATCCACATAGAACATAATGAAGAATGATTTGTTCTGAAACAGATTTTGTCTGCTATCTCAACTTTGATGCTACACCATTTGGTCTGTTGGAGAGAAGACTGCAGAACTTTCATTGTCATCTGTACGTGCAGCCTCTTTATGGCCATTTTACTCCCTAACATACTCAAAAGCCTTAGTGTAATCTGAATGCCCAGTCAAAGACAAATGCTGGTCCCATTAGTCTAAATGTAAACATTTTGTAGGTGCAAAAAACCCAGACAAAATCAACCAACCAACAGGCAGAATAGGTAAATAAAGGTTCAAGCTCACAGAATTCCACTGAGATTTACAAGAAAGGTGTCTCAGGAGAGGAAGCCAGCAGAAATTAGCTGAAGCAGGCCTTTTTGCTACATCCCATGATCAAATCCAGCCACAAGGCAAGCTAAGGCCCACTGGACTCTGCTTCCTCCAGCTGGCTCCTTTTCTTCTCCCACAAGACAGCCTGCCTTGCCTTGCCTGTATCTGTTCTATCCACTCCAGACAGAAAGTGGCTGCCAACACACTGGGAGAGGTCACCAGGGCAGAGGTGATTATGGGACTAGAAGACTCTGTGGAATATCTCATACTCCCAGTTTGGGATACAGGAAAGGAATAAGGGGTCCAACGAGAGATTCCATCTGTAATGGACAGATACCTGGAAGCATTTTACAGCTCACAGTGTGTCCCAAAGCTGCTCTTTTGTTTTGCCCTGCCCTTGCTGCAGTCACAATTCTATCAACTACAGTGATGATGGGCTGAACTCAAAAGGGAAAATACAATTAAACTTTGTGCTGCACTTCTGGTGATCCCAGTGGCAGCTGACGTAAGTTCTCCATCCTACTCACGTATTTTAGGTTGGTTGAACAGAGAGTACTTTGTGACTACTGTCATGTCACTTATCTCTACTAGATGAGTGATGTCAGAAGATGAGCCAGCAATTTATGTCATTCTGGAGCAGAAAAGTGCCATTCCCTATTTTAGGATTTTTTTCAATAGGCCTATATCAAAAAATTAATTATGTTTTAGCACAGACTTGCCTGGTTATGTGAAATAAAAATTGCTTGAAAATCTGTAACAAAGCATGAGACAACAATATACAATGAGCAATGAAAACACCAACCCCTTTTACTTGTGCTTTATAGTCCAGAACTTGATACAGTCTAAGGTTGTGTGGGAAGTTTGGCAGGTGCTACCTTTCATGTCACACAGTGCATTAATGCCTCTTTAACCTCTGATAAATTCATCCCTGCTGTGTTTTGAAGCTTCTGCAGTTTTCATGGCTTTCCACATTCATAATAGCAAGATAAAAATAAATTGTATCGTATTTTATTATCTTGATCAGTGATTGCCATGAAAATACAGCAATCGGGTTGATGACACTGTGACATGCCATGGATAGAGTATCAGATGCTACCAAGGACAGAAAAACAGCACAAAATTAAGTACACAGGTGCAATTTTCCTTGGAAACGTAGATGTTAATACTCCTAAGGTGCTCTAGAGACTGTAGCAAGAGAAATATATGTAGGAGAGGAGATGGAGGAGACATTTATAATGACTTGCAAATTATTCAGTCATTCATAAATAACTAAATTAATAGAAAAACCTGTAACTTTTGTCCAGCCCCCTAAAAACACCCCCTTCACTGTTGTATATCCAACTGTCACACCCACAGGTTCTTTAATCCTGGCAGCAATACAAACACAGACTGGAAATCATCAGTGCAGATGGTTTAACGTCCTGCAAACGCCAGTAACCGCATGAGTATCACAATGCTTCACAGAATAGATGCACTAGAACACTTTTAAACATCTAACCAGAGCCAAAAGATCTTTTACACAAGTCACCGAACAAATCCAAAGTGTAATAATACATATTCCCAGCAGAAAGCTTGGAATATTGCCACCCCCTTTTTATTTTCTGAACAAGCTTTCCAAACATGTTGCTTGCAGTGTGCTCTGAAAACCACTGGAGGGTGGTAGGAGACTGTCTGACTCACAGGCTCCTACCAAGAATGGAAAGAAGCTGGATTGTGAATGTGATCTGGAATACTCGTCCCACCCCAACTACTTCTTACAGCTGCTTCTGAGACACATTGTGCACCTCAGTTGCATTCCTATGCTTTACTGCCAGAGAAGTTTGGAATAATCTTCAAAGTGGCAGCTGCGTGTTTTGCTTTTGTTTCTGAAAGAAAATCTCACTCAGAAACTGCAAGAGGATGGCTACTGATTTCAAATCCCACTCTTGTAATTACAAAATGCAGTCATGAGTCTTCTTGGGAAATAATAAAGACAAAAACAACAAACCCTAAAACATACAGGGAACTTTAAATCATATGTAGCCAACCACTTCCCTTTCCTGTAATGTAGTTTGAGAAAATCTCTCATACTGATTTTAAAAGACAAAAATCTGCCTCCCTGCATGTCACTTCTAATAAAAGCTTGATTAATCAATATGTAACAAATAATTACAGATATTTTCTTTAGTATTTTCTGAAACCACTACTTGAAAGTGTGGAGATGCTATTTCATATCCTACATTCCAATACTGCCTCTCTGCTTAACAGAAGCAAATGTGCAATTTTAATTCCCTCCCATACACCACGCTTTGTGCAGAATGGTTTCATGCTGGTCCAGTGCAGAACCGAAAGCTTCACCCTGCTCACACAAAAGCTGCTCCACACCTTGCTATGGCACTTAGCAAACTCTGCTGCTTGTGTTTCTTTTCCCCGCCTTTGCATTGTAGATTTGTTGCCTGCCTGCTCCCATCCACCATTTTGTGTCCACGTGTTGCTTCCTGTTCATGGTAATGTTCTGCCACACTGGCTACAGATTTTTGTCTATGCAGATGTCCTGAGGCAGCTGCAGTTCTACTGCGGTATTGCAGATTCACACCTCCACAGCTAAAGGTCTCTCTCCTGCAGGCACTCAGCACTGAGCATGCCAAATATTAAAGGTGAAGTTAATGGGCTGCTTTGCAGCATGTGATGAATGCCTGGACTTTTTAACTCCTGGGCATTTTCAGGAGCCCTGTTATAAAAATTGCATGTAAGGAGGTCTGACAGGGGAATCTGGTATGGATGCAACATTGCAAATATTAATTTTTTTCATTACATTTTTCTCCCTATCCATCATTTAGAAGAAAAAATGGCTGTGTATACAATGTAAATAACACCCACAGCTGGAAGGATTTATCTTCTCACCTACAGCGAAAGTCATGATGCAATATTTTCTGAATTCTTTCTACAGTCTGAAGCAATACTTTCAGCCAACCTTTATCTTAAAGTAATTATGCCTGCAAAATAAAGGCTAAAATTACTTATTATAGGCTGTTGTAGAAACTGGACTTTGCACACAGACCAAAAAAACCACAGAAAAAGATCTTTCTTATCTGAAACTCAACCCAAAGGATTCAGCCAGCACTTCTGAAAAAGAACTGGTGTAGTGTATGCTGAATGAGCTGAGCAGTGCAGATATGTCAACAGTTTGAACATGTAGCTCAGAGTTATTTATATTAGGGACAGTTTTCTGGTCACCTGTTGCCGTACTAATTGGCTCAGGCTCCACAGTGAGCTGTTCACTGCTATCAACCTATCAGCTGGAGGAAAGCAGCTGTCATGGTAGTTTGCAGAATGGAATTTGTGCAGTGGGTGGAAGAGGAACAAATAATAGTAATAAAGGACAACAGGGCTCCACTTATGTTGGGAGAATAAAATAGCCTCGCAGAAATTCGAAATGTTCATGAGAGATGAGACTTCAAACCTTGCTATTTGAATAAAAGCACTCTGGGTCTCTCTGTGCCATCTCAACAACATGTGGTTACAGCCTGTACCATGGCAACTGTGTCTTAAAGGACAAGCAATGTGTCTCCACACCCTGCTCCAACGTGAGAAGTGCCCCTCAGACAGTCCAGCAGAATGAGCCAGGTCTAAAGGCTGACAGGAGAAGAGTTTGAGCCATGAAAACACCTAAAACTGTGTTCTTTTCCCCAAATACATCCAGACAGAAGGAAGAACTGAGTAGGTTCACAGAAAATACAGAAAACATATTGTCATTGCCTTTTTTTAGAAGATGTATCCCAGAGAAGAAACTCTTGTAAGGATCAAGACTAGAAGGCCATAAGTAGACCCCTGCTACATTACTTGCTGAACAGGGAAATAAAATGAATTTTTTTAATGCCATGTCACCTGGTGAATCATACGGCCCTGTATATGCACAACCTTACCTTCATCTAGTTATCTCATTAGATGTTCTAGTACAGATCATTGTCTGGCAAATCTGTCTGAAGTTTGCTCAAAATCTATTTCTGTCCCTAGGAGATACTAAACAAACCTGGCTGGAATTCAAAAGAGTGCATTTCTAATTCACTCTTGTGTGATGCGCATACCTAGAATAATAAAAGAAATACATAATGAAAAATCTCACTTTTATAAACATCTTAAGATTATCATCTGCAAAGAACTAATAATTCAGTTTTGTCATAACCAAGATAGCATGTTATTTCTTTTTTAAATGACAATTAAACCAGCTGGACTTAAGTCATATAATCAGTACGCACTCTTTACAAGCTTATGCAATTTTTAGCTGTGTATGACATCAACTAGCAAACCATTAAAAAATGTAAAAAAGAATTGTAGAAATTGAGTGTAAAAATTAAGTAATTCAAGAATATAATTTCTAAAATGAAGTAGCTGTTTCTGCAATATGAAAGTGGTATTGAGAATTCTTGTCATTTACCAACTAAAAGAACTTCAGTATCTGCATCCTAATCATCCCAACACAGACTAAACAAAAAACCTAAACCAAACAAAAAACCAACCAAAAAAACCAAGCAAAACCCCAAACCAAACCCAACCAAATGAAACAAATGAACAAAAAACCTTATGCTTTGGAACTACAGGATCTCATGTCCCTCTCAACCAATGCTCTTGGCTAGAGGCCCACACCAGATGCTTTGCAGAGACCAAGAAACCCTGTGGCAAGTAATTATAGCATAATCTCTCCATACTGGGAGCCTCTTTCTAGCTCCCACCTGTTACAAATTGCTTTACATCAATATATAGAATGCAGAAGTACTCGACAAAGTGTTTACTTTCCAAGTACCTTCTTTGAATGCTGAAAAGACATCAATCAATCTTTTATTCAATAGAGCTTTCAGTGCTATCATGAGCACCTCTTTCACAATTAGTTTTTCTTTTCAGGCCTTGTAAGACCTTTAAGAAAAAGATTATTATCTCCAAGCACAGTACACTTTAGCTACCTTATCTAAAAAATAATCCTGACAGAGAAACTGCAGGTAAAACATTAAACCACTGATCAGGAGTGAACTACCACTATAATGTAAAACTGTGGGGAATATCTGGTACTAAGAACAGAAGGTACACATCTAGAACTCTAGAAAATATTTACTTCAGGTACTTGGGCCTGAAGCAAAAATCAAAAAAGTAGCTACATGTTGGTAACCATAAATAAACAGGGATAAAAGGGGTAGAATCTATATCTCCACTAACTTTTATCACAGTCAAGAACAGAAACAGATGCTACTGTTGTCTGCTCTTCCTAAAGTATTTCTATGATCATTCTATCAAAAGGATCTAGTTTGTCACTTTTGTTCTCTTTGCAATTGTCGACTCCTGTTTCTGTCTACTCTGTATTTCCAAAAGACTAACATATCTAATTGAAGGCATGCCATTTGCTCCAGTCACTAAGTAGCCAATACCTTTAAATCACAGTCCAGTTCTCAAACAACTTAAGACACATACACACACAAAGGAAACAATTAAAAAATCAGTCGAACTGCCATACTACAAGAGCACAGACCATAATTTTGCTGCAAGACCAGTTATGCTGAGATTTCCCTTTCTGACCAAAGCAGCAAGGGCTGCTGCATTTTCTGGTATGTGTTCCCTAAGCAATATAAAAGCAGCCATGACATTGGCTCAGTGGTGGATTTGTGATAGTTTGTTATGGCTCCTACAGTAGAGAAAGGACTTGTGGTGCATTGACCCCAGTGGAATCTATCTCCCAAGAGTCTATGCCTGAGTCTCTGTCTTTGAATACCAAGTAGGGTGGGTTCCCTTTGCACACCTGCGTGTTTATAGTGTATAGACATAGACAGAAGGCTCCAAAAGCATGGTAGAAATTGGAAAAGGAGAGAACGCAGAAAAACTGATACAGCAACATGCTGGAGACCAACATCCTATCACATAGTTTTGTACACCTCTACATGTCCTTCAGTTCTTCAGTCATGTCCAGTTGAAGGAAATTTCTCTGAAGATCTGTTACTTTAGGCACCTAAATCAAGTTGTAGAATATGATCAGAGCTTTGTTATTCATTACTTCAATCTTCTTCTCTCCAGTATTCATCACAATGCTTAATTTCTTCTGCTTCAAATTGTCCAGCTGGCTGAGAATCAGTTCAAATTGTTACAAAGATGTGGTTTGGTTTAAATGTCTTTGTTTACCAAAACCCTGGTATTTTTAAGTACATTGTTGTTTAAACATACCTAAACATATTCTTTTCTTGCAGCTATATACACAGTATCAACGTCTGAATTGCCACATATTGTTACAAAGATTAAAAAAAGGAGCTAATGCTTTTAATTGTCTATAAATATGGCTTTAGGAAGAACACTGACTTAGATACAGTTGCCTTCTCTGTCTTTTAATTTTCCCAAGCAAGACTCTTTTGATCCAATTAAATTAAAATAAAATAGAGAAAAGTTGTGCTGAGGAAAGCTATAGTAATTAAAATAAAACTACAGCTTAGTGCTCCAGTAAATAGCTGAGGGAAGCTATTCATTCCAGAAAAACAGAGGAAATTTTGATTTTTTTCCCAATAATTTTAATAAAATGCTACAGGAATAAAATTTAATTAACAAAACTCACCAAACCTGAGTAAAGTAAAAGTTATCCCATTTGGTCATAATTTAGATCCTTTACTGGAATTTCTGTGTTTAAAAAAAATCACTATGTTAAAGAAAAGCCATTTTCAGCATGCATTCCATCAATAAGCAAGCACCAACCTGTGAACATATTATTCTCACATCAATAGGTCCCAGGCAAAATAAATTTGAGGCAAATAACAACTGTAAAATTGTATGTGTTAATTACGTGACAGCTAATTACGTACATTAATGAGATCATGAATAGCAGCCCTCTCCCATGGGAGCTGGGTAAAGTTCCTAACTTCAAAATTAAACTGCAAAAATGGCATTTTTAAAAAAACTTCATGAATAACAACTGGTTTAAGTCAATGCTTGGGTTGATTATGCTCTTTTAATTTCATATTACTAGCTATACATTTTGTGTCAGCATTCCATTTACACTTTCTTTATTGGAAAAAGCCAGAGATTCTCTCAATTATTTTCAAGGCTTCAGCTTCCCAGTCCTTCCTTGGTTATAACTATTGATGGGGTCAAGCTGTAAACAAAACCCTGAAAGGGCTGAAATAAAAAAATGAAAAGGACACCCCAAGCTCTTAAAACATAAGAGAGAGGCTGATGAACTGAATCTTTTGATGCAAGTTGCATCTGTAAAACAGCTCAGACCAAACTGTCTATTTCAGCCTTAGAAAGCACAGAAGATTTGTACCTCCCAGAGCTCATGTTCATGGGTCTGTGCAGTAGTGGATAACACTACTAATACCCAGAGTTGAATAATCTCCCAAATTACCTTTGCTTTTGTAAATGCTACTGAGCAGCAGGAGTAGCCAATTTGGTTACTGGCATTTAATTTGAAAAGGACACAGTTTTCATTTAATTTTCTGGTATAATATTTTTCACTGGCTTCTTAAAAGAATGCAAGTTCAAAGCAATGACTGTACAAACATCTTGCTCTGCCTCCAGGAAGGATGCTGCACATGGGGGTGTCCCAGCAAAGTATCACAGTAAGTAGGATTTTAATAAGTCTAAGGGTATGTTGTGATGGTTTCAAGGTAAGAGGCACAAGAATCTTTTGTCAGAAGTCCATGGGAACTGGAAGTTCTGTGAGACTTAGGCTGTGCTCTGAATGGAAGAGAAAAATATATGAAGATGGTAGGCTAGCACAAATTCTACCACATAAGAAAGCTAAGTTCTAGTATTGCTCTTGTGGCAGAAAATGCCAGACAGCATTATTCTGTGAACTACAGCATGCTGTCTATATACAGATAAATTAGCAGTAATGCACTGTTATCCTCAAAAATTAAGAATACAACTGTCTGAACAAAGTAGTTCCTTGCATCCCTGAGGCATCACAATAGGATATAAATGCTATAGAATCATTTTTACTTTATAAGTTTTAATATACACACATTGTCCCTTGAGCCCAAAGTTATTTGCTGTAATGACATGATAGCCAATGAGAAGGTAATAGCTTTGTGCCTTTGTGCATACTGGTGAAGTGCCTGACCCCACATATTGCAGGCAATTATTTGAGGCTACTGATGTTTTGAGACAGTTTACTGGAAGAGAGATAACACTGGAGCAGGTTGCCTTGACAACACTATGTAGCTGCACCAGAAACCAAGCAAAAATGCAGGAACTCCTTCTATGTTGAGGACTGCAAAATATTCATCAAATTGGGTCAAAAGGGAACTTATCCCACAGCATGTCCTATGCAATATTTGATATCACTTCTAACATGGGCATTATTAGAAAACCAATGACAAAGCCAGGTGGTTCATACCTCACAGCACAGGGGAGTAAGAATTGAACAGCAAGCAGTATGGCAATGGCTGCCCAAAAGTTTGGGGTTTTTTCCTGTGAGACTCTTCTGGTCACGTGTGGATCTGAGAGTTTACTCTGGCAGAAAGAGTTTCTAATGGCGAGCACTTTTGATTTCATAGCAGTATATCACAGAAATTTCTCTGTGCATTCTATGACTTTGGCAGTGATCACCATACTCTTAAAAAAGAAATGTAAATACTACAATTCAAGCTACCATTGAATCAAAAGTAAAAAACAGCCTTAACATATTTTGCCATCACTGAATGTTTCAGGCATGCTGTGAGATATATTTTTTTATAGCAGCATATGAGCAAATACAGACTACAAGAGGGGTAAACACTTAGAAGATATATGTACACATTCAAAAGAAATAAGTTTATTTCATGATTAGCATTTTCTTTGCTTTTGTTTGATTTAATAAAAAGATATCACTCTGTACTAAAAGAATATTCCCAGTCCTCTATTTTTTAAAAGACATAAATTCAGATATCCTTTCTATCAGAAAGAAAATTAACCTCAAAAGGTACATAATGCTTCTGAAAAAAAAATTAAATTACTTGCTCTTCCTTAACGACCATGAGTAACCACATGGTAACAATGTGCAATATTGCTTATGCCTCACATAAATAAGGCTTTATTTGTAAATCATTTAAAAAATAGAATTGGGAGAGAAAATAGATATCTCTGACAGCACACCATAATCTGTTGGGATGATGCATCAAAGTAAGACATCAGATACTAGATGTCTTAAATAGATAGCAAAATTTAAATAAGAAAAGTGTTTTGAAGTATAGCAAGACACTTTAAATTGAGA
This sequence comes from Sialia sialis, assembly GCA_009812075.1. NCBI lineage: Eukaryota > Metazoa > Chordata > Aves > Passeriformes > Turdidae > Sialia > Sialia sialis. The sequence continues at coordinate 1,326,080 of VRYO01002355.1, forward strand.
ATCTCAATTTAAAGACATTTTTGTGTTTAAAGCTTCTTTTAATTTGACACCTTAATCCATTTCCTACTCACTGTATTTTCATTCAATTCCTGTTTCTATTAGTCTTCAAACACCAAATTCAAGAGATATGAAACACAGGTGTTAATATCTAAGATTGTATCTTCTTTTAAGAAGAAATGTTTTTCTCAGGTTTAAGCTATTACCTGAGAAAGCTCAATAAGGAATTCATACAAGCTTCTTGCCACTTTCTAATTCCTTCTGTGATAAAGTCACCTTTTAAATTCTGCAATATGGATTGCAAATGCTGAGAGGCAAAGCTATAAATGCAACTGTATTATTTATAATGAAAGACAGATGTAACAGAGACCATGAAAAATAAACCAGAAACACTAAGCAATGCTTAATATTTAATTTCTATATTTATCTTGAGCTTAGTAATTAGACCTGTCCAAATATATGAAACACTTGCAATGTCTGTTGATCAATGCTTAAAAGGATTACCTCGATGCAAGAACTCACTAAAATGATTAAACTGAGTTTTATTTGATGTCTGGTGCTTTCAGAGATTCTCTTATTAAATAACTATTGCACATTGGAACAGACTTATTGATTTAATAGCAATTACTTTAATTTATGTTAATTTAGTATGTTCTACATTGTCACTTATGGGTACTAACAGATATGGCATGATATTCCAAAATTATTGTGCTATAAAGCCTTAGACTTTGATAAAAAATCTGTTATGAAACATTAAGGGTGCATGAAAGGCTGAGGCATAAATAAAGATGGTAATTAATAATTGAATTAAATAGTTTGTTTCCTATTTAAATCATGTGATTCTGCAAAATGAAAAACTATTGATTCCTGTAGCTAAGTTTAGTAGTGTGTAATTTTTTTTCCCTTCAGGAGACCAGCAGTAGGAATTTCACAAAAACATTGTGATAAAATTCACCATAATGAAACAATGCACAGTCAGGAACCAAACTTATAATTTTAGTGTTCCAGTCAGCATCCAACAAAGTTGACAAGAATTGCATTGTTTTCAGATACATAACGTCCCTGCCATCATGCCAAGAGAATTTCAGAGTTCTGGAAATTTGATCCACTGCTGACAGGCCACAAGACTTAGTGCTCTTGAGGTCTAGTACAGAACCAAACCCAAAGCTTTCAAGGTCTGGAAATCCCGGAGTCAGAAGTGTTTTTCACATCCTGCATCAAGGAGATGGGATTGCGGAGAGCTTCGGTGTTAGGAGCTGTCTGTCCCACAGTACTTTGGTCTCTGATAACCACCGTTTGTGTCAGACTTTTGAAAACACAAACTCCCAAGGAAAGCCACAAAACTGAGATTCTGGACTTCATAAAAGCTGCCAAGAAATTTGACAGTGTTTCATTGGGACTTACCACTTTTGCAAAATATATACGTTGTGACAAAAAAAGTCCTAAACAAAAGAGTTTCAGTGATTTTTACAAAAGGATGTTTGAGTGGAAATTTACCATGGCAGGTCTCATGAGCACTCTTTCCTCCTTTACCTTGGATTTGCTACAGCTGTCAAAATACTTGGTTTGCATAAACTGTTTAGTGTTTCATAAACTTGTGAACGACGGTGATGATAGTGCTCACACTTAGTAAGGATCACATGTTTAACTAAATGTAACACATGAAGGGTGTTGGTTGAATGCTATAAATGCCAAAGGACAACTAATTTTAACTTTGAAAAATCTTTGGAAGCTTTGGTTTCTGAAATGGGCATGACTTAAAAGACAGGATTTATAGTTAGATGATGGTTCCATTCTACCCAAACAAATATTTGTTAGCATTGCATTTGAAGGGAGGAATGTTGCCAGCAAAAACTCCAAGGCAGATAAACTATTTTGAGTAGTGCTTTGAGCAGCAAAAAAAAATATCCTGCCTGAAAGAATAGGTGAACCTTTTCTATGTCAGAAATCTAAACCACACCTGAGAACGAATGATAAGCTAAATAAGATGGGAATCATTCAATTAAGAGATTACATACTTGTAGGAAGTGAATTGCTACTCTAAAAGTGGGAGATGTGGCACTGACCACACAGAGAGTTAAAAGTACCTCTGTTATCAAGATATGCACATTTTTCATTCCCTTTTACCTTGGTTGCTATAAATTTTGTTACCCTTTTATAAAAGATGCTATATTATGCCATATTAACCAGGAAAAGGCTTTTGTTAAAAATACAAAATATGATATCTGTGTATTCTCTTGATAAAAGTAACTTGTGAGAGTACTTGTTATATGTCAGATATTATTGCAATTTTGTTTGAAAATAGAAACATATAAACTGAAAAAAATCCCCCAAAGATATGCATCAGGTAAGGCTTTTTAAATATAATTAACTCATCTAGTCACATTAGTTAAAATTTATCTGCAATTACAAAAACTGAAGTCAATATAATTAAGTTTTTAGCCATCTTTTTTTTTTCTATTTCCATATTTGTTTCAATTTCTAGCCTACATGGCTAGAGATACCTGGCATTTGAGAACTTTTTCTTTTCCTATCACAAGCTTTGCTTGGCAAACTAGCCCAGATTCTCACTTCAGAAGTGGTTTACCACCATGGCCTTATTAGAAAATTCCTCTGAATGGGAAGTGTGAAGGAATTCCATTGATTCTCCTTTCTCTGAACTACTGCTACGTGTAAGGCCAACAAAAGCAAAATGTTTTTTGCCATTAAAAACACTACTATATAGGCAAATACTAGTCATAAGCAATTGTTTCTACATTGTTTTCATGTAGAAATTTACAGTAATTTCACACTGATAAGCTGCACCTATTTCACTGAAGAATCGAGCCAATCCCAGAAGTGCGGCTAATCACCAGGTGCGGCTTATTTATGGACAAATTCTGGAGAATTGCCAACCCGGAAGTGTGAGCCGGCCGGGGAGGAGGCTACCATGGAGCTGCGGCCGGCTGGGCATGGAGCGGGCTTCGTGGGGCGAGTGGGCGGCAGGCCCGCCACCGCTGCCAAGCGGGGCGGGCGGGTGCTGGGACTGCCGCCCGTGTTGAGTGGGCAGGGAGCCATGGCAGCCAGCACTGGGGGCGGGAGTGTCAAGGCCTGCAGCACAGGGAGGGCGCCTGGGGCTGCATTTAAAGGCTTTGTTGGTCTGTGAAAACTGTTTGCAAATTGAGCACCTGATAGCAAATCCCGCGATCGCGCGATTCTGTTACTAAGTCATTACTTTGTTGCACATGGATCCTCTCTTCAAAAGAAAAAAAAGTGCAGCTTATCACCCAGTGCGGCTTATTTATGGACAAATTCCATGGTCTTCCCAGCTACCCGGAAGTGTGGCTTATAACCAGGTGCAGCTTATGAGTGTGAAATTACTATATTTTAAATTAAAACTTGCCCCGTTCCAGACTGACTCAAACTTCAAAGATTAAACAAAATTCCAAAAGGATGAAAGCATTTTAAAATAAAAATGTAAAGAGAACTTATCCACTCAAAAGAAAACAGAACCTACATGTGCTTAATAAACTCTTCACCTTCCCTATATTGACAGTCTGTTTAGCATTTTATTGATTTATCTTAGAAAACAGATGAGTGCAGATAACAAGCATTTGACATTCAGGATGCAAAGTCACCCTGTTTTTAAATTCCATTAACTAATTTCAAAGTAGAAGTGATTAATTTGCCCATGAGTGTCACAGCTACAACAGATGCAGCTAAATTGACTGTGTTACTTTTTAAGTGCTGTCTTCACATGGGTATAAGCATCATTCTCAACCAAAAGTTATAGGCTTTGTGTAAAAATTGCCGAGTGAATTGTTACTCGGGAGCAAAACTTAAAAATGGCTTAAAAATAGGCAGATGAACCCATAATAAAAAGCTGAAGATAAAAAGTCTAAACCAAAAGACTATTATTTGTGCATTTATATTGTATGTGTGATGAGAGTCTTCAGTCAAATTCTCTGCTGCTGAAAATTAATCAACTTAAATGTAAAAATAAAATCACCGTGACTGATTAACAACAGCAAACACAAAGCCCTTCTGGACAGATGTTTCTTTAACCATGCTTACAATTTCCACAGTCATTCTGGAGCTCTGACACTTGAGGACAATTAAACTCCAGAACACCTACCTTCCGGAGAGGCTTGAGCTTGGTCTCCATAATGAAGTCGTACTTGCAGAGCTCGCAGCAGCGCGTGTCCGAGCTCTTGATCCACTGGTGCAGGCAGGCCTGGTGGACAAAGCGCAGGGTCCCTGTGCAGCGACACGGCGTGATGAGGGGGCTTTCATCATCTCCCTCACAGTGACAGATCCTGACAGGAAGGACAGTGAGAGCGAGTGAGGCAACCTGAGAACCAGCAAGGCAAAGGCACTAGCTTATTTACACTGCCTTTTCATCTTCAGGCATGACATTCAAAAGATGCCAGGTATATGACCTTTCAGATGGAGGCCTGGGAACATACTCCTTGTTCCTTTATGCCATTTAGCAATGTCTCTTCACTTAGTTATTTCTCTTTGAATTCGCTAGGTGGTCTGAAGGTGAATCAATAGAAATAAAGGTTTTTCCCTTTTATGTATGGCAAAACCTTAAAGACAAATACCAATAGTTCTTGGTCTGTAAGTAATGCCAGTAAAACCCTCAAAGACAGAGAAATCTAACCCAAGCCGAAAATATCCAGCATGTGAAGTACAAAAAGTTCCTAGGATATCTCTTTGGAGTTACACAGTTAAAAGAATCAAAGAGCGGTTTTGAGTACTCTGGAATCATGCATGTACACACATGCACACTTTTTAGGAGGCAGGTAATGAAAAGTCATGGTTATTTTTTTTATTCCTCAGTATCCCTTTTAAGCAGAAAACTGCATTATCTGGGAAGAGGAAAACTCTGTGAGCAGATCCTAAGATAGAGGTTGGTCCCTTATGATGGGATACAGAGCTTTTCATGTTGTGGTTTTGCATAAAGTGATCAGTGTTCTAACATCATCATCTAAACGGCTTCTTCTGTGACACATGTCCAAGTGTCCTGCTGATTTTCCCCTCTTCCAAACAGTCTCCTGGTCCCATCAGGAAAACATTCACACCTCAAAAATAATGTTAGATTTATCTGCAAGCATCTCTTTGAAGGCAGAGAAAGCTCTAAGAGAGCAGAAGGCTTAACCAAACACCTGAAGTTAAGGAGGTTCACCTCAATGAAGAGTAATTCCCTCCAATGAAGAGTAATTCCCTCCCATCCCCAACCTAGAAAAACACAACAAAGCACCAAAGCACCTGAGATCTAATGAGTGTCTGAAGTGTCAAGCTGGTATGCCAGAGAAAAAAAACCACAAAGCAAAAAATCCCCAAACAAACAAACGAACAAACAGAAAAGCAAATTGAAGCCCCAATAAATGCTATTTAAAAATGAAGAAGTAGCAGTAACAGCAAAGATCCTGTTGTCACACAAATGAAACTTGGGCCCTAGAAACTTAGTGCCTCAGAATGGTATCCTCAGTGCAGATGCAGAAGTGTCCGAACACATCTGAGGAATAACACCCTTGTACAGAGAAAACTGTGACTGCACCATTTTGGGGCAGGGAAAAGGGTAGGAGAACTTCAGGATGAGGTTGTCTTTCTACTGGGAAGACCTTTCTAGAGCAGGAGCTCCTGATGTATGTCAGAAGTTAACCTGACAAAGCCATCCCAGGAAAGACTGGCTACTGCACAGCTCTGAGGCTGCCGAGCCTATAAGCAGGTGAGGAGGAAATTCCAATGTCTGCATGAATGATCTACAGATCAAAACTGGCAGCTCCACTATTCTTCCACGGTGTAGCCCCAGAGCCATGAGAAAATCAATCTACAGTAATAGGAAAGCAGAACAAAGCTGCTCTGCTGGACATACAGAAATAAAGAGACCAAAAAAATCCAACAGATAAATGAAGCTCTGAACACCTTGTCCACAAAAGCCAGGTTTCAATTTCTGCAGTGGTGCTCGTACAGGATTTCATGCCCCCCAACAGTGAAGAGAACAAATTACTCACAACTTCCTTCTTGCACATGTTCATTTTTTGAGATACATTTTACAGGAACTCAATTTACAGTCTTGTCTTTACTAATCCAGCTAAGTTAGGTGCATCAGTAGCTTAGTTCTTAGATGGGAATTGCCTACATGGTGATTTCTTACTGAGCCTTTAGCTTAAACAGAACTGTATTTTCAAAACACTGAATATGTATTTTTCTAACAAATGCATTCCCAACTGAGAATCACATAAAAACCTTAATTTTCTTTTTAAATTAAAGCTATTCCCCCAAGGAAGACCAGGATTCTTTGTTCATTTAAATTCAAGCTATACATAATTTATTTTACAGCCTTAGTATTTAAACTATTTAGAAATTAGAAAACTAAGCTGTATACCCAATAGCCTTTTTTCTACTACTGCCAAGATTGTTTAAAGTTATTTTCAGAGCTAAAGTACAAGCCTAAAATGCCACTGAGATTTTCAAATAAAGTGACACTGCAAATTTGAAATTAATAGAAACAATCCTTAATAGAAACATTTCTACAGAAAAACTCTATATGCATTATACATTCTATTTAGGCTTTCCTTGTACATAAGTCACAAGCCAATTGTATAAACAACAGGGTGACACTAAGAACTTACAGGATGAATAAGCTCCAACTAAATATTCTAAGAGCTAATATTCTAATATTCTAATAGCCTCCTCTAGCTTTATAACCATGAAATATGTTATGAGAATGAAAACAAACTTCAGTAGGAATTACAGTCCAGAGAAAATGGCCCAAGGAATGACTTTCATTAGCTTGAATGCCCTTTGGTCTCTTTGGTGAAATTTAACTCTTTGCTATTTATTTAACTAGAAGAAATTTGCTTAAAAGACTATTGTGTACCTAAATTCATAGTGACAGTAAATGATTTTTGGTGCCCAACACCTGTGGTAACAGATCTGGCTAAATGCCTAAACATCTTTTAAAGACTTGGAACAGATAACTTGCTCAGCCATTAGAACTGAACCTCATTTTTGTGCGTCTTTGCTCTTTGATGTGTTCATCTATCATTTACATCATAACTATCACAAATCATAGAAAGTAAATTGTTAATGATGGTTTTGAGAAGTTTGTTGTGCAAACAGAATGGATGTGGGGATATAAAGCACAGACATACCTGAAGCATGTCTAAACCAAGTTGGAGGTGGAGAACTTTAATTCTAATTTCCTGGTGTCAAATTATCACAACTGTCTGAAACTTTCATGCATCAGATTGATTGTTTAGCTGGCTGAACTCATCCTGAAAGTTAAATTTGTTTGCATATTTTAGAAATTATTTGAATGGGAGAAAACCCAAAAACAATCTCTTTGATAAAGAAAAAAAATATATAATTTGCAAAATCTATACTGATTTATTTACAAGTTGTAGTACAGCACTGATCATTATTAACAGTTATAGTTTTGGCTGCTCAGACACACCTACAGAATTTACATACTCAGCTTTTCTCAACTTTTTAATCCTTTAGTAGATAAATGGCCTTCATTATAGAGAAATACCTTTGACAATTTTTTTTTTTTTTGACAGCTTAGTGTTTTAAGGACTCCAGTCTAGGAACAGGTCCTTTCTTTCCCAGGGAAAAGATGAGCACAAGAGTCCAAAGGAGCTTTTGCTCTGTGAATCATGTGTACACTGGACAACACAGGATATATGAGCCATTAGATGATATTCTGATTCAGATATACAAAATTTTGTGTGTGTATGTGTATACACCTACAAACATATCCCTACACACTGAGATCACACAATATCTATATTGCTTTAAATAAAACTCACTGTGAATCATTATGAAATAATACTCTGACAGTGCTGTCATCCTTAAGCATATGTTTTTGTTTTATATGTCAGTGTTTTAATTACCCACCACATTTTTTAGCACAAAATTGTTTCTATAACCTTCAGCAAACAGATGTACCAAACACAGAAATTAATGCTAACACTGTATATACATGAGATAAAGAAAAAGCCCCACAAAAATTCTTTGAAAGATGTTCTTAAGCAGTAGATTCACATATATAATGCAACAAATTAAGAAAATATTTTTCAGGAAAAAAAACCCGTAATGTTGAAACTGAAAACATCATTATTTGTGAAAAAATTTTCATAATTCATATAAAAATTGTTGCAGAGCTCCTGCATGTTCCTTGTAAAACATATTGCTACCACACATATAAAGACAAAAGGAATTTCTTATCAGATCAAAATAATGAGATATAGCTGAAGAAAGTACTTTGAAGTGAGGCACCTTCAGAATTTAGTGTTGTCATACTGTCTTAAATTTCATGACTATGAATTGCTTTCCCATATTTTCCATGGTCCTATTCATTGCAAAAGATAAAGGCAGAAAAGGAACTTTCAGGCATTCATAAGGTCATTGGATTTTGGCTGATCTGCAGGAAAACAGCAAGAGTTAGCTCAGATGAGTGACCTTCACTTGTCATCAAATTAAGACTTTTTTTCTTCCATAAAGACAAAAAATTTCCATTTTCCATACAGACAAACAATCTCAGTTTAAAAGGTCTAAAATCAGTATGAAACAAGGAGATCACTTGGAAAGCTTTCAGGTTTTCCCAAGAGTTATTTATTCTGGCAAAACCATGGTAATTGAAATTGCAATTCTAGATGGTTAGTACCTAAGCTGCTTACTGCAAAAGATACAGGCAGATTCCAACATATTTGTAGCTTTTTCTTCATATGGAGTTAACATTTTTACTCTCATTAAAGAGAATAGCTACTAATCTCCAACCTTGTTGGAAGCCCAGCAGTTTCCCTAACCTGTCTTTCACTAATCCACCCGACTCTTTGGAAATTAAGAAAACAGGCTGATCCCTGTGCTTCTGTAGTGAAGTGGAAAACACACTTATTCTGCAGGAGTCCTATGAGATTCAGTGCTCCACTCCTACCCTGCCAGCAAGTGCTCCTCTGGGGCAGTGTCTACCCAGCTGATTCCCATGGATGACTACATCAAAAGGAAAGTGATAAAGAATAAGAATCAATCCCGTCTTCTGCTGCAAGCCATATTAAGAATCTTGTCACTAGGAAGCAGCACTGCTGGAAAAGTGTTTGCAGTAATTCTGCATCACCAGAACTCTTTCTGTGGATCCCACATTTGCAATTCCCCCCCTATCTCAGTATCTGGCAGAATTAAGGGTCTTTGGCCATTACACATACACCAAGGGTTTAGCTAGAAGCTTTTATAAATTTCCTTGAACACACACCAGGTTGAATTTTACTCTCATTAACAAGTGGAAAATATAGGGGAATGCCTTTGAGGCTTCAAAAAAATTGACGCACAATAATGCTTAAGGGCTATAAATGATGTAATTAGCTAAAACCTGTATTGTTCCTTAATTTTTTGGGTGCTGTACAGCTATGTCCATGCTAACAAGCATTACAGTGAAACTGTAACAAATCTACTGAAAAAAACCCAAACAGCTAGTGCTAAAATCTGGGGTATCTACACCAGACCCATCCTGGTGGGTGTTTCTTTGATTTGAAACTGATTTTGGACTGGACCAGGAATACACTCAAAGAGAATACAGCTGGAGAATCCTGAGACAAATTCTCAATGTGGTCTAAACCATGGCAAAACTAGCACCGTGCTTCAAAAGACAGCTCCTTATCTGAACGAAAGTACTGATGGAGGCCCTTTCACTGGCCAAATTAGCAGGAGGTACAGCCTTGTGTCTGTGGCATGTTTACACCAACTGTGATGCCATTTATATATAGGCAAACTGAACTAAATTAACACAGATGCCTAATAACAACACTTTCATTTTCTTGAAGATTGAAGCATACCAGTACAAGAGAAACACTTCTGAACTTTTAACAGATTTCCTTAATAAAAGAGGGAAATTATTTTCTCCACATAAATATGCTCAAGGAAGACAATGCCTGTTCCAGAAATATTGTTTTTGTTGAGAAATTATTGAAAAGGCAGTTAAATCTTTCCCTTCAGTAGAAAGCACATATGAACTCATAATGGCTATGCAAAGAAAAATTTTTACTCTCTTTGATGGGTACATCTCATCACTGTATCTCACTGTTGCTAAAGGGAGCTTAGTCAGGAAGAAACAGCAGACCTGAAAAATGTTGGAGTAAGTGAATCCCTGGATTTGATTTTTGGCTGTGAGGATTATTAGCTGCCAGCATGAAATGCCATGAGCTCCTAGGTTACCTTAATTGGACCAAAAGGATTCAATTCCCCATGACTGCAAAAGGATGAACAGAATTGCTGTTGCTACTGTTTGATTTTTTCATAGGAAAACTATTCTATCCAAAAAAGGTAATTTTCTCTTTTGCCAATTTATAAAGTGCTTACAGTAATTTTAGATAGTTAAAACCTAAAATTAAACACTTTATGAACAACTCACAGCGAGTAATTGTCATTCATAAAAAGAATCCATAAAAATATCAAACTCTGCTCATGCATAGTTTATCACTTGGAAAAAAAAAAGAGGTTAAATTCACTGAACATTTCACCCTGCAATAGGCTAAAGAGTGCCATGTTTCTCCTGCTGTCATTTTACAGGCTTTTGGTTTTTTAATCTCATTTCCATTCTTTTCACTTTTAAATCACTAAGAAATCTAAATGACAAATTGGTCTTCCTCTCCATTTAAACATGGTGGGAATGAGGTATATTAATTCTCTACACCACATGAAATCCATTTGTGTATCTCTTCCCTGACACTCCTGCCCTTCCATTATACTATACAGTCAGCTGTCTTTACCTAACTAGAGGAAAAACCATTTTTAAAATGTTGCACTACAGTAGTGGAATTTCAAAAGGGCCTAGTTTGTAAAGCTTTCTCTTCATTTCCGCAAAACTGATCAGAATTTGCAAGAGCCCCAAGAGAAAACAACATTAGCGAAAGCACATACATATTTTATTTGTCCACATTTCTTGTCTTTCTATTAATCTCTCTTTATCGGTCAAAAATAGGATATCTAAGAGTAATTGCTGCCTCAGATGCATTGTTAGTGCAAGATACCTGTTTGACAAGATTTACTGCACTGAACAAGTACAAGGAACTAGGGACTGCATCCCAAAACAGATAAAGATATGGATATGGATTTCCTCCTACCTACCTCGTGAAAGTCAAAGCTTTAAGGAACTAAACTCCATACACAAAATATGCAAGTTTAAAGTATTCAATAATGGGACCCTTAAAACAAAGGGCAGCTTTCTAACAGGAAGCAGTGCCATTTCACTTATTCCCATGAAAAACAAGTTCTGAGAGAAACAAGCAGAAACCAGGACTCAGTTCTCCCCCATATAAGTGAGCCTAATCACAACATGCCTTACTTTGGCTCTCCTTGCATCCTTGTGAATCATGGAGAGCTTCCAAAAGAGACTGCATAACCAGATGGCTGAAGAGGTGACAGATGGAGATTTGAACCATCAGGCAGATAATAGAATTAACCAGAATTTCATACTGCTTCAAAGACTGATGAACCACCAGACCATCAAGCAGAGGAGGAGATTCCTCAAAAAGCAAGAGATTCCTACCAAAAAGTCACTTTGTAAAACATAAAGCTCTAAACAGGAAAGGAGCAGTCACACTTCTGTTCAAGGAAGGGGTGAGGAATCAACATGCAGGACAAGATTCAGAGACTTAGCTCCTAACATGTCATCCTGAGATCACAAGGTACAGGCTAACATCCCTGGGAGAAACAGGTTAAAAACCCTCCAGCTAAACACCACAATCTGGAAGTAGTTCATCTTCTATTTTATGGCGATTTTAGAGAGCTCTGGATGGTATTTCAAGTCTACATATTCTTCATTACAGTTTTTTCACTGGGTCCAACATAAAGGGTTCAGCATAAGTACTTAGAATGGTTGTGGTAGAATTTGAACCTACATATCTATCTTCTATTCAACTTTCTGGTTTTTGTTCCTCAAGGACTTGTTTCCTCTCAACCACCTTTCTGTCTGCTGATTTCATGAGCACTCTTCTACCTGAATATTTCACAATGTAAGTAATTTCATGAAAGATATATATTTTTTTGCAGGTCCTACTAAATATTAAGAAAAAAGCCCCTGCTGAAGTGCTTGATTTCACAGAGAGAAACTACATAATCATATTGCCTCTTGTCATGTGCAATATACACAATTTCTTCCCATCCAGAATTGTGCTAACATCCAGAAATGCATTAGCCTTTTCCTAAGTTTATAATGGCCTTTAAATTAACACACTAGATTTTGAAAACTGTTTTTTTAAAAATTATGCTTGAAATTTACTCTGCAGATCTCATGAATCAACTTAATAACCTCCTTTACTTCTCCCCTTCCCTGCTTGTTTTCTCACATGCTGTACTGTTATGCCCTACTCCTCAAATAAGGGCCTACCATTACCTGACTGCAGAGTCATTCAGAGTTCAACAAAATCAAAATTTGACTTCCAATAAGCATCTCTTCTTCAAAGTGAGACACTACACTTTATTCAAGTGCATGTTTTTGCTGAAATGACGGAATCAGCACAACAAAAAGACTTTAAACCAAAAGCCTACCTAGTTAAACTGAAAATACATTTCAACTATATCATCACTAATAAAAATACCACAAGATGTATTCAGAATCAATACACAAAGCATTTATGATCCACTAGTGGTAATTTCAACTACCCCATTTTCTTTTCTTAGTGATTTCCACGTGAAAATCCATGAGATTAACTTCTCACAATCTATTCACTTTGTCATGTCCAATATACAGCTGCTCCCTTCACGGAGATTATCCACATGCAGACCAAAGAAAGCTATTTCTGAGGCTGTGCCTCAAGCCACGGCAAGTTCCAGGATAAAGTATATATGAAGAAAATCTCAGGCACAGGGCAACTTGGTAAAAGGGGGATCCAACTGTATGATTTAGAAAGCCTATCCTGTGAGTCTTTTAACAAATATAAACTAAATTAGGTGCCAAAACAACTCAGCATGGCCAGAAACTTATGTTGTATCTCAAAAGAAGAAACCTTTTCTCCTAATGGACACCAGGAGAAATCAGTTGATCAGGGAAGAGCCTGTAAAGGTCAGCATTGATGCCATGACATTTTTTCAGCATTCTGGAAACAATCAGTGCCACTAGAATGGCAAGTGGCTCACTGAAGAGACCAAGAGGTTCCCCTTAGACTAGAACATATTGCACAATGGTACTGTACTTTATCTGACTAATGTGCTTATGCTGGAATTGAGTGTGCCCTGACACATTCCTGCTCATGCTGCTAAATGCAGAGTGAAGAACCTGTCAGCAATCCACGAGGAAATGAAGGAAAAAAACTTGCCTACTCATAAAGTTAAAGACAAAATAACTATCATCACAAGACGTTTATGATCCCTGCTCCTCTGCTATTTCCACACAATACCATTTAGGTGAGGGCCATTCCTCTCAGCCAGTGCCGTCATACCAACTAAAAGACATGAATAGCTAGGATGAAAAGCTTGAAGAAACACCACTGGACAACAAATTTTCCTCATCACAACCAGATACGCTAACCCAGTCTTAGCATAAACATGAGAAAACTACCCTCCTTTTTCTATTTCTCATGAAGAAAAATGGTGCATATGTCCACAACTACACTGACATGCAATTATTTATTTGGTTTTTGTTTTAGATTGGAGGTTGTGAATTTAAAAAAAAACAAACCACAGTTCACAAATAAAAGAAGTGTATGGACCTGTGCTGAGAAATAGAAACTACATTCTGGACAGGTAGTAAAAACATGTCATCCTTTTTCTTCAGCTGTCTGCAAACTGATTAAGTAAGACAACTTTTCAGCTATGAAAAATTAACAGGCTTTTGATTTTGCTACATTTTTCCTAGATATATTACAGTCACTATGATACATCTGATAGTGACAACAACCAAAAAATAGCATTATCCCTGACATGTAGAAAAATGTATTTATGACTGGCTTGAGAAATTTTGCAAAACAGGTCTCATTATCAATCATATTAAGTTTAATGCTGGTTATTTAAAGAACATCTCCACTGATACTGAGCCTAAGTGTGCAACCTATCAAAATGTTTCAAATTCCTCAGCTAAATAGGAGTCTGGTTGAAAAGCTTGCATGCACATCCAAAAGGTCCATCCTTGAACCAAGCTCCAAGTCTGGCAAAAATCACCTGAAAATTTATAATAAAATTCAGTGGGTTGAGAAGACAAATAAAAGACTGAGATTCACTTCTCATCAGAAAGCAAGTTCTGATTTTAGTGACTTGGGCAACAGCTAGGACTAATCTACATAAGTCATAAGCCATTTATTATATAAATAAATAAATAAATAAATAAATAAATAAATAAATATATATAATGTGTATGTGTGTATATATATGCATATATATATATATATATGTGCAACACATTTATTTATTTATTTATTTGGTGGTTTTTTTGTTTTAGTTTTTTTTACTGCAATATAGTTAAGTCTATATGCAGACCCATGCAGAAGTATTTTTTTTCTTCAGGTTTTGGATAGCTCATATTCTTAACAATTATTAAATGACCTGTTATATATGTAGTGCATGTATTACACTGGATCTTCAATACGTGCAGGCTGAGTAGCTCAGATATATAAGACAACTCAGAAGCTTTTGTAGCTGTTCACACCTCTGTATCATGCCCTGAAGATACATTTCAATAACATGATTTACCACTGTTGCTGTTTCTTTGCATTTCTATAAGGTAGAGAGAACCCAATCCTGGTCCTAATATATAAGCTCATGTACAAACACAGCTGGACTTTGAAGAACCTTAAATTATTATGACAGCCAATGGTCAGACAAGTGGAAATGTGCATTTTTTCTTGGTAAGTATAAAAAAGAAGTGCATAGCCCTAGTTGTGTTAGTAATGCCTTATATCTTCTGCTGCAAAAAAACCCACAAAATACCTGCATATTACCTTTCTTCTTTTCAGAACTAAGATCTTTGCAGTGTTTCAGCAGTTTAAAGCATACTGTGAAACTGCATGATGTGGCATCATGAACTTCCTCATCCTCTGTTTACATTTCCACGCAAATTCTTCCCAGCAAAGAAAAGTGAGAAGTTTTGGGTAACCATATGAAGAAACTAAGCCTGATTGACACTTTCTAGATGAGAGCCAATGCTGGCTCACAAGTCTGGTGAGGGAGAAAAAAGGAAATACTTGTTTCAGTTCTGTTAGACTTACGGCATGTTGCATTTTCATTTACCACTGAACTAAGTAACTCAAGCATTCCCAGCTGTATACTCTGAATTTGGATGTTAGCCCAGAGATGGCTAGCTTGATCTCCTTTCTGGTAAAATGCTCACCCTTGGGTTGCATGCTTTACACCAAGGGCATCAGATTGTCAGAAGCCTGAACTTCTGAACTAAGGAGAACTGCTTTTTTCTTTCCTGAAGCTTATTTTACTGCTTATTCTGCCCAACCAACCTTTTGTATAATTCCAATCCTTGTGAGGGGTGACTGAACTAACAGCCCATACACATTCACAGTGTGGAGGTTTTTGGCAGTAGACAATCACAGACAAATTATGCCCCACTAGAGACAATGCTCTCCAGGCACCATCCACTGGATTCCTGAGGTAAAGGCAACCCTAAGGGACACTGAATCGAGACCATAAATTTCTTTCATCTAAATCATTGAAAAATTGAACAGAGGGACCAAAGCTGGATTTGAACAGATCACTTAAGGAGGAAAAGCTCTGTATCCCATTGTATTGAGCTATCTGGCACTCTGCTTCATTCTCTGCCTCTGGCTGGAGATTTTAAAAAAAAACAATACTCTGCTAGAGGACAGAGTGCTTCCATCTTCATGGAGCAAAGACAAACATTTGGTTCCTTCATAGGACTACTCTTTTTAAATATGAAAAGTATCTCTTCAGATTGAGATATGCTAACTTCTCTGCAACAAAGGTTCTTGTGTTATTTCCTGTGGCCTGCCTAGCAGTTTATTACTGAGAAATAGTGACAGAGAGCAATCAAGGGAAAGGCACTCAGACTGTGACAGGGAGAAACTCCTCTAAAGAATGCTAAATCCTTCTTATTAGGGACTAACCTGCATACTTCTAAATCATCAGACCAGTCATCATACAGCACTGGAGGCTTCTGAACAGCATGAGGCACAGTGGGCCCTGCCCCAGCAGAGGCTCCGTGATCTGGGACTGCCAGAGCATCGCTGCCAGAGCCTGCCTCTGCAAAGGAGTCCTTTGTGTGCCTAAGGAAAGGTGCAGGCTGCCGATCTCTGTGGTAGCTTTTCCCTTTGCTTTTCCCACATTTTCTTGAGGAAATCCTTGCTTCCTGAGATGATGCTGAAGACTGTGATTCCTTAAGCCTTGGAATCCTTCGGCGGTGATTTAATGTAGGATTCTCAGGGTCAGACACCTCTTGTTTCTCTTTTCCCATTGTCCCCAAGGTGACAAGTTCAAAAGCATTATTGTTTGAGGACTCATCTTGGTTACTGAATGATCTATTGTTTCTTCTCCCTCTCCTGGCCATCCTGGCCTTTTGTCTTCCTCTCCTCCTAGCCTGAGCCCACTGACTCTCATCCGAAGATGATGATGAATCAGATGTGTTCCAGCTGGATCTTGGAGGCTCAGGATGCAAGTTACAGTTTCTCCCCTTTCCTTGCTTTTCTGTGTGCTTACCATTGTCTCCAGTCTCTCTTTTCCGCCTAAACCTTTGTTTTATGTGTTTCTTATGACCAGGCTCCCTATTAGAAGGGGCCAGCACCATGACAGGGGTTGCACGTTCAAGCTCATCTTCTGACAAATCATGCAAGGTAGTAGATCTAGACAAAGCAGTAAGCAAAGGAAAGGGATGGAAATGGCAAGGGTGAGTGGAAAGAGAAATCACACACACATACACAAAAAAAAAAAAAAGATGAGAATGAGAACATGAATTTTAATAGAAAAACATGAAAACATGAAAAACATGAAAAGCAAAAACAAAACCAAAACAGAGATAAAAAGAAAAGTAGTCTATGTCAGTTATGAATAATGTTAAGCAGAAGCAAGAGCTGCATAATATTTAATAAAAACAACTAATGTGTTTAAGTCAGAGGAGAGTATATTTTTCTCAGCACATACCTACAAATGTCCTGAGTGGAGGGGCAGACAGACAACCGAGATTGACTCCTGGGAGCTGTTCCTGTTGTAGGACTGCTTGCCTGTTGAAATAAGTTAGACAGTTTGGAATCTTTGTCCAAGAAATACATTGCAGATATTTTACTGCTTTGCCACATGATCACGAAATTAAAATAACTGTTTCTGCTGTTCATAGCGCACTGTTGAACACATAGAAGCTCACAAAATACAGGAAGCTTGAACAAAAGTGAAACCTATTTGTGGAACTAAGTACAACTGAAGTATTTGAGCTCTCATTCGCTCATGACTACTTTTTGTCACTGTTTGAGGAAGCAGCTTTCAGCATTTGAATTTTCATTTGGCTCTACTATAAATGTCTGAAGGGAAAAAGCACTAGTTTTCTTTCGTGCAGTCAAACCACCATGATGATTCCTTTCCAAATCATGTGAAGTGCATTTGCAATACATTGAGTAATAAGAACCCAAAACTAACTTAGGTTGAGTGGACTGATGAAACAGCAGGAAGATTAGAGTATGTTTTCAAAAGGTTTTCAAGGGAATTAGATCATCTAGAAGAGCTGAAAATGTTAAACTGAGCTGAGACTGAAAAATCCAAAGTGCAGGCTGCATCTCTACAGAGCTGATCACATTCTCAAACAGCAGAAGAGATACAAAACATGTTTAGTATGTGACATTTTGCTCATAAGGTTGTAGCTACAAATTGCAGATTGAGTTACCCAATACTTTCCCTGAAAACATATTTTGATGGTGTTAACAGCAAACCATTCCAATCTGCCTTGCTATCTACTGGCAGCAGAACTGTATGAAAACCAAATGTAAATCCAAGGTGTTGGAATTCTTCAGGATCCCTCACAAGACTGGGTATTGTGGGAAGTGGGTTCAATACAAATCATTCATAAGGTTATGACCTTCCTGTAGCTGATCTGGGGTATTAGCTTTTAGCATGCAATCTCATCCATCCCACTGTGATCACCACTTGCAAATGCAGACAAAATACTACAAACATCAGAATTCCACAAGATCGTGCATCAGATGCAAGGGAAGGATGACTATTAAGCACGAGTACAAAGTACAAATCATACAAAGATGTAAAGCCTGTTATCCAATTCTTTTGTACTAGCAAATCAAATTCAGTCAGATAATAGAAATTATTTCTAGCTCAACTTTCATAGACATTTATGTGGTATTAAAAAGATGTTTGAAAATTAGTAGCACAAGCAAAAATAATTACAAACAGCAAGTACCTGCCAACAGTTCACTTTTAGCCAAGGTTCTCAATATCCATTCTATTTAATGCATACATATTTTGGAAACATCAGTCACTACTATGTAGATTTTTTGCTCTTATATGGATACCAGCTGAGACTTAAGAATAGTGCTTTTGCATGAAAACAATCTTCTAGCTCCTACAATTCAAGTAACCATTTTTATCTCTTGATTAATATTGCAAAAATACACCAAACCCACTAATAATATTACAAATTCTTTACTTCTAGCTCCATGAACGAAACTCAGGGATGCAACAACTAAGCCAAAATGAGAAATTAAATTGATAAAACAATTGATAAAGACAATCCTTGTGTTCTAAGTTTTTGCCACGTCTGGATTCACCAGTGAAAGGAAGAACATCAGTGTGTCTACATGCAGTGTCTTGCTGGAAGAAAAGGACAAATATCTGTGAGAGAAATTGTATTCCATATTTCCTTTTCTACAAAAGCAATATTTCAATTATATACATTGTAACAGAGTATGAGTTTTTTGTACATACATATTAGGAACATATGTTAGATGGTTGGGTACGTAATCTACATCCCAGTCTCTGAGATTAGCATTAAGTAATTAGGCATATCATAAGCTACTTAATGAGGAAAGATGCAGACATCAGCACCAATAACTAATGTTATTGGGTTACATGCTGCTGCTACGTGAAAAAACATCCCTCCAGACTATGCCCCAGCTGAAGTACTGGTGAAGAAATCCAGCCCCAGAGTCGAGTGTGGAATCCTGAATTCATCCCTCATGATAAACTCATTTCTTTTCTCCCCTCATAGCTCCAGGACTGTTACCACTGCTTCTTTCAGGATCTCTGTAATAGAGAGGTTTGGCCTGGTTTTAAATGGTGGTCAGATCATCCTCATGCAGTAAAAGGAATTTTTACATCACCTTGCCACAAGCAGTACCCTTTGAAGGGATACGGAGATTGGCTAAGCTGGCCCATCAACCACGCATACATAGACTGCACAAGTTCAAGAAACTTTCAGGAGCTATTAAAGCAGGAAGTCAGCTAGACAGTTCTTAAGAGAGCTGAAATAAAGCCAAAAACCAAACAAACTCATTGAAAAGCTTTTACACTTATGATTTGGAACTGCAGACTGGTGGAAATCTAATCATTTTAAGATAAAAATTACATTATCAGTTTGACTACTTAAATCTTACATTTCACTTTCAACTGTCAGGAGGTCTGGACTGTTTCAGCCCTGCTCAGTCAAATTTACTTTCTAGTTCCCCTGTGCAGGCATGATGCTATGTTTATCTGTACATAAGTCAGAGAAAAGATTATTTCCTTCAAAACCAATTTATATAAATATTTTTTACAAAATGAATGCTTTTTACTTGCTTTTCTAAGCCCTATTGGAGCAAACACGACAACTGGCAGGCAAAAAGCCAGTGCACCACTTAAGTCTTCAAAAACAAAACATGACAAGTTATATAAAAGATATTGATTCTTACCTGTGATCAAATACAACTCATTTGATTTCTGCAACTTTGTAACACAAATTTTTATCTATATGATCTTAGTTTACATACATTTATCTATATTTAATTAGCTTTTCATGGTAAAATCATATGCTTATAGACTACCAGGTTGGATGGGACCTCAAAGATCACCCAGTCCAACCTATCTTGGCAAAAGTACAGTGTGGACAACATGTCCCATTACCATGATGGAGTGAATTCTAAAATCAAAAAGGTTAGTGTTTCTGATAGTAATTTTCTGATGTTGAGTTGTGTAATTCACAGGAAGTGGAGGCCCTTACTTTGTAAATAGGTCCCATCTTTGTAAATTAAATGGGAGTGGAAGGACCTGCTAATGTCAGATCTGTCCTTGCTATCACATGTCATGTGAATATAATAATTCGCAGCCAGATGAGCTTTTTTTAAGAACCTGTAAATTTCCACTCAGCTGGATGCCTGCCCACAAACCCTTTTACTTTTTCATCCTACCCTGTTCTGACAGTAACTGTATCTGCTTTCTGCTACCAGCACTGACTCTAGGTTTACTCCGATTCTTTTGGCAATATTCCCTCTCTGCTATCTCTTCTACAAGTCATACATCCCAAACTAATTCTAAAAATTTAAATAATTATATCTCTTGAATCCAGTCTGAGAGCAAAGATACCTAAAGGGGCATTTACTTGAGTAGTGTATTTACAGAGAGAATTGTGTCCTTTCAAGGCATATCTGACAAACATAATAATTTGAATATATTCTGCTCACGTCTTATCAGTCCAGCTCTTTTGGGAATGTATATGCAACAGATGTTGGAAGCAGTCTAAAGCAGACAGATCTTACTGCTACAATTGCTGTCACATTGCTATATTGCTATGCAGCACACTGAATATTTTGAGATACTGCATATAGTGAATAGAGGGATCAGATTGGTGCTGAGGACTCCAATTCCACCTGTGAGGCTGAAAAACAAGATTTTTTAAAAATAGTATTCCTTGAATTAGTGTCTTCTTCGGGCATGTATATTGTACAGCTCACTGGAATGGGAAAACTAAACAAGCACTGTACAAATTTTGTCATAAAAAATTACATCAGTAGCAGAATTAAATGTGGTAATTCAAAATAAAGCTGTCTCACAATTCATTTATAAGCAAGGCAGCTCATTTCTCTATGCCATCAATACAAGGAAGAGGTCTAAGGGATAATGCCAACTCCAGCTGATTAGGTTTGGCATTTCAAATATTGTTAGAGAGAGAGATTCCCCAGTCACTACCTTCTGCTGTCTCGGCTAGTTTAGATGAACTCTCTTGTCAAAGATATGCAATTCAATTAACAGACATGACAGGGCACTCATCCATAATTATTTTTGGTATGTTGATAGTGTGCTTTTCAAGCAGAATACCGGTAAATACAGAGTTTTCAGGGTAAGTGGGGAGACGATCACTTACCCAACACAAGGGGACTTCAGTGTCACACACATTTGTCTGTGTTTGAAACACAGCAAAGACAGAAGTGGGGGACAGAAATAAGTTCAACTGGTAAAGACAACAAGAATTTCAAATCAAAACTGCCTATACTTAGGTGCTCAGGATATGATAGATGTTTCCAGATAACATTTTTTTTAAAAAATAACATGAATAAAATAAAATAGAAAAAAAGTCTTAGAGGCCATCTATTGCTTAACCTGCACAGTGAAACTAGTGTAAGAACATGAGTCAAGCTGTGATTTTCTTGATTTTCTCAGGAACATAGAAGGGATCTGCTTTGACCTAACAGAAAAGCTGAGTAAAAGCAGATTCCAGAAGTGCAAAGGAAGAACATAGGAAGGGAGTGCAGCTTTAAATTAACAAACCAGATGATGTAATGGACAGCTTATATAAATGGCCTCACAGCTGTCACCAGAAAAGCTAATGAATCCTCTCCTGTCTCTGTTGTGAATAGAGGCATTTCCAAAAGTTGGTTAACTTTCAACATTGCTGAAGTAGAAAGCTGCAGAAAATTGACAGGGATAGGGCAGACAGGGAACATGTCTAATGCTTTTATTCTCCTACGGAGCTTGCAGTGATGTATCACAGAATACTCTAGATCCCACCAGCCATTATTTAAAAAGCTGAAACTCTTTCCTATTTGAAATACAGCACATAAAAGAATGGATACCTTAGAAGATTATAGTAATTTCACACTGATAAACTGATAAACTGAGCTGATCCCGGAAGTGCGGCTAATCACCAGGTGCGGCTTATTTATAGACAAATTCCGGCAAAATGCCAACCCAGAAGTGTGAGCTGGCTGGGAGGAGAGCTGCTGTGGAGCTGCAGCCGGGAGGTGGGTGGAGAGCTGCCGCAGAGCCGCTGGTGGGTGGGCGGCGAGCTGGAGCCGCTGGCAAGCATGCGGCAAGGTGCCACCAGTTTTGCGCAGCAAGGAGGCGGCGGGCAGCCGACTTTGAGTGCACGGTGAGTGGCCGGCGGCTGGCTTCGAGCATGCGGTGAGGAGGGGAGTGGGCCACTGGCTTCGAGCGTGCAGTGAGGGGAGGACAGGTGGCGGGCCACCGGCTTCGAGTACGCGCATGGGGGTGGCAGGTGGGTGGCCGGCTTGGAGCGCACAGGGGCAGCAGACGGCCGGCTTGGAACCTGTGGCGCAGGGGTGGCAGGTGGCCAGGTTTGAGCACATGGCGAGTGGCCAGGTTCGAGCGCGCGGCGAGGTGGGAGTGGGCCACCAACTTCGAGCGCGTGGTGAGTGGGGGGCAGGCTGCCGGTGGCTAGCTTTGAGTGCGTGGCGCAGGGGCGGCTAGCTTCTCGCAGCATGGAGAGCTGCCGCAGGCACTGCCGAGCAGGCGGGGAGCCGCAGCAGCAAGCACCAGAGGCGAGAGTGCCAGGGCCCGCAGCACCGGGAGGGCGCCTGGGGTTGTGCTTGAAGGCTTCGCCCGTCTGTGAAAACTGTTTGCAAATTGAGCACCTGATAGCAAACCCCATGCTCGCGCAATTCTGTTACTAAGTCGTTACTTTGTTGCACATAGATCCTTGCTTAAAAAAAAAAAGCGGCTTATCACCCAGTACAGCTTATTTATGGACAAATTCCATGCTCTTCCTGGCTACCCGGAAGTGCGGCTTATAACCAGGTGAAGCTTATGAGTGTGAAATTACTGTAGTTTGTATGGCAATAAACTCAGCAGGAGACCCAGTCTCTGCATTTTTATCTGAAAATTTCTGCTTTGTAAACAACGCAACATTCCGTGGGAAACATCCACCTCTATGAACTTTTATGTGGACATTTCCTCAGGTCTTAAGAGTTCCAAATCACGATGAAGGTGACCCAAGACGGGTGTTATTTTACAAGCTTGGTCTTGATGGCAAATTAAATTTGTGTGCATGGGTTTGGGGGAGGGGGTTTTGGGGTTTTGGTTTGTTTGGCTGCCTTTTTTCACTTTTCTTTATTTGTTTCTTTATGATAGAATTTCCTGCTTTGTGCTCAGATTTCAAAGTTGTTTTAAACTGATCGATGCCTTCCTTTACAGCAACTATCACATTAATTGGTAACTAAATTTCTGTTAAATGATCTTTCACAGATTTTCTTTTTTTGTAAATGATTCCTTGCACAATTCTCCAAACATTTTCTTCCTCTCCTTTCCTCTGTCCCCTCCTTTCACCTGCCTCTGAAGAGAAGGAATAAAGGGAAAAGTAACACACAAGGAAGGAGCAGAAAAATCCTTAGGATTCTGGCAAACAATACCATTCAGCACCTTTGAAAGTCAGTATGATCATGTTATAAAGTGGTTTGAAATCTAAAATCAAAATTGCAAATGGCAAATCCATAGTATAATTTAAAAATTAAGTAAATGAGCAATTATAGCTTTAACTTGTAAATTCAATCAGCTTAAGTTGTTTTCTCCTGCCTTACTGATCTATGTGAATCTTTATTTTCAAGGTACAAGTTCATCTAAAAAAAATCCACTTTTTCTACAGGCATAGAAGCACTGCTAGCTAAGCTTTGCATCATCACATAGATTATAGTATGCAAAAGTCTTTGTATCGTAGCAACACAGTATTTTTCATTCATGATTCTCTTCAAGGATGCATCTTTCTAGTCATTATCACTTTCTTAATAAAAATGTTTCATACTTCTTTAAAAATATATAGGCAATTGGAAAAAAGAATGCGCCAGGCTTTATACAAAAGGTGCAGAGCCATGAGACCAACAACTTTTGACTGTCTAAAGGGAGCTAAATGGAAATATAGCCTATAGGAAAGGTGAAATATAAAACTTGTATTTTCTTTGTTACTGGATTTTGCAGCACTTTATTTCTAAAGGTGGGCAGTACTGAGAGAATAATTTAGAATTTCTGTTCCAAAGAGGGCATCTGTTTTCACACATCCCTCTATCTGCAAGACTGAAACCCTCAAAAGATTCCTATATCCTTTCACTCAGATGACATTCCTGCCATGCTCTCACAAGTGCCTATGCATGTAAGTGCACACACCCAACATGCTCTTCCTTTGGTCTGGTGGACTGTGCAGGAGACAGACTGGATAAAATCTCATCTGGGAAAATATCATTCTTATACTTGAACAAATCCATTCTGCTGTATATTTGATGTTTGTTTACTCCAGCCCCAAGGGAAGAGAGAAGCCTAAATGTGCCAAAGCAAGAGTTGTAGTAAGAATATTGAAATGTCTAAACCGAAAGAAGTAAAACCCTGAGAATGTATCCTTGTGAAAAATAGGAGATACTTTATTTTTATGAAGTGCAATAAACATAAAACTGCATGCTCCCCTCCAATTTTTCACCACTGTAGAAACAAAGTTTGCTTAATTGAATTTCAGGACAAATGTGCAAGATGTGTTTCTGAGTGCCATGGTGAAAAAACAAATGCCATGCAAAGATTTCCACAGTATATATGTAACAGATATGTTACAGATCATAATTACTATTTATAATTGTGGTGATTATTTTAAAAATTATAAAAAAAAGGAATATGTAATAACTTGCATGCTTCATTTACTCAAAACAAATCAAAGCTGCTGCTGCATTATATTAGCTATCACAGGATAGGATTGAATTCTGTGAGAACAGAAAATAAAATTAAAATTACAGTAATTTCACGATTATAAGCCACACCTGAATATAAGCCGCACTTCCAGGTAGCCGGGAAGACCACGAGATTTGTCCATATATAAGCCACACCCAAATATAAGCCGCGTTTTGTTTTGTTTTTTTAACTCCGTGCTGCAGAGGGGGCGGAGCGCTCCAGCCCAGCCCCACACAGCCCGGCTTCCCAGCAGCAGGAGCTGGCTCACCCTCTTGCAGCCCCCTGTCCCAGCGGTCCCCCGCTCCCAATGGCTCCCGGTGGCAGGGGCCAGCCCGCCCTCTTGCAGCCCCTGTTACCAGCGGTCCCCCGCTCCCGGCGGAACGGCACAGCCCAGCCGGCACTGCTCCCCTGTTGGCCCGCCCCTCCTGGCAGCAGTGGCAACCCCGCCGCCAGCCCGCCCGGCTCGTCCTGCCTGGCAGCGGCAGCGACCCCGCTGCTGGCCGGCTCGTCCCACTCCCCTGCAACCCCGCCGCCAGCCTGCCTGGCTCCTTGGCGGCTCTGCCGCCGGCACGCCCGCCCCACTTGGCAAAGCCCGCTCCCCACCTGCCCGGCCGCTGCTCTGTGGCAGCTCTCTGCTTGGCCAGCTCTCACTTCCGGGTTGGCATTTCGCTGGGATTTGTCCATAGATAAGCCACACCTGAATATAAGCCGCACCACTGGGGTAGGCTGGATTCTTCAATGAAAAAGGTGTGGCTTATATTAATGAAATTACTGTATATACAGGCATTACACACTGAGTGAGCTAATATAAAAATATTAAAATTGTGGCACAACACATTCCACACATATATGCAGTTTTATCTGCATGTGACAATGTGACACATTTAGCTATACTCAGAATAGTTCACAAGAACTGTGATTGAATAAATCAGAATCTGTAAAATTGTACACATACAATCACACATTTTTATGTATGACCTCTCATTAGAACACCAGTTTCTAACAGATTAAAAAAAAAAAGTGTATCCAAGAGTAAACTGAAATTGAATTATTTTCTGATGGCTGTTCCCATGTATTTAATACTGTCATATATTCATGCAATTTTATTCAGAAGTTTGATTTTTGGGCAGACTTAGATAAATTCTGCTGTCATGCCTTTGTAAGCTCATTGTAAACAAAGAATACATAGTATGGACAAACTATAAAGCATTCTCTAATACACGGAAATCAAACATTCATATCTAGGAGTTTTGAAAAGTGCAGAAACAGTTATTATACAATTGATCTAGTTCTAGTTTCTGGTTTTCTGCCTTGTTTTTTTGCATTCAAAACAATTCTGTTTTGATGAACAAAATCTTTCAACTTACTTGTTTACTTTGCATTGTTGTTTTCAGTAAGCGAGAGCTAAATGCTAGGCTAGTCTTCAGCTTTCATAATAATGATTCTGTTTATAAGCAAGAAGAATGATTTGATGACTGATGTAACATTTATACTCATACTTTAATGCCAGTTTTGTATACATGGTATTACCTACTTAGGAAGGCTGACATTTTATGCTTTACAAAAGCATTATTTCTTGATTTGTTTTTTGGTTTTTTTTAAAGCCCTAAGTTTTTTCTCAGTTGCTCACTACAGTAATCTAGAACCTACACTTGGGAAAGGATGGAGCTATGTGGTTCCTTGAATAAAAAGCAACCACCAATCTGGAAGAGAATTTTCACTTGGGATTAGTGTGGAATTGGCAAAGAACAGTAACAACTATAGATCCGCTTGTAGCATTGTAGTTGCCTGTAGTAAAATACAAGGGGTCACACAACTGGTCTTTAGGATTCAGTCATGCAACAGGCTATCTTGGAAATGCTGCAATCCTGGTTTTGGAAAACAAAGTCCATGGTAAGAACTTCTTTAAAAATAACATTTAAGTTTCTTTATGATCTTTTTCACCATAAAACCTACCAGGAGATATTATGTGCTCTCTGTTGGTGTCACTGCCTAAGACATGCTGATGTTTGGCTTTATAAACACAGTGTGCAATAGTGAATTCTGCCATTCAGGACTCTTCATACATTCACCTTGTACTAACAGAGGATGAAATATTTGACAATATCAAAACTCATGTGAAAGATTATTCAATTTCCATTAAAATTGAATGGTAATTTATAATTCAAAAGGATAAATAAATATTGTATTACTTATTACAGAATATGATACCCAGTTTGTGAAATGTATTTCAGTGTCACAAACTCAGTGGTTTGAATCAACAATTAATACATTGGCAATGATAAATTTTTCATCTAGAACTTTAGTGAGCAGTACTTTGGCATCCTGGTTGCCTTTTGGCTTTCATGTGTATCTTATTGAAAGGAGCCCCACAAGAAATCAGAAATTGCTAACATACAGTAAAAATTATTATTTCCTTCTTTCCGTCCTCTATTGTTATTCATATTCTAAATTAGAAATGTGAATATTATCACACAAAATATTCCAAAAGAAGCACCTCACTTCCTGGTATAACTTGACAGAGTTTTATTAGGTGGCTGCTTCAGAGACTTGTAAATAAAAGGTGTTCTAACACCTGCTCCAGGCTTTTCAAAAGTAATTGAGGCAAAACAAAATTCAGGCAATTTACTCCAAGCCTGATTTTCTCTGCACTGAAAAATAAGCCCAAGGTTCCCACCAGAGATTTTCAGATCTTGCTACTGAGACAGCATCCTTCTCTAATGAGCTCTTGAATCATAATTAACATACAGAGAGAGAATTACAATGTTTTAGAAACATTTCTTCCAGAAAGCATTTTAACATAACCAGGCAGCCTCAGAAACACATATAGAGCATAAAGTCTACAGATGTAATTCAGACACAAAATTTGTTCCACTGGTTAACCACAACAGAAAACAATGTATCCACCAGACCCTTCTCTGACTAGCTCTCCTCTTAAATCATACATATATTTAAGAAGTTATAAGAATTTTAATGAAAGAAGTTACAGTGCACAGAAAACTAAGCAATGGCAAATAGGTAACGAACAAGGTCAAGTTTTTAATTTACTTAGATTTTAAACACATGCAGATAGGATAATTTCATTTCTGAAATCCAGAACACTGCACAACACTCTTACAAGGAATAATTAAGTTCCTTCTGCTGCCAGCAACATAGAAAATAGATGGGGAAAAAAGCTTAATGATTAAAAAAATAGTAATAATTTAAAATCATCAAGGCTGGTTCATAACTCACATTTCCAACACTTTATATTTTTCTTTATGTGTATAGGTTTCTTTATGTTGACAGGTTTTGAAAGCAATAACTACTAACTGGGACTGCACTTTGTCACTACTGAGAAACACTGATCTGTCCAAAATATGACTTAATATTCTAATTATTAAATCATTAATCATATCTAATTAAGTGCTAGCAGGGCATAGAGTAAAAAAGATTGTTAATTCATTTATTTATTGCACAGGAAAAATCTAGGTAATTATCAGAAGTACAGGGAAAATCAGACACTGATACATTTTCCTAATTGTCTCTGATTGGAAAACTAACAGAAGCAGTTGCTTCTGGAGTTCCAGGGCATTTCTCTTTACAGAAATAAATAAACAGCTGAGGTGAATGAACAAATTGCCAGGTTGCTGTTCACTGAAGATAGCCACAGCTGTCTGTCAAATATTTTAAATTTTATTCTTTCATTTGCCTTGAATAGTCTGTTACTGAAATTCTTCCCAGAAAATTACATGCAATTAAGTTCCTTTCAACATGCTAAACTTCTACACTCTCAACAGAAAGCAAAAGTGAATGGTAAAATTGAGGTGTTGATTTCCACACACACACACACACACACACACATTCACCCACCCTGGGAATGTTTCACTGCAAAATCTCTAGACTGAATAGGTATTACTAACTAGTATCTGGAAAATACCAAATCATAATGATTCCTTCTCATTATTACTAGATAAGACATGTTCAGTGTTCAACAATGCAGTTTAATCTGTAATACCACAAAATTCAGACTTAAAATCAATGTACCTAGCATGCAAATTGCCCAAGCATACATTGCAAACCTCAGGTGTTTTCTCCAAATAAACAATTTAAGAACATTACAAAATATTAATCTGTATTTACAGAATCTATGCTATATTTCATTTCACAAGTAGTTTGCTACAAAATCCAGTGGTAGCTACTTTGCTCTGGAGTAGGAGCTCTACATCCAGTCAAGGGTGGAATACACAACACATGGTAACTATTAAAATATACTTCAATTTGATCCTTTTAAACTTTCACATAAAGGCAAATGAAAACAGTGAAAGACAATGTTTTGATGACACTATTTTATAGTTTTACATAAAGACTATCACATTTTCCTGCCCATTGAAATTTTCATTGTGTGCAAGATCTGACACTGCACAGGACATGGCTCTTGCCTGTAGCATGTAGTTTATCTGGCCTAGAAGCTTTCAACCTTGTTTTGAGGTGGAATGTTTTTTGCTATCACTTTCTGCCATTCAATATTAACCTGCAAAGTCAGATGTTTGCTTTTAAATGTATACACACACATGTAAAAACCTGTTTTACAAAAAAAGCATTTTAAGTCAGACAACAAATGAAACTGGAATTCCAATCAATTGTGCTTTAGCATTTGAAAAACTTCACTGGCAGGTAACTTCACAGAGAAAAATTGATCTAAAACAATGCATGATACTATATATCAGAAAAATATTACAGTAATTTCACAACTATAAGGCGCACCCCTTTTGACTAAAATTTTGATCGAAACCCGGAAGTGCAACTTACAATCCAGTGCGCCTTATATATGGACAAAGTTCGGAAATTTGCCGAGCCGCAGCAGCTGCAGAGCCACAGCAGCCGCAGCTCCACAGCTTGGCTTGGTTCCGCGGCTGCCAAAAAAGTGCGCCTTATAGTCCGGTGCACCTTATATATAGGCAAAGTTCAGAAATTTGCTGACAACCTGGAAGTGCACCTTATAATCCGGTGCGCCTTATAGTTGTGGAATTACTATAAATGCATGACTGAAACTTGCAACTACAACCAGTGCAAATATCACTTTCTAATAAGCAACTCCACTGATTTCTGCATAAACCACTTAAAAATAAATGTTTGTCACTGGCTTGTTTCTCATACTGCTTTGTCACAGTGTAACCCATGCACCTGTCTTTAAAAAAAGCAGAAAAAGTAGTATCAACTCATAATAGATTTACAGTAACTATAGCTAGAGATATGCATTTAAAACTCTTAATTAAAACAATACAATTCCCAGTCACCAAGTTTGTAAATACATAACTATATACTTTATAAGGACAGGCAGTAAGCCTAGAAGAGTTTCAGCCATATCGTACAGCAGGCTGCATATATTCTACATCTTTTTCCCTGCCCTTCTTTTTTCATTCTTAACATAAGAGAACAGAACCTAACACAGAACCAGTATTTTAACATGAAATCACAGTTGGGGTTTGTTGTATTTTTTCTGTTTTATGCTCTGAGAAGAAAAAAGTTTTACAAATGGGTACCCTAAAGACAAAAATACTTTGGGAAGAGGTTTAAGGATACTGAGCTTGCCCTAAATGCAAAATATTTAGAACCAAACATAATACTTGGCAGATGTTTAGGCCTGGGTTAGAAGAAAAAAAAAAAAAAGAGTTTTTATCTTCTACCTCCTGTGTATCCTGGCTTTTTGGCAGAAACTTCAGCCAAGCCACATGTGAACCAAAAATACAGAAAAAAGGGGGTTAAAACCAAAGAAATTCAGTAAAACCATATTTTTCCTTTCTTAAAGTTTCCCTTCAGTTTCCTAAAAACCAGAAAGCATCTAGATGTAAAGTCCTGGCTTCAATGAACCATGTATGCCTTTAAAAGGATTTCAGAATTCTGTCTGGAATGAAGACAGATTCATAGTTTTGCACATTACAGATGTATTATTTGGGTAGTGCAGGAGGAGAAAAATCAAGAAGCAGTTCTATCTTAAGCCAAAGTGCTAGGGTGACATTCAACACTTGAGGAAAGTAGGTGAAAAAGGTACATGTGTTATTTGCTCATTATTAAAACAGTTTTCATAGACCAGCAAAGCCTTTAAACACAGCCTCAGGCACCCTCCCTGGCCATCTCTCACTTCCGGGTCGGCATTTCGCTGGGATTTGTCCATACATAAGCCGCACCTGATGATTAGCCACACTACTGGGGTAGGCTGGATTCTTCAATGAAAAAGGTGCGGCTTATAATCGGGAAATTACTGTAGTTTTTTTTAAATTCTAGAAAAAGGAAATAGATTTTACATACCTTTGAAATATTACTTGATCTACTTGTGGAACGCCCTGGGGATTTGTCATTCTGGAAAACAAATTTAAAAGATGAAATAAAGTTATGTCATTTGGATTTTACCTAATCTTTTCTGTGATTGTGACTGCACAGAGATTCTCCTCAACTTTTCTTCAGATTGGCTACTGACTGTACAATGGAAGACAGTACAAAAAATAAACCATGACAATAGTCTTGCAAATTGCACAAGTAAATGCTTTTAAAAAGTTCTGTAAGAAATTACTGCTAGCATTTAATTACCGTGAGTTTATTTTGCAGTTTCTTAGAAAAAACATTTCGAGTCAAAGATCAAGGAATCATCAGAGTTTCTCATGAAAACTGGTACTTATGTATGCAAACAAATGTTCAATGACAAAATTTTCCAGTCGCACTGAACATATTTCTGCTTTAAAAAAATGTAGAATTCATACTCAAGGAAAATTAGCTGTACTAGATGACTCCCTGGACAGATATGTTCTGAGAAAAACAAATTGTGACCATGCAGAGATGCAGTTCAGTTTAACATCTACTCCTCCATCCCCTCACTCTTGCAAACAAGGTATGTACACAAATCAACACCACAGGCTGAAGTGCATTAACAAATTGTCAAAGAGCTACATTTCTACAGCATATGGTCATTGTCAGGTTATTTTTTCTAAAATCCAAAGGAGGAAGTGGAGAAGGGGTTCAAAAATTTGTTCAGTATTTAACACTTCCCTGGCAATTGATTTGGTTTCATTTACACTGAAAAGGTAAGGTATTTCAGAAAGAGGGCTCAACCCCTTAGTAAATGCATGTCTCTTAAGAGAATCATGAAAATATTTTTCTCAGCTCTTGAGAATGCAGGTTCAAACACTCAAGTGAAACATTCTCATCAACAAGACTGACTTTTACCTAGTAGTTGAAGCAGCTATCATGTGTGTAAATCTGTTAGATAACCTACTTGGAGGAACAGGGTGTCGAAACCCAGAGCAGAGCTTTCACTTCTGCAGCATTATTTGCAATTCATGCATCATGCAAAAACATACATGCACACTTATCCACAAGAGAATTTTCAACTTGACTATGACCCATCTCTTCTCAACCTGTATTCAATAAAACTACAGAGAAACACAGAAGGTGCCAGCTGTCAAAGGCTAAATTTTCTCCTTCATTAATGCATGTCTAGTCTAGAAATTAGTATTTCCCCAATACTTTGTGGCATGAAACAGTTTTGTGGTGGCAAAAATGACCTAAAAGAAACCTTAGGTAATTTGTCAGCAAACATTTGGAAAAAAGCCCTGCTTTTCTTTGTCATTTTTGTACTTAAAAAGCCATTTTGGTCTCAATCCCAGTAAGCACATCCATATGAAAAAGTAGTTTTAAAACTACTTGATTCATATACCTATCTATGTTTCTTTCTCCAGACTGTAGGTGGCTTATGCTTTTATTTCATCCCTCAGTGGCATCATTTTTTTTGTACTGTAAATATAAATATCCTGAACTATCTCTCTTTCTACTTTGTCTTCACCAGCACTAAGTAGCTCAATGGACACTTGTCACCAAAATGGAGCATCACTGAGCTCCTTGACCACACATCACTCTACATTTTATTCTATCATAGAAACTAAACCTCAGGACAACCACCTTCAGATTTGTTTGTCACTCTTTCTTCCCTTTTAAAGAACAATTTAGAAAAAAAAATCTTCAAGTTATGCATTCATTTTTTACACTTTGTCCTTGAGGCTGGGCCCACCTTGAACAGGGATGTGAACAGATGATCCTTTCTGACCTGAAGTATCCTGTGACTCAAATATTACTTCTATGCTATATTATCCACTGTAGCTTTGGCAATAAATTTGTAATTGCTTATCCCTTCACAATGATATTAAATATATACAGTTTTGAATGTCTGAATTTATGTCCACAGAAAACACACTCTGGATATTCTGGGTACATCATCTGGAGAAGCTCTGCTTTGACCTCAAAATAATAGAAGTTACGGACCCATGAAATTAGTTCCCATTTTGTGGTTAGAAATTTTGAATGGGGATCACAGCAGAGAGACTCCCTGCTAAAAACATGCAGCCTTTATTGTTCATCCCTTGGACTAAAAAATGCATTGCATTTTCTGATAGCATCCTGAACCTTGGGACTCTAACTTCTTTTCTTTCAACAATCCATCAGTCAAGATTCATTTTCAAAATCTGTTTATTGACTACAGCTCTCCAGGCTTTTTACATGATTCATGCTTCTCTCTGGCACATTATCTCCTTCACTTGGGTTGCAACAAGATTCTGACTTTACAACTGAAAATTCACAGCATCCACAGTCTGCAAAGTACTGCTTATACACTGAATTGTCTAAACTGAGAGAAAGAGTGCTGTCTCAACAGTTTTTTTGAAAAACAAAGAAATGGTGATTTATCCTGAAAACCACAGTATAAATAGAACAAAAATTGTTGCACTAAATTACAGTACCCAAATCAAATATAGAATTCTTCACTAAAGTTTCTATTCAACTTGCACAACTATTCATGCAACAAAAGAACAGAATAGAAAAGTTATAGCAAAATCACTTTTGAAATGTGTCATTAAAGAGTGTCTGCGTGCTTCTGCTTTAGTGATTTGCTTTTACAAAGTACTCACACTGTTAAGAATAATTGATTTTTGTCATAACTAAGTGAAGAAGAACTTTATTGCAGAATGCTTTCCCTACAGGCTTGCTAAACAGTAAGGGTTTTTTTTATTTTTGCACAGATTCAATACTAATTTACATTTTAAAAGTTAACCATGAGACATAAACTATGCTGAGTTTGAAGGGACCCACAAGGACCATGGACTCCAACTCATGGCCCTGCACAGGACACCCCAAGAGTCCCACCATGGGCCTGAGAGCATTGTCCAAACGCTCCTTGAACTCTAAGGCTGTGAGTGAGACCAGTGGTGCTGTGACCATTTCCCTGGGGAGCCTGTTCCAGTGCCCAATCATCCTCTGGGTGAAGAACCTTTTTCTGATACCCAGCCTAAACCTGCCCTGACACAGCACCAGGCCACTCCTTTCGCTCCATTCCCACTGGTCAGCACAGAGAAGAGATCAGTGCCTGCCCCTCCCATGCCCCTCACAAGGAAGCTGCAGACTGCAATGAGGTTTCCCCTCAGTCTCCTCTTTTCCAGGCTGAACAGACCAAGCGACTTCAGCTGCTCCTCACACGGCTTCCCCTCAAGGCCCTTCACCATCTTTGGGGCTCTCCTTTGGACACTCTCTAATGCCTTAATATCTTTTTTATGTTGTGGCACCCAAAACTGCACACAAGACTCGAGGTGCAGCCACAGCACTGCAGAGCAGAGGAAACACATAACCAAAGGATTTGACCAAAGACATATATATATTCAAATATCTGTACATATTTTTGTGCATCAAGGAAATCAGATTCAATTTCCTTAGTCATCAAATCAGATTATTTCAAAGAAAATAGGATTCACCTGTTAGAATTGCACTTCACAGCAGGAACTATTAAATGTCTGTGAAGAGGATTTTTACCTCTGTGACTGAATTTTCTAAATTTACACACACACAGAGTTCTGGCCCTTAAGCAAAGTGAAAACAAGATATTCAGAGAGAGCTCTCAATAGAATTCTTAAACTGTGCTTTCATCTAGTCAACAAAATAGCAAAACAGCTCTTCCCAAGACTCCTCCTGGACAGGCAGGAGCTTCTAAGGTTCTTTTATGAAGACCATACTGAAATGCCTCTCCTTATTACCAGATGTTCTGTACCACCAATATCTCATCTCTTCTATCCTAGGATACATTCTGCAAACACTCATCAGGTATCTTTTCCAAAATGTGAAAGCAGAAATGTAAGTTCCTCGAATTATTCTACTTGAATATCAAGAAAAATCAGTCTGTGTTCGTGAATTTCCTAAGAATTAGGTTTTACTAAGATCACTTACAAGGATATAACTGAAAGTTTAATTCAGCCTTCAATGTAAATTCTGGGAGAAAGAGAAAGGAGAAATAATACTACAAAATTTCAGAGTAGACATGTTCATGAAAGTGCTTTGGGAGCACGTACCTGTCCTATCATATAATAAAAATTAAAAAAGAAAATTAAAAATCTGTATGCAATTAGTAATTAAAATAATTAAAAATAAGTGCAAAATCTCTTTTCCTACTATAGTAAGCTACCTCCCAAAACTTAAAATTTCAGTCCAAGACTGGGTTTTTGAAATGATTTTATTTTCAGGGATCATCTTAAATCTAAACCCATTAAACTTTCTAATATTTATCTACAGCTTCTTTTTTTCCTGTTAGTTTTTGGTTTTTTGTTTTTTTTTCAATTTGGAAATGCTACTTGTACTGCTTACAAACAGAATTTTGTTTTTAAAGCACAAGAATAAAACCCTGACTGGGCAGAGAAAGAGGTTAGTAGTAACAAATTTCTAAAATACTGCTGTGAACAGTTCAGGCTCTCATTATGAAGAGGAAAGTAGGAAATTAGCTAGTTGCTTTCTGGCTCATATATAAATATTCATATACACGGTTAATAATTTTAAGTCTTGCTGGGCCGCACAGCGCATTTTAAACTAGTCCATTTGTCTGGTTTCTTTCCTTAGCTGCCCTTTATTTTGCCCTGGCTTTGAGGATCACTCCAGCTGACCCAAGCACCTTGCTAATGAATTGCACTTCATCTCTCTGAAGTGAACATGAAAGCATCAAAAATTAATCAGAATATCTCAGTTCACAGAAAAATCTTAAGCAACAGCTTTTGTCACACAAATACAACAAAGCACCCTCCATATTTTACAAAATATTTTGTCATAGTTTTCTTTTTTGCAGAGTCTAATTTTTGCATCCCAGGGGTGCCATGCGCTGCTTCACACATCCACGCACGGTCCTCAGCCTTGGAGCTCCACACAAGACTGTAATGACAGATATCCATCTGTAAGTCATGTCACAACATGTCACAAAAATAAATGCCTCCTAAAGGTAAGCACAACACAGGCCAAACGAACGCAGTTTTGCCTGCCTGAAGTGCTTTTCCACATGGTACCCCTCACTGGATCTGCACAGGAGCCTCCTCTCAACACCTTTTCCCTTCTAGAACTCTGAATAGGAGCAGAAACTGTTTTCCCTTTATGGCGTGAGCTATCACATACATAGATGATCTCAAGTAGGAACATCAGTTGCTGAAAGAGCAGGAACTGACACTATTCAAATTCATGTACAGACTGGATACATTTATTTCAATATCTCAACATGAAAATGGAAAGAAAAAAATCACAAACCAGGCAACACTTGCTTTAACTGTTAAACAAAAACTCTAAAGCCCATAATTATCTAAGACATAAACACACTCCAATTACTGGGCATCATGCATAATTCTATTGGAATCCAGAATTTTTTCAATATGACAGAACTGCTAGATTCAAAGTGCCAAGTTAAAGGAAAAAAAGCTCACTGCAAATATTAGACTGTGATACAGATGCAACCTTTAATTAAAAGAACGGAGTAGAGATGACAGTTGCTATTCATAAAATTAAATATCAACAAAATGCACAGAATATTACCATTTGTATTATTCATATATACTGTATCACATATCTATAAATAAAACATAAAAAACCACATAACCTCTTGATCCATTCGTATAAATAGATGTGTAAGTGTGTTTACTGTTTACTAGTTCTCTGCTGTGGCGAATAGCCAGAGCCAGGATAACACTGTCTCTCCATGGCTATTGCTACACTAATAAAAAACAGTGTTTTTAAAATCAAGCATGATACTGTTTATTTAAAATTATTTATGCCAAGAGGATAATGATGTTATTAATACTGACAGAGCATACATCCTGCCTCTTGGCCAGTTTGAACTTGGACAGCCTTTTCTCCATGGGAAAGAAGAGCGGGGGGAAATCAGTTGCTGGTAGTAATGTCCTAACAAATTCAGAGTAACTGGCAGTTCCAAAAC
This sequence comes from Sialia sialis, assembly GCA_009812075.1. Taxonomy (NCBI): domain Eukaryota; kingdom Metazoa; phylum Chordata; class Aves; order Passeriformes; family Turdidae; genus Sialia; species Sialia sialis. Next base: position 1,363,191 of record VRYO01002355.1, read on the forward strand.
AGGTTTGATGTGGGGAATTTATGTTCAGAAATGAAGCCAAAGTAGATTTTAGCTCTAAAATAATACTGAGAAAAAAGTCTAGCATCAGCTGACAGTTATCTTTTATTTTTCATGCAATTATTCTCAGTGCTGCTACATATTTTATCTATTTTTTTCATACCTTTAAATATTCAGAAGTAAATATTCAGAAGTCAGACATATAATTCCTTTTTAAATTAATCATATCACTAAATCACCAAATATAAAACTATTGGTAGTCAAAACAATATTTGAAAATGTAAGAAACTATCTCCCTTCTTTGCAAACAAATAACTTACTTATTCTAAGAAATTATAACTTCACTAAGAAGTTCAACATTAATGTCAGTCAAATCACCTACAAGGTCATTAGGGGAAAGGCAGAAGGAGAAGATGAATGCAAACAGACTGAAGGTCTCTGCTGTTCAGCACAACTGTGCAAAACCAGCTAATTATCACAAAAAGGGTTCTGACAATGCTGAAGCATTTCAAAATGCCATTCTGACTGTCATCTGTGGAAACAGATGATATATTCCAGTGTGACATAAAAAAATTAGTTAATTACCTTAGAAGCTGTTTATTTGCCACACTTTTAATATGGGTAGGACAGCACATAGCAATGACCAAGGAACCTACATGTTTATGGCCTATTGGGCAACTTTACTTAAGAACTTTTTTGTCATAGACCCTCTCACTTATTGTACAACTAAGAAAACCCTATTGCCAGATTTGCAGCACAGAAGACCATAAAAATTTTACATTGGTACTTCTCCTGTAATAATGTTCGGAGTTAAATATTTTAGGAAGTTTTCTTTTTCAGAATTTTATCCTCTAAAAAATTTACAATGCCAACAACTGCATGGCACAGACATACTGCTGTGTTACGGCCGCTTCTTGCCCTGGTATCTCTGGTGTGCCAGACTCCTATCTCCATGTCAGTCTCAGTGTGTCAGGGTGTTTTTCAGTGTAACCTGCTAATAAGCATGATAAATACATCAGAATCTGATCCACCATCCTTGTGAGATGAAAATGCTAATTACACTTTAATGAGGCTCAGGGCACTTCCATCACAGGCCAAGATGAGTCAATAGCATGCTTCCTGTTAAGGTTTTCATAGTGATGCTTTTACTTGCAATTACATGCATATCTTCCATGTTACAACATTCAGTTACTTTCTCTATGTTGCGCAGATATCCAAGGTCAAAGCTGTTTTCAAATGGGAACAAATGTACCATTAAAAAAAAAAAAAGAAAAATGCTGCATTGAATCAGCCTGGAAACAAAATGCAGGCATGCACAGAATACAGTCAGAAAACACTATACCAAACACTCACCTGATGTAAGTGAAATCCCTTTCTCAGATCACAAAAAAGGCCAGATTTTACTTTGTTCTACCACATGTAGCAAAAATGAAAAGTTCCTAGAAATCCTCACCAAAATTACAAATGAAATAACCATGAAGCTGGGAATTTGTTCAACACAAATCAGTTTACAGACAGTATGTGTCACGCTGCCCTTCACTGATTGTGAGGTAAGAATCTAGTCAGAGGCTTTTGCTGGAAAATTATTTTTGGCAGTGCCTGTTAAAATGAGAATGAGGTTTGTGGTGGTTGTGGCTGGGATAATTTTCTTTGCAGTAGCTGGTATGGGGCTGTTTGGACTGTGCTGTAAACAGTATTGATAATTCAGGTATTTTGGTGGCTCATAGGAACAGGTGCCAATAAGAGGTACCACTATTTACATTATTTAATACAATGTATCCCAATCTGACAAATGTCTCCACTTAGCTCTACTAGGAGGTGAAACTCTGTGTTTCTAAGGATAGACTTGGGCAATAAGCAGTAAGTACACTGCTGACTGGCAACAGCCTGGTCACAGAGGATCTTTCTGCTTCACTGGTCTAGGGCGTTACATCAAACTGAACCTACTGACAGAGAAATTTGTGACACTTCTCTTTTAAAAAAAAAATACCCATCTTATATCACCCATCTCACTTCCAAATGACACAATCTATCAGGGACTAGAGTCAACAATACCCTAACCAGTTCTAGGTTAACATACTCTTTCATATGATTGTTTTCAGTCTTTAAATAGCTGTCAAATTCTCATTCACTACTAGTTTCACTTACTGAATCCATCAGCTGACAGTGTTTTACCCTTAAGAAAAATCACAAGCATCTGACCCACGGTTGTTCTCTAAGATTAGGCATTCTAAAATACTTAGTATGCAAAAAGGTATCTAAAATAGTAATTGCCCTTGTTGACTCAGGAATTGTGTGGTGAACACAATGCATTAAGCATAGCACTGCATGAAAATCTAGTAAAATTAGCTGCCTATGCTCTTCAGACTATACCCTGGATGCCTGTTTTATCCAAAGCTGACCACATAGCTAAAAATGAAAATCTGCAAAGACAGATACTGGACAAGTGAAACTTGCCATTATTTTTTTTTTATTACAAAGTCACAGAGAAAAAGCAAGGAAGACTTAAAAAACAATAAACTGCTTTAAAGTAACTTAAAAATCAATAAACTGCTAGTCAGTACTCTAATGATATACCCTGGTATCACCAACATGTATGGAATACTATTTGCAAAGGGTACTAAATGAAAAATACAGAGGTATAAAATTAACTACAACTGAAGAATATATTATTAAAATAAGTGAATAAATCAAAAAAAGAGGCTAACATAAGGGAAAAGAGATGGAATGAAAAATAAACATGGGAAAATGTTTACCCTGTTTTGTCAAAATATGGAATCATATAAAGAGTTTTTTCTACTTCTCTTATAAACATTTCTTCTATGTATTTAGGCATTTTAAAAAGCTTGTGCTTAAACACGAAAGAGAAACCTACAGGGAGGCTGAGAAATTGCATGAATTTATCACTGTTAAGTTTTTCACCAGAGAACTGTGCACATACTGACACTCAATACAAGGCTCCAACTTTTCTGACACAGTGCCTGTAGATTTACTTGTCACATTTAGAAACACAGCTTGGCCTCCAAACATCTCATTAATGTCTTTCTTTTCCACTGCTATTTGCCAAGTTACTTCTCTTGAGAAAAAACACAGACCTTTAAAGTATTATTGAATCAAAGTCTAACAGCACCCTGTTTAATTTCTATCATCTCACTATGTTAATCAGAACACTTTAGCTAAAACAGGTAAGCCATAGAATTTGAGATGGATTTCCACATGTAAAAAGCAGCTTCTGCTACTTGTTTGCTCATTATTAAATCACCTAGCAATTATGATTGCATGATTGCACCAACACTTGATTTACATTTATTTAATACTGGAAACATGATATGGGGATTTTGGGATTGGGTGTGGTTGATAAAGATACCTTAGCTTGAAAAACTGAAAATGTTTTATACTACTTTTTCTTGACATTTCTCAGCTATAGAAAATGAAGAAAAACAATACATCACCCCCGCCCTTTTCCCCGCTCTAAAATACAAATGCAATTACAGTAATTTCACGAATATAAGCCGCACGTTTTTCATTGAAGAATCCAGCCTACCCCAGTAGTGCGGCTTATATTCAGGCGCGGCTTATTTATGGACAAATCCCAGTGAAATGCCAACCCGGAAGTGAGATCCGACCAAGCAGAGAGCTGCTGCGGAGCCGCTGCTGGGTAGGCGGTGAGCCGGAGTCACTGCCGAGCAGGCAGCGGGCAGCCACTTGATTGGTGAGGCCACCCTGGCTTCGCCGCCTTCACATGAGCGAATGAGCCGCCTTTGCTGCGTTCGCGCGGGCGAGCGAGCCGCCTTCACTGCGGCCAGTGTGCTGCCGCTGCCTCCCTTGGACTGGGCGAGCTAGTGCCATTGGCTCCGCTTCCCTTTGCACGGGCAAGCAAGCACCGCCGGCGCCGCCTCCCTTCACACAGGCGGGCGAGCGAGCGCCACTGCTGCCTCCCTTCACACAGCGAGTGAGCACCGCCGGCACCACCTCCCTTAGAGCAGGCGCTGATTCTGCCGCTTCTTTCCACGCAGGTGAGCGAGCACCGCTGGCGCCGCCTCGCTTGGAGCAGGCGCCGATTCCACTGCTTCCCTTTGCACAGGCGAGCCGGCGCTGCCTGCACTGCCTCCCTTTACATGGGCAAGCGAGCAAGCGCTGAAGCCACAGCATTCCTTTGCACGGGCGGGCTTGCGAGTGCCCCCGCCAGCGTTTCCCTTTGTGCAGGTGTGCCAGCGCCGCCTCTCTTTGCACAGTCAGGCGAGCAAGCGCTGCCGCGGCATCCCTTTGTAGGGGCAGGCGAGTGAGTGCCGCCCCCACGGCATCCTTTTGCATGGGCGAGCAAGCAAGCGCCACCCCCGCGGCATCCCTTTGCACGGGCGAGCGAGTGCCGCTCTCCGGTGCTCCCGCTGCCCGCCGCTCCCAGCGTTGCCGTCTCCTGCTGGCAGCCGGCCCCTCCCAGTGCAGCCCTGGCGCTGCCTGGCTCCTCAGCAGCACCCCCACGCTGCCGCACAGGAAAAAGAAAAAAAAAAAAAGAAAAAAAAAAAAAGAAAAAAGCCTGCGGCTTATATTCGGGTGCGGCTTATATATGGACAAATCCTGTGGTCTGCCCAGCTACCCGGAAGTGCGGCTTATATTCAGGTGCAGCTTATAATTGTGAAATTACTGTAACAGCCTTCAGGATTTAATTTGCCAATCTGTTTTTCTAATGTATGACTAGCAGTCCAGCTTAAGTTTTGTTGCTTCTGGACAGGTGTTAAGTGTCACTGTATGTCAACCAAGATATGTCACTCCACATAACTTGGTTTCAGATATGAAATAAAGTAACTCTTTAATTATCACTTATTTTCACACCATTTTACCCTTCTTAAATGGGTTTGACACAGAGAACAAGAAAGTGAAATAGAATCCGCCTCACTTTGACATCAAGCTATCATTTTGTCTTTCTCTGGGATGAACAGACATGTAACACAATAAATTTCACTGTAGCACTCTTAAATTGAATGTGTCTTTTATTTACACATTACTGTCATTTACAGATCATGTATTTAGGCATTTCCATCCTTAATCAATAAATATATGTCTTTTCATTCTGTCTTCTACAACATGGCAGTACTTTAGTAACTGCAATCCCTAATCTGCTCAGTGAGTTTAGTGGGAAGTAGCTGGATTTCCTGTGGGAATTGCACAGGAGAAGCAACAAAATTCTCATGAGGTTCAAAACAACATTTTCTTGCAAACTTTACACCATTCATAAGGCACTTCCCATCTGGTTGTTTTGAGCCAATCACCTCTTCCTCCAGTCTACATACTCTAGGTACTGCCTTATTTTCCTAACCTCCCAGTACAATATGCAACTTTGCTTTTCCATAAGATTCAGTGAATCTGAAGAGAAGGCTTTTCCTCGCCATGCTGAACTGATGTTTGTTCCATTATCAGTCTGAATGCTCCCAAACATCTGGTCTTTGCAGTTCTCTACTGTAAGAACACTCCTGATGGCCAGTTTAAATTTCAGGCAAGAGTTTTGTGCTCTTTACAAGAAAGTAGATGTGGTGTGTGGACCACGTAATTTCATTTTATTTCATGGTGTGGTATGCATTCCAATTGGTCTTTGTTAAGCATGAAAATATGCAGATGTTTTTAAATACCAACTAACACATTTCAGAAGCTGGAATTCAGGGATCAGTTTGCTGTCTGTGTTTTTGTGACCTCCTGGACTCCTATCAATTAGTACCAGAGATGAAAGCCTCTGGGTGGTCAAGTAGTTTTCTAGGAGCTGAGTCTTTATCAAAGGATAAAAGTTTAATTAAATACGCAAAGTGCCTCAATTACAATAGAGCTATAAAACATTACTTGATTATGTTCTGTAGGTTCAATATCACCCCTTTCATATCTCCTATCTAATTAAAGTTTTATGTCTTTATGTTGTACATTGGTGGCCAGGATTTCCACTTCTGAAAGCGGACAAAAAATCATAAATGTTACCAGCTGAGTAATTTATTTTGTACCAGCAGGCCCTGTAAATCTTGGTGCTGTGGGCTTAGCATGTCTGAAACTTTACAATCACAAGCTGAAAACAAAAAATGTAAGAACATGAGGAAATTTTATGCCAGCTGAATCCAAGATGTACATAGATTCCATAGGTATAAAAAATAGCAACTTTCCTATTTCTTCTGGAAATTCCTAAATTCATCCTAATGTGAGATCAGGTTAATTAAGCAGATTTTGACTTATCGTTTAATAAATTAGTTTCCTTATTGTGTAGTTTGTAATTTTCAACATAAATGTGAACATTGCAACTCATCAGAGCAAAATACAAACTTTATAGCCTGAATGACAAAATTTCTATACAATTATTTTCAACAAAGCTCTCAACATGAACGCTCCAGGAGTGATATATGTATGCCCAGCAAAAGGTGTAGAAAACTTGAAAACAATACTGCTTCAAGTTAAAGTGTGTCTACACAGCCACTTCTCTGCTTTGGAACAATCAACTCAAATCTTCTTTCCAGGTATTTCAATCCATTCTCCATAAAACACAGAATCATAGAATTGTTTGGGTTTGAAAAGACCTCTAAATTCACCAAGTGAACTGTCAACACAGCACTGCCACTAAACCACATCCACAAACACCACACCGGCATGCCTTTAAATAACTCCATGGTGACTCAAACACTTCCCTGGACAGCCTGTTCTAATGCTTGCTCCTTGTTTCTTTAGAATATTTTAGGACAGCATTTTTTCCCCCTCTGCTTTCTGAAATATTTATTATATTCATTAATGGAAGGATGCTGTGAAAATTAGTTAAATTTGGCTTATTCTTAGAACTCACAAACCCTAAATAATACTATATATTCATTTATTCAGTCAGGGGATGGAAGGAAACTTACACAAAAGATTTTTTTGGTTCTTTTCCTTTACAACTACCTTAATGTCTAATTAAAAGGCCAAAAATTGGTACTATTTTCACACCAAATAAGGCAAGAAAAAAGAAGTGAGGAACACAGAATACACCTATTGTTAGCAAACTTGTCAAGCAAGTTACAGTAATTTCACGATTATAAGCCGCACCTGAATATAAGCCACACTTCCG
>VRYO01002355.1:1377101-1388342 GCA_009812075.1 Sialia sialis
ATGTAAAGTTTTTTATATCATGTAAATCTCATAGAAGCTCTTTCTTGAACTTTCAGCTTCAGTATCTTCGAAAGCAACTGCAGTAATTTCAAGACTATAAGCCGCGCCTGATTATAAGCCACACATCCGGGTAGCCCAGGGGATCTGTCCATATATAAGCTGCACCTGAATATAAGCCACTTTTTTTTTTTTTAAGCGAGGATCCATGTGCGAGCCAAAGTAACAAGTTAGTTACAGAATCGCGTCAGCATGGGGTTTGGTGTCAGATGCTCAAGTTGCAAACAGTTTTCATAGACCAGCGAAGCCTTTAAAGGCAGCCCCAGGTGCCCTCCCCGGCCGGCTCTCATTTCTGGGTTAGCATTTTGCTGCGATTTGTCCATAAATAAGCCACACCTGGTGATTAGCTGCACTACTGGGGTAGGCTGGATTTTTCAATGAAAAAGGTGCGGCTTATAATCATGAAATTACTGTAATTTCTAGCTGAAAACTTTACTTCTTTACTTGCCTGAACAATTCCTTCTTTTCAAGATTAAAATGGTAATTGCTATTCTCATTACTTGACACACGTAGTTTAGCACAATATTTCATATATAACAATTTTTAATCCAAATTCCTCAATAACAGGTTTCTTTATGAGCCTTTATTAACTGACACCAAAAGAAATATGCATTCTTTCTGAAAATTACCAGGGAAGTATTATCATTGTGCTAGGCAATGATGAGATCACATCTATAAAAGCATGTGCAAGGACAGCAACATAAGAAAGATTAATTGAAACTGAAATAGGGGTACAAAGGCAGTATAATTACTAGAGTAAGCCAACACTCCTAGAAAGGCTTAAAGAGTTTGACTGCTTTAGATTTCCAAAACTATGGCCAAAATGAGACAGCTGATATGTATAAAGGTCTAGCTGCAATAGGTAACCAGGGGTGGGAAAATTTCAGATAAGCCACAGTTTGCACAAAATAAACAGGTTTAAAATATCTATGGAGTAAATTTTGGACACAGAATATTTTTAATTGCTAGAACAAATGCCCAGTAAAAGGAGAAAAAAATGTAACCATTAACAACAAATCAAAGAATAACATGAAAATTTTAACAGCACATGACTGGACTCCATGATGGAGTAAGTCAACTCTATTCTTTGGAAAGAATATTTTGTAGCTTTCATTAGAGAATGATTAATTTTCATCAAAATTGCTGCTTAGTAGGAAACGTTTCTTTCTAACAATCTGCTTTCCACTAGAAATATGGTTTTTTAAAACTTCAATTTATTAACACCAAAAATACAAAATTTTTTGTTTCAAAATTGGCCAATACATAGAATAATGAATGGCCTGAGCAATACTTCCAATGCAAAAAATTACCCAAGTTTTGTGTTTGAAATTTGTATGAAGCACAAAATGGCACAAGCACTTTACTGTCTTCTGCTCTCAAGCAACTGTAAAAGTACAGTCTCTCAGACCTCAAACTACATATTCTAATAAAACAGCTTATTATAGATTTTGTGGATGTAAGATGCAAAATATAGTGTAAGTAAGGCACTTGCAGCAACTAACATGAATATAAAAAAAACCAGCTCTATGTTCCCCTGCTTCAAACACAAAAGTTCAATTTCCAACTGAAAGCTTAGATACACATTTTTGTTTAACTGGGCAGAAGAGCTCAATTTTCAGCAAGAAACACATTTTTTAACACTAAGTACCTTTTGCTAAGAGCAAATTCTTCAGGAACATGATGCAAAATTACATACTGTATCCAAGATGGAAATCTCATACTAAATCAAACCTGAGATCAATAGTTAATTTTTTAATAATTTATTATTTCCTGTACACTGAATAATCCTTTAGTATCAACAGAAAGTATCCTTTTTTTTTAGTTAGCCAGTTTCGAAATAATTAACAAGCACATAATCCTTCACTCTGTATCTCCTCAGTGTTTCCAAAACCACTGAAGGACCTAATTAGCCACAGAAAGGATTTTGGCTTCTTTATTCTGGCATTTCCTTTTGCTCATCCAAAAGCTATTTCCATTCATTGTTTCCTTTTCTTTATCAAACATATTTGTAATTTTCATTCTGCCTTTCACACAACAAAAACTCTCCAACAAAAGTGTATTTTTGAATATCCACTGAAATTAACATAGAGACTTTAGCGACTTTAGCTAACTAAATATTTACTGCCTTGTACAGCAATTCATGTTAAATTTTAAAACTAATTACTAGTATTTGTAACAAATATGCATTTTGTCAAGTTTTCCTTAGAATAGTTGTAAATAAAAGTATTCTTATCTAGATAAACATTTTTATTCAAAATACTCCCTATGCCAACAAACTATTACCCCAGTTATGACACAACATTTGCACCTTGCAAGATATTTCCATTAAAATTTTATTACGCTATGAATCCTTGATTCCCTCTTTTTTTGAAAATGATAGTTAATTTCATTACTTAAATCTTACTCAAAGAAGCCTGTATTAAAAGGTATATAAATAAACTAAATTCTGGCCTGCTCTTTTTTAAATACCACCATTTGAGTAATTATGACCAACTGGACTGACTCCCAAATTTTTGCAATGAATTTTACATCTTGCTCTTACTTCAATACTTTGAAGGAGCAAAAATTTCAATCCAAACTATAAGAGAAACTAGGCAGCAAAATCCCCTTATAGGAGACTTCACTACAGCACAAATCATTAAATAATAAAAAAGATGTATTTTATTTATGGGGAGAAGTTTCTTCTTCCCCTCAGTATTCCTATACTTCACAGATGATTCCACAACTGTCAGCTCAGCTGACATGAAAACTATAAACAAACTGTTCCAAAATTTCTAGCACTTTATATTTGAATTTCAGAAAGGATGCAAACACCAAAATACATCTGTTTTAATTTTGTAACACCATGCATTTCACTAGTATATTATAAACCATACTAAGTTTCAAGCTATACCATACACCCTGTACCTTAGGATACTGTTGAATACCTAAACTCCAATCTCTGTTTATTCTATTCAGCTCTGGCAATAAGATATAACATTGGATTTCCTTATTTGATTTGGGTGCAATGATAAGCTCTCAATTAAAAAACTGAAATCTGCCATGCTATTAGAACTCCGATTGTCCCCAACCTAAACCAGAAATGAAACAGGAAACACAGTTAAATTGTGACACCAGAGCAATAAGCAGCACAGTTAATTTTACCTTCCAAAGGAAACCATGTCTCGTGGCCAGAGCATCACAGTACTCATTTAACCCAGCAAAATTCCACAACTACAGTCTCTGAAAAATAAACAATGTCAGCTAATATCATGTGTTTGAATACCCACAGCTGATGTGAAATTGTGATGATTCTGCAGCATGGGATGAGGTAAGAAATAAAAATTTAAAAAACAACAAAAAAATTATTCTTTCTAATTGAAGGAGATCCAGAAAGGCTGATATTTTTTTCTTTTTAAAGAGAATCTTGGTTACACATCTGCCGCACTGGAACTGGCTCTGTTGATACATATGGCCTTGTTATAGTGCAGATTGCAATGCAGGGCACATGAAGATTTGTCTGTTAATGCATTATCTCCTGTCTATGCTCAGCATTCTGCTTATCTTATCAACCAAATGCAATGGTGCCACCGGTGATTCATTCAGACTTGATTTACAATACAGAAAATAACATTTCAAATTCCCATTCATTTTGGTAACAACATCAAAAGCTTTAATGCAATGGAGTGTAAAGCCTCAGCTTGAATGCTATGAATTGCTTATTGTTAGTTTCTTTATTTCCCTAATAAACTGAACACTGCAATGTGGGCATGGCTAAAAAGCCACCAAATTGTAATGAAGACGTTGGAATACTGGAAATACACAAAATAATATAAAATACCTGATGATACACACATGCTCCTGGTGAATGCTGCTACCAGTGTTCATAATGAGTCCTGTGCCAGCCCACTGGCAGAAGGCTGGACCATGATGTGAAAACTCTGAGAAATATTTTTAAAGTCAATTTCTGTTTAAGAAAAAAACACTGACCCTGAATATACCCTAATCCCTACTCTAACAGCTACTAAAGCAAGAATATTGATTTTGAAAATTAATTTTTATTTCCCTAGTAAAACAAATCTTTATCTTTCCTAGGTTTTTTTGGTTTTGTAGAAGGTTTTGATTACCTTCATGCAAAACCATAATTTTTATTTTTCAAAACTGTCTTTTTTTTTTTCCAAATATGTACTTAAATCCCTCAAATTCCTGTGCTGACTGACCTTTAAAAATTAGGATGCAATATGGCAAAATTATTTTTTGTTTTCATGGATAAATTTGGGAATTTGGGATAGATGTTCTTGCTGGTGCCATGGGAGAATTGCAAATTTCCCATTAGATGTAAGCAATGTAAAATTTATATCGTAGCTTATTTTCAACTACTCGAGTAATGAAAAAGAGAAGCAATGTATACCAAATTTTTAATTTTTTTAGAGTGTTATTTTTAAACCATTAAATTACTACATTAACTGCAAGTATTTGATCATATGGCTGGATGTAGCATTACTTTTAATTCAGTGTTGACATTTTAGCATACACAAACAACACAGCATATGTTCATATTTAGCAATCTATCAGGAACTTACTGTCTTTTTTTAGCCCACTAAATTACTGGAATTTGTAGTTTTTTTAATAATCTAATAACTTACTGCATATCTGAAAGAAATAGTATTTTGGCTAACAAGAATATTGACATCTTAACTTGGAAGTTATGAAACCTAGCACACTTCAGCATAGTAAGCCTACAATAGAACAAGAAATTATTACATAAGCATAAAATCATTGAAAAACACATTTTTTAAAATTAAGTACAGTAATTTCAGGATTATAAGCCACACCTGAATATAAGCCGCACTTCCGGGTAGCTGGGAAGACCACGGGATTTGTCCATATATAAGCCGCACCCGAATATAAGCCGCGCCTTTTTTTTTTTTTTAAACTCCACATGGTAGAGGGGACGGGGCACTCCGGCCCGGCCCCACACAGCCCAGCTTCCCAGCAGCAGGGGCCGGCCCGCCCTTGCGCACCCCCCGTTCCGGGCGGTCCCCTGTTCCCAACGGCTCCTGGTGGCACAGGGGCTGGCCCGCCCACTTGCCACTCTGCTTGGCCGGCTCTCACTTCCGGGTTGGTGTTTCACTGGGATTTGTCCATAGATAAACCGCACCTGAATATAAGCTGCACCACTGGGGTAAGCTGGAGTCTTCAATGAAAAAGGTGCGGCTTATATTCGTGAAATTACTGTACCTGCATTTATACATCCTGGTGCCTGTGTGATATAGAACAGCAAAAAGCATATTTCACATTTCTCCTAATCTATCAAGTTCCAAGTTATTTTGAAAACAGGTTAAATGTTTCAAAAGTGCTTGAACACTCAGTGATAAAACCGAAGCATCTCATTGCTATTATCCCACTTAAAATCTTTAGTTTTAAAATATAATGAGGCTGCTGTTAAAAGTCACCAAAATAATATTCACACAAATAATGGAAGACATAAATAAAAAATAGGCTTTAAAGTGCAACTACACTAATTAAAAGACTCCACAAGTAAGAAGAGGCAGAAAAAAACAACGTAAGACATGGAAAGACAGAAAAACTCTTCCCTGTGATATTATATTAATTGCCTATGCAAGTTCACCGAACAAGAAAAAAAAAATCATGCCTCTAAGTAAGGAATAATTAAGTTGAAAAGTATGTGAACTAAACAGACCACCTGCAGCCCTGGATTCAGAAGCAGTCTGACAATACTCTGCTGCTTTCACATACAGTCTGCATTCAGTCCTTTCTCCCTGCACAGCTGCACTTCATGATCTCCACCCTTTCAGCTTTTCATCACATTAAAATCACATAAAAAAATGTTAATTATTGTTCTCCAGTGAGAGAGCTTTCAGTGACAGCATGAGACTCCAGTAAAGCCTTTGGATATAAAGCCTTTTCCATGTTTGCATGGTAAATCACCTGTTCACCTAAATCATGAAGACAAATGGAAGACTACTTCCCATATAAAGAAGTAAGCTATAAAAATAACTACAGTAATTTCACAATTATAAGCTGCACCTGATTATAAGCCACACATGCAGGTTGTAGGAAAGCCCATGGAATTTGTCCATAAATAAGCCGCACCAAATGAAAAGCTGCACATTTTTTTTTTATTTTTTTTTTCCTGTCGAGCCCCAGAAGGGGCGCTCCCAGTCCTGCCGGCCCGGCCCCGCACAACTCCACTACCCAGCAGCACAGCATGGGCTGGGGCGCCCCCGCCCACCCCTGTTCCTGGCAGCCCGGCTCTGCACGGCCGGTGCAGCCCCGTTCCCAGCGGACCCCCCGCTCCCGACCCCTCCTGGAGGGCCCCTGGTCCACCAGCTCCCAGCACCTCACGGTGGCCCCCGGCCCCACCCGGGACTGCCACAGGGGGCGGCCCCGACCCTGGCTTGGTTTTTTATTTTTTTTTTCCCGCCCCTTCTTCCCCCGCCCGGCAGGGTGGGGGTGCTGCTGAGGGGCCAGGCAGCGTCGGGAGCTGAGGGGCGGGGAACACCTGCTTCCCCTGCGGCTCATACTTCTGTGTCTGCAATTCTCCTGAAATTGTCTATAAATAAGCCGCATCTGATGATTATCTGCGCTACTGGGATAGGCTGGATTCTCCAATGTAAAGGATGTGGCTTATAATCGTGGAATTACTGTACTTTGAAATGAAACTTAGATTTAGATCAGACTTTGGGAGGTTACATTCCCAGCAAGTGTTACAGTGCATAGGTATTGCAGAGGACCAGCATAAATTATTCTGTCCCATACCAAAATAAAAATTTGACTTTTAGCTAAGTGCAATGCCAAATAATCTACTCCTCTGTAAGCAATATACAAGGCTGGGACATCTCAAAATCAGGTTATGTGAGGCACAGCAATTACTTCTGAAATACATATTACTGTTCTGCCCTGCTGAATTTAGAGATACAAGAAGACAGGATCAGTCTTTTAATGATGCTTTTTGTACAAACATATCATAGATGTGTCTTCAAAAAAATAATGAACCTTTTAGTTTAACCTTTGATTATGCCTGACGTGAGAAATTCCACTGCCAAAGAAATAACCTGGGAACAAAATTATGAATTGAACTTCTTCCTGCATGTATGCAGAGAAAGGCTTACAAAAAGTGATAATCAGGGACAACCTACTCCTCCAGAGAGTCTGCCTTAATTCCAAGAACCTTTCTGCCTAAGCATTTTCAAAAACCAAAGAGTCTTGGTTAAATTTTAATCCAAAATCATCCCCCAAACACATTTCATACTAAAAACAACAACAACAAAAATCCAGGGCAATCTCTATGAAGCTGAAGGTTGAACACACACATGCCTAGGTGGGAATCCCAGATGAGCATTCTGACTACTCATCATGTCCTTGCCTCTCATTCCTCAAATGACCAGGCATGGCACCATGGCTGCACTGAACAGTGGGATCTGCCAAAATGGAGCAGTTAATGCCACCTCCTACTCCTACATTAAACTGGATTTTCAGCATCCATTGAATGTGCTGAAAGATTTCCTCCTGCTCTGGTTATTTGAGAATCGCTGCAGGGAAACCTGAAATTAGGAGTAGCACTCTGCTTGAAATTCTTTTGAAGGTTCTTCACATTCTTCCCCAAAACCCAGCTGTTTCAAAGACTCTGAGTTTAATGTCTTTAATTTTGACTGTCAAAGGGGTAGAAGGCATTATTTTGGAGATAGTATCAGCAAGTGACAAGGATTTCTTCCTTTGAAAAATTCACACAGTAGCCTCAAAACTGTACAGAAACAGCAAAGCTTCAGGGACTCTTGCAAATTTTAAATATGGCCTATGAAGGAGGCATAAAGGGCACTCTTTCTAAATCCATGTAAGATTTGACAATTTATTTCAATATGCAGCTCAGTGAGAGCCCAGGGATTTCATTAACAATAACAAGCAGTAGTTCTTTACACAATCCAGTAATTAAATCTGGAATTCTGCCAGATATATTAGTAAATTTTAAGATATAATGTTCTACAGATATTAAAAGGAATGCTACTGATGAAATTAATGAAAGTAAATACTTTTATCATAGGCTGTTAAATGCCCTATGTTATCCCCTCTTCAGTTTTGGGAAGCATGTCACAGAAATACTGAGATGTGTATTCTTCTAAAGACATCAGTTGCTTTAGAAGGAGGCATGACTATTTTGATGTCCATCTTTTAAGTGGAGACAGATGTAAAGGTCTCACCTTTAAATTTCATTATTGCTTTCTCATTGTTCAACACTTGGACAAAACAGAACAATACACAACAATTCCAATAGCAGCATAATATTTAACTTTTAGGAGCACAGTGAATAATACCAACCTCTGCCATACTGAAGCATCTTTTAATAGCAAAATACAATCTATACCTTATTTTGTATCATAGCCTCATATAAAGATATTACACTTGTAGCTATAGCAATAAGTAAACTTAATATGAATTACAAACATATTTGTATGCTACTTCATATTTTATACTCTGGCATGTTTATTTGAAAGCTCTATTCACTACTTAGTGTAACAACAGGTACCGTTACTGCTGTCCAGGAATTGAGTGATTAATGGTGAAGTTCCATGATTTGCATTTTCATAACAAGGCACCTGGAAAAGATACATTAAAAACTACACAAGAACAAAGTCTACTAGAAAAAAAAAGAAAAGAAATCTTAAAAACAGAGGAGCAATCTGTTTTGAAGACCCACATTTTTGCTCCTTGCAGATCTCTAAAATACTGATTAGGCCCAGGTTGGCTTATTCCACAAGGTCTAACAAGATCGCAGCTCACGGCAGTATGAAAGGTTAATTTCCTTTGTTAATGTGCTCATTGCTACTGCATGGAGTGAGATAAATGGAATAGGGAAAAGTAATTTAAAAATTAAAAAAAAGATAAAAGTACTTCCAGCAAGTCCAAGTATATTTAGCTTTTCTTATCCCTCAGTTCACATGCACATATGTGTTCCAGAGACACACTTTAAACAAAACAGGCTAAGGACTATTGTTATAAACATGTTTATGTACCTTATCCATTGAAAAAGATGCCCTTCTACAGAACTAAAATGAAAATTTGGTTTGATTTCTCATTTTAGCTCACCAAGTATTAATATGATTACCATCTTGCAACAAAGACGACTACTCAAGTAAGAAAGAGTTGGATGCTCTATCAAAATCAGTCATGTATCTTTAATTACTGAACCTTCTATGGTGAATTTTCACACATACTAGTTTTGCCCAAATCTATTCTAATTTGAAAATTAGACAAGATTTTTCAACTCAGAACAAAAATATTTCTAATGTTTAGTATTTAAGCTTTGATTGAAACTGAGACTAATTTAAAAATGCATTCTTTCTAAAATCATCTTATCTGGGATTTGAATTATATTGAAAAATTATACATAGTTGATAAAATGAAAGGTAAAATAGTAGAAAATTGTGTTCAAAATCTTCCCCTCTTCTCTCTCCCCCCACAGATATCTGTGCTGTCCATTACTGAGGCTTTGAAATTTGAAAACCAAATCCTACAATAATTCCCTCCTAAATGAAAAGACCCTTAGATCTGGGGATGACAGATATGCACACCTCAGACTGGGTGGGAAATGATAGGATTGGAAAGCAGGAAGGGAAATGTGGCATATTCTGAATGCGATTTTCAAGTTCAAAGTGTTTGAAAGGTTTTATTTTTATTATTTAAAAAAGAGTTAAGAAAAAAACTCTCAAAATAAACTTGGACTTCAACAAAATATTTAAAAAAACTTTTCTAAGCAAAGGAACTCAACAATTACGCGACTTCTATTAAAAATAAATTTACTTCTTACACGACAAAGCAAAAATTCACAGTTTTGTTCAAAAGGTGAGCCTTACAGAACACAATACAAAAATGTATGTTTCCAAGAAAAAAGCGTTTTCATGAATGTCAAAACCAGCTTCATGATTGCGGAAACTTTCATCACAGATATCTCTTGACAGCACAGGTTTTAGTGAGGATTATAAAGCAGCTTCAACTACACTGTTTCCATTAATATAAGAATCTCAGGACATCCAAATCCAGAGGCAGTGACTGGAAGGCTATTAGAGAAAACTAATAAGCTTTCTTGAGCAGACGTTTTATTCACAGATATCCTGCTGAATCTAATTTTTTTCAGTTTTAAAGATAACCTACGGGTCAAATGCATGAGAATACATTAAATCTCACTCTCAGCTTTCTAAATAATGTAATTTAAAAGCTGTAATTTCTTTGTCTTGGGTCTTGAGCTTCATTTAGTATTGGGTCTGAAGGGGAAAGGAGTGAACATGTAAACCCCTTGGTTTTCAGCATCACATATATAATTCTCCAGACACACTCCATTTAAAAATAAAACAGTAAAATGTATTTTCTCACCTTATTCTTTCGCATGGCACAGAAAACTTAGTAGTATTTTAATTCTCATGTCTGACATGGAAATATTTGTCCTTTCCCATAGTATTTATAAATTTAGTATTATTGAAAAAATAATGCAAATGTTCTGATTTCTTGTTTTCTGTAAATAATTGTAAAAATAATAACAGTATACTAGCAGTAGTAATGTCCTTGTAGCAGCTTGAGATAGCTAATGGAATAATGTAAACACTCAGCCAATAAATCTTGAAGCAGTTACATTTCTTGGTGTCTGAAATCAGTCTAAGGAAAATTGAAGGTTTATGAAATAGCTAAAACAGAAATCGCAAAACTTTACATCATTCCTGTGTGCCACAAGGTTCCTGATTCTTGGTTTTCTTATATCATCGTTTTGTTTTTTAATTTTTTAGATTCCAAGGGATCAAAGTCTTAAATTGTGGTAGTGCGCAGAAAGCCTTAAAACAAGTGCTTAGCTTCTTTGAACAAGGCTGTCTACACCACCACTGACAATTCTGTGATAACACAGGTAAGCTGTTTGAGTTATTCGGGAGAAAAATAAAATGCTGTGACTCAAAGTAGACACTCTACTACCTGCAGGGAAAACCAGAAGCTACTAAGCTGCATGAGAGAATGCTCTTGCTTTGTTTTTAGCAATACTGAATTAAATGAAATACATTTGACTTACTATTTTACATACAGTCACAATAGGAATTTATCCCATAATGCCTACTCCATTTATCTTTGGTTTTAAACTGTATCTAATAAAATAAAGAAATAAAATAAATCTAATAAAATAAAGAAATATACAGTAGTTTC
>VRYO01002355.1:1389342-1426647 GCA_009812075.1 Sialia sialis
GTTTATAATCGTGAAACTACTGTACTCAAAAGTGCATTAATTCATTTAATTCAAATAAATACATTAGGATTTAAGAGAAGTTCTAACAGACTAAGTTAAAAATTATATTTACTTCACCAGAAAGCTATTGCTGCAAGTCTGCAAGCATGTCAGAATGCCTTTTAGCTTATTTCTCTGCAGGAGGCAATCTGTATTAAAGCAAAAAAAAACCACCCCTGTAATCAGAAAAATTAATATATTGGTTAGTGACCTTTCAATTTAGAAGAAAAAGTATACATGTCAGGTCTCATCCAACCCATTACATTTTTTCAAATGTGAAAAAGTCACTAGTGGATTTGATCTGATCCCCTATTTGCTAATAGAGAACAAATTTCTCAGATATTCTTCCACCTTTATATATATTTTGGAAAAGAAGGAGTTTACCTGCACCATGCAATTTAAAAAAATGAAAATCGAACACAAAACCTCCAGAAAATGGCCCCTAGAAGCAAAATTCATAATGATAAAATCTCCAGATGACAAAATATAAAATATTTAAAATCAAAAGAGTCTCTTTCCTTGCAGTGAATTTTTTTTAGTTATTGTTTAATTAAAGTACATGCTGACTCCAAACATCATTTTGGATGTAAACAATTTTCTAGTTGCTTTGGGATGCATGAATATGTAGGTGTGCACAGATCCCATTCTGACTGGCTGACCTTTATGTGGTTAATTGCCTCCCAAAAATAAATACATAACCAAGCCATATTGAATTTTTTCATGCACAAAACCGAGTTGCACTCAATTATTTATTTTTACCTGCAAGAAATCAATTGCTTCACCAACCATTTTGAATTGAGAATAAATATACAAAATTGCTACAGTAATTGCACATCTTATGCTTTTGAGAAGTTAATAAGCACATTTTCTATGTCAGGTACCAACTTACTCAAGCACTGACTTGTGTTTCTATAACCCACATTGTTAAAAACCTCTTTGCAAATGGTTCTTCAAACCATAAGCACTGGGTTTAAAAATCTTTCATATCTGAACTCACTAAGAAAACTCATATAAAAGATGATTTTTTCTTTTAAAGAAGGAGAGATACTGTAGTTAGCATTTCTTGATTCAACCCTATAAATGCAGATGTATTACATGAAAACTCCTTGCCTGTGTTAAACAAAAAGCTTTTAGGTCTCTTACAGCATTAAAGAGAAGTTTTAATGTTGCATTTTGCAGAATTCTTTGTATTTTAATCACTTAGTGGATCCATGGGAAAAAGGTTTCCAAAAGCACATTTGCATAAATTATGTCATACTGTATGTTCTGTATGCCTATTTTGAGAAAGAAACATGATCAACATTCAAGAACAAGCAGGAAAAAATGAATGTTCCAATTACTAAAGTACAGCAAGATGACTGTTTGTGATTCCTGTCAATGATGGTGCACATAAAAATTCCCATTTCCTTAGAAAAGAACTTCAAAAACAACAGATTTGTGATAGGTATCTCAAAAAAATTTTACACTGTATTTTAAACATACTTGCATGCCAAAAGGGTATGTACCCACAGTACATTAAAACTGCACTTAGCTGGAAGTGTCAACACTGTGAATATTCAGCTAATTTACACTGCTTACTACAGAGGCAAAGTGAACTGGAAATATGGTGCAACAAATCATTTGGAAGAAAACAAATCCTCTTCTGAGAACAGGTGAAGTCAGAGTTGTACACCACACTTACAAAGTGGAATTGGTATCTGCATCTATACACTATTCACTTTTTTCCTCCATTCTCTTTCTTATTCCATTTTCTTTCTCCTTTACATAATACTAATACTAACAAAAATAATAAAAAACTCCTGTCTGAATCACGTTCTTATTATTTCAAAAAATTCCATTGTAGGACCTTAATATCAGTAACATCAGCTCTGTGATGCATCACTTAATATATTCTAAACACATAACTTCTATTGGTTCTGTGAAAATCAGAGCATTTTTATTGAAATCCCAAAACAATGACTTAGACCCAAAACTTATCTTCACACACTGAAAACACCTCTTTTGATTACTGACCAGGATTTTCAGATAGAGAGTACCAGTAGACATTCAAAGTACTGGGACATTAGCACTTTTTTTTAAAATGACTTGAGTATCTTGAACTGGCTATTCACAACATGATACCTTCGGCATTTTATAATCTCAGTTCTAAATAAAATGGCCTTAACCCACAACAGCAACAAAACTGAAGGGAAATCATACTTAATCTACATAAAATACTCAACCTATCCCATACTACTGTAATTCAACACACATAATTATTGATGTTTTGACAATTTAGTAATTATTCATGTAATTATAATTTAAATTGATTAATTGAATAGCTCATTTTTCTGCATTTTATCAGCTGTTATTAACATTTCATAAGCACTAGTATTTACAGATTACAAAGATCACATGAAGCAATTAACACATTCTGAAATACTATTACCCAGAGAAAACAAACATCAAACATGATTCAATAAAACCAAATTTCCATAACAAAAAAATTTAATTCAATTATTTCGGCATCAAATACGCAAAATATTACATATATAATATATATACAGTTTTGATGCACACCACTGCCAACAGAGCACCTCTCAGGAGCACCTGCACTGCTGCTGTTGTCCTCCCCTACTGTGAGCTTGTAATTAGATGGAGCAGCATCAATGCACCTCTGCTCAATGACCTCATTACCATAAATTTCACTACACTAAATTTTGTCTGCATGCCTTTGAACTTACACAAGTCAGAGCCTGTACTAAAGAGCTTCTCTATGAAATACAAAAAGTAACAAGTCTGCAGATATTTCAAGTTTGGGGGTTTTTGTTTTGTTTGCTTGTTTGGGAGGTTCTTCATCTAGGGAGAACACAATTTCAAATAAATTGTATATGCAGCAAATGAACTTTATCTACAACCACTTTTTCTCCCTGAATACACCTTTCCCCCTTATTTACCTATTTCTTCTAATGGCTATACTGAAAACTCCCATAATGGACTCATTGACAGTAAAGATACTCTAACAGATTCTTCTCTGGGACTCAAGACAACATGAAGAGCCAAATAATATCCAGGAAGAGTAAAATGGGATTGCATGGAATTAATACAGTCTTCTACGTCCTTCAATTTTATTTTTTCCTCCAGTATTAGTTTCTTCATATTTTTGAACTTTTTTTCTCTCTCTCTTTAACACAGGAAACAAAGGGAGGCAAAATTTCTATGGGCTACCAAATTAATTTCTGTGGAAGGAATATAAATTCATAGAAATAAGACATAATCTGTAATTTTTAATTTCAATATTTTTTAACCAGCTACATTTTCAAACAAGAAATTTTAATGCGGTTTTTCCATACACATTTTAAAATCCTAACCTTAAAACAAAACCAAGTTTTTCCAGTACTACTGTTTAGTATCCTAGCAAATATCAAAGAAGAATAACTCAAACTGACAGGGAAGTCAGTTGTTTTGGGAAGGTCTTTTCCAATCTAAATGATTCTGTAGCTCTAAATGAAAAAAAGACAACGTATGTGTAGAATTAAAATCTTTCTTCTCTCTCACAGCGGAGAAAAACAGCCAACATTCCAATTTAGTAATATAACTCAAAATACATTTATTATCACATTTAAATACTGGTAGAATTAAGTGTTTACAGCCTGAATAATAGAAGTGCAGAATACACATGTGAGCATAGTCGCCTGCAGTTTGAAACATTATTCTGTTACATGAAATAAATACTATGTTAAAGCTAAGAACAACAAACACTTCTCAAAATTTAACTGTATCATTTATTCAGAAGTAGGAAATAAATGGAAAAGAAGACGTCCTCTTTGTAATATCAATGCATCTATGAACTCAATTTTTGTCATGCTTTTCATCTTTTTCTGTCAGATAATGATTATGCTGTACGTCACAAAATTTTGTTTTTCCAAAACAACAGGAAAGATAGAACTGTCATAAAAAAAAAAATAAATCACTTTCTTTCTCCCCATCCATCATGAAAGAGAACTAGTGTTTATTTGGGTATAAAAATGCAGAAAGCTACAGTTGGTGTAGCTCTCTCTTCGTACTGCAGTGTGTGCTACTTAAAATACTTTACAAATCCAATACCTCAGTTACATAAATTGCAGCCTACAGGGTTAAGAAGTAAATATTGTCACTGTCAATGCAGATTGAAAAAGAGTAAAAAATTGAAATATCAAGCACGGAAATAGAAAACTGACACTTTTTCAGAAAAAAACAGATCTTCACAAAGGATGATATCCAAACACTTCTATTTAACACATACTTAGTTATTAGAGAAAACATAGTCAAATTGATCTAGTACAGAAGTTGTACCTCATACCACTGATTTTTTCTAAACTATTAGGGCAAGAAAAGTAGAGTGCATTTCTTTTAGAATGAGGAAAAAAGCCTACATGTGCAGAAAATCAGAGAGAGAAAAAAAAGCTAACAAAAATATCATAGCAAATATTTCATTTTCCATTCCAAATTTCAAGGATCACAGACATGGGATTTCTGTAACCCCCAGCACAAAATCACACAGCAACCTAAGACATGTTACTGGCAAGATTATGCTCTTCACCTTCAGTTTAAATTTTCACCTTCTTAACCTTATCCTATTACTCCCATCTCATACTTTATGAAAGAGCGAGGGGGAGGGAATAACAGATTAACCTCAGGGGTAATTAGCCCAACAAGGTCACAAGAAGTTTTCTTTCTCAGTCAGAAGAGTCAACACAAGTGATTGTGGGTAGCATCCACATACGGCTGTCTTTGACCATGTACCCATCTTAATGAAACTGGCAAAACCAGCATTTCTAAGATAAAATATTTCAACACCTCTGAAATTGCAGCAGAGTGCCTGGTTCAGCCAGTTATCTTCATCTGCTGTGGAACAAACACTAAACTGCAGCTTGTCTGTTGATTCATCTTGACAAAAAAACTAGATCTGCTATATTTCCTCCTCCTTCCTTGTATTAATTATCCACATTTATTAAATCCTTCCACCATCAACCAGGTTAAGTCTAAAACATTTGTCTCTAAAGGTTTGAAGCACCTTACCATTTTGAGTGAAATTTCATCTCAAGTGTTCATTAGTTCATATTAATGAGGAAATAATACAGTAGAAATTACTTTCACAAAGTTACAGGGAAGTTACATACAACACAAGTCAGTGCTTTAACCTACGCAATAATTTTGATTCCTTTTCTGCTCCCACATTTTCTTTTGCATTTTTTGTTTAAAGAGAACATCACGATTCCAGCTTCAATGTTAAGTATTCAGTGATACAATTCAAAACAGAGATGATAGATTTCAGCGACTTCCCAGACCATATTTTTTGAAGAATCTGCTTACAAAGGTTATATTTCATTTTAAGGTCTGGTATCTCCCCAGACCCTATTCCACCTCAGTTCTCCATCAAAATTGCATAAAAAGGGAAATCATACACGCTGCAGATTTCAAGAGACCCTACTTAATCTTCTATGCTTATGGATGCCTGAATTAGACAAAAGGAAGAATGACAGAAAGCTGCAGTGAGGACTCAAGCTGTCTCTACCCAGGCTAGGTGCTCACATGACAGCCCTGATATACACAGGCTCATAATCTGCAGGAAAGCCAGCCCACAGCCTGGGTGGAGCACAGTGCTGAATGTGCACTGAAGTGGATCCACAACACTTTGGCTCAGCATTGCAGTGGAAGTGCAGCTGCAAAGATGTGCTGCACTGTGTAGCCTCCTAGGACACAAAACCAACATCAAATCTATTGGAGTGTTGGGAAGACTTTTACTGAGGATAGCAAAGCAGAAGAATACATTAGGGACGCGTCTAGAGAGAAACACAGCTCCCGATAGCTTTGCTACTTCCTTCTTCTTCCACCCCTGTCTGTAACAAAACTTAAGTACTAATATGAATGCATGAAATGGCTTCTAGGTGTGCACGTACAACTCTGTTTTCCTCTTAAGAATATATTTTGGAATATATTTTGCAGTAATCATTACTTCACAAACCACGTCAAAGTGAGAATTAATCCTGTTGTAGAAACTGCATAAACTTACATGATTAGGTAAAATTTAAACAAGCAGGATTGAAAAAAAAATATATACACACACTACACAAACTTACATGCACATATTTGCAAGGATGCAAATGGCATCAGTATAGACTATTTAAGCAAATTATGCATACATATTTCTGTTTACAGGACTGAATTACACCTACTGCAGTAGTCAGCACAGCAGAGAGCTTATCCTTAAACTGTTTCTGGATCTTATAATTCAAGTAGTATGCGACAGCAAAATACCATACAAATAACTAGGGAACCTCAGGAATGGGAATATAAATAAACTTGCAATTTAACTTAGACATTTATTATTACCTTGAGATTTTTAACCAGATAAAGTTGCATTATCATCTTCCACCAATACCTTTTTCTAACATGATATGCTTTCACAGCTTTCTTTGCTGGTATTACTCTGGCAATAAATGAATGAGCAGAGACATTTCTTAGATACTTCCTATCATCTTGACTTCCCCCCTACAGTGTATGTGTTCAGGTAATGACAGAACTGAAGGCTTCACTGAGCTACAAACAAAATAACCCATTTCACCTTACAAAAACTTCATTTAATTACAGTAATTTCATGTCTATAAGGTGCACCCTTTTGACTAAAATTTTAATCAAAACCCAGAAGTGTGCCTTATAATCCAGTGTGCTGTATATATGGACAAAGTTCGGAAATTTGCCAACCCGGAAGCGTGAGTCACAAGCTGAGCCCCAAGCTGAGCCGAGCTGCGGCAGCTGTGCTAGCCGGCACCAGGGGCGGGCGGGAGTGCTGGGGCCTGTGGCATGGGGAGGACACCTGGGGCTGCATTTAAAGGCTATGCCAATCTGTGAAAAATGTTTGCAAATTGAGAACCTGCTAGTAAACCCTGAGATTGTGTGATTCCATTACTAATTTGTTACTTTGTTGTGTGCGGATCCTTGCTGCAAAAAATTGTGTGCCTTATGGTCTGGTGCACCTTATAGTTGTGAAATTACTGTACTTGGCCCTGTCTGATTTTCTCACTTTCAAGAACTCCAGATAGAAACTAAATGGCGATCTGGCAATTCCCTCTTGTTTCAGTATCTGTAACCCTATATCACATAACCTGGAGTATTACATACTTTGAACTAAATATAAGATTTTAATGAACATATGAAAAAATTGCTAGAAAAATAATGTATTGAACTTTCAGTAAAAAGTTATGCAGACAAGTCTAATGTAGTCAGACATAACTCCCATCTTCAAAACTAAATAAATTAATAGGTGTTAAACTTTACATTGAAATTATGCTCTTTTTCCCTAAGTGAGAGATTAAAGAGAGCTTCAATTACACAAAAAGAAAACAAATTATTAATAATTTATATGAAATAGATTTGAAACAATCTTGTGAGCACATGCTGCTGTGAGACGCAAAAGGCATGAAATGTTATGGGAAAGGGGCTGAATACAACTTATTCAAACAATTACACAGACACAACATATATTTAATGTCAATGTCTTCTTACAGTAATTTTATCTAGAGAAAAATACTTTATTGCAAATTCACTGATAATAAATGCAGAAACCTAACAGCTAATAAACTGAAATATAATTTGAGGTACAAAGGTAAATAAAGCATGATAGTTTAATATTAACATATTATTAATAATGATAATGACAATATTAAAACCTTATTGCTTTATTGAATCCAGCATTCAGATAAGTTGTTGGGTTTTTTTCCCTATATTTAAGCTATTTTTGTGCATACAAATTCAAGGTGCTATTAATTTTTAATGTAGCCTCCATTTTTTGTTAGAAAAAAGGAAAATGAAAATTCTTTAAGTGAGGACCGTCATGTTAAGCCTGCCATAGCAAAGTCTAACTGAAATCACTGGGCAAATATGTAAAAACTTGACCACATCTTTCTTGTTCTTAAATAATTAAATGACACTGGGGGAGACTTACCCAAAAGCTTTGACCTACATCTACTCTGCTCTTATTGTTTATGTATGCATAGGAAAGGAACACAAATGAACTGTTAACAACTTTACATTCTTATCAACACATTCATGGTGAGAATGTAGAAGGTGATGGTAACCAAGGTTACAACTGCTAATTGGCTTTAAATATAAGGAAAATCAACAAGATTGGCCTGGGGTGGCATGGCTCCTGAGGCCACTGGCAGCTGATCCTGTAAACTGTAAAGCAATACATCATTAAAACAATTTAAAAGGGCAACATACTGCACTGTGCAGAAGGATGTGGACCACCTACGGTACAAGAACCAGTTTTCATAACTTTAACATGAACAGATACCTGGGGAAATTGCATAATATATTATACTGGTGAATATTTCTGCACATTTTAAAATTGCATTCCTCTGTATAATTTCTCTTCTATAGTTTTACTTGCAGATATACTTTGTTTGACTATTATATTAAAGTTATGACCATATTTTTTAAATGGTGTTTGTAGAGAATTTTGTAGGTATTGTGGATTTCCCAGCAGCCTCATTCATAAAATCTACTTAATAGTTATACAAATAAGATGATAATTCAGAAGAAACTAACTCCATATCCTTAGATAATTACTCTTTTTTCACATTTAGGTTTTGAGTTTTACATTATATGGTTTTCTTATAACAAATTAAAATACAGATCTTAAACATCCCATCACTCCCTGTCAGATTAACAATTCAAGGCTTGCAGTATAAAAGGAAACCTAGATGCACCCTATTTCACAGGATTTTCATCAAAGAATTGCATTATCCTGATAAAAATCAGGCAGCCAAACACTTCAAACTCAGAAATTTTCTTGTTCTGAAATTAGGTTTGGGTGTTTAGATAAAGATTCCAGATTTAAAGAATGGTTAGGGTTAGATGGCACCTTTAAAGACCATCTAGCAATAAATTATTCCTGCACTATTAGAACTCTCACATAGTTCGCATAACTTACAGTTAAATCCCAGCTACACACTTTACCATCACTGGAGGAAAACCTGTACTGGTTTTGCTGGAATACAGTTCAATTTCACAATGGTAGCTCGCATGGGGTTATCTTTTAGATTTTTGCTGGAAACAGTGCTAATAACTCAGGGTTGTTTCAGCTTTTGCTAAACAAGGCTTGCATCAAGAACTTTTGTGGTCCTCACCCCACCCTACCAGTGAGGAGACTGGGGGTGCACAAGGAGTTGGGAGGGGACATAGCCAGGAGGGCTGATCCCAACTGACCAAAGGGATAAATCATATTCTATGGTGTCATACTCAGCACATAAATCTGAGAGGAGAAGAAGGAAGCAGAAACACTCAGAATGGTATTTTTCTTCCCAAGTAACTGTTAAACACGATGGAACCCGGCTTTCCTGGAGATCGCTGAAGACCTGACTGCCCATGGGAAGCAGTGGATAAATTCCTTACTTTGTTTTCATTTGTGGTTTTGACTTGTCTATTAAACTGTCTTTATATCAACCCATGATTTTTCTCACCTTTTCCCTCTGCTTCTTTCCCATCCCACTGACTGAGTGAGAAAGCAGCTGTGGGGGGCTGAGCTGTCTGTCAGGGTGAACAGCAAAAAAACCCCTAGCAATTCCCACTTTTCCTTGTTTGTCTAATTATATTTCGGAATGACTATCAGCTTGCTCAGTCAAAAATCCTATGAGGCAACATGGGATCTACCTATGTCAAACAGATCATTTATAATCATATTTTACTTTCTCTTAGAGAAGCAGATGGCATCATCTGCTCACTTAAAAAGAAATCCTTCCTTAAATTAGATGCTCGATCATTTGCCATGACTTCTACATTTAATTTGCATATAGCAACACAAATTATCTAGTTACTCACCTGACTATACTTCCACATATATTCACCTACAATTCTGATTGGGAATACAACAGGGAAAAGTGGTTTATACTAATGACTACATTTCAGCACTAAGTATGTGCTCTGTGCCATTAGCTTCATGCATTTCATATGATGTTCTGAATTAAGGACGAGTCCATGCCCTATGCAGAAGAGGCTGCAAAAACAATCGGGAGCATAGATTATAATAATGCTCAAGTTTTGAATTAGGACCCAGAGAAACACTAGCCACTCTGCAAAGATAATCAGACACACAACTGCTTCTAGTCAAATTGCTTAATCAATGTTAGTACATATTTATGTATTCCCATCAAAATCATTTGACCTTCCCACATATACATTGAATCACAGTATAAATACATACTGTCAGCACAGGCTGATTAATGAAGAAGTAATTTTAAATTTCTTATTTTCAATTATATTCATTATCTTTTCAGAAGACAAAACCCCTGTAAATATTATTGCATAAAATTATGAGCTTTCAAGACCTTGACTCTTTGCAAGCATAGGAAAAAACATTACTATTCTTTCCCCCAATTCTAGAAAATATCAGAGAAAGGGATATGAATTTGCATATTGCCTAGTGAATAGAAAAGTATAGAGGAGCATTAACAATTAGAATTGATACAGTCTTCATGTATTAAAAGTCAACATAGCCTAGAGGTCTGGTCTCAAAACTAAAATAGCAGCTACAAAAAGGTATCAATAAAGTGATTCTAAATCTACGCAGAAAGCTTGATGTGGAATACTGTGCAAAATAGACAAGACCTTTTAAGACACTCATGGGAACATGGAAACTATGACAAAAAGTGAAAGTTGTATTACAGGTCTCTCAAAATATGATGAACACTACACGGGATGAATCTTCAACGTTTAGAAACAAAGTACCATATTTTCACAACCATAAGGTGCACCGGATTATTAATGGTCAATTTTCAAACTATTTTCATATATAAGGCACACCGGATCATAAGGCACACTTTTTCTACCCCCAACATTGATCCGCGCGCAACTTTCACAACTTTTACCGTAAAATTGGGAGGGATGGACCCGAGGGAAGTGTGCGTGCCTGCTCATGGTCTAAAAAGGCTGGCCTGCGCTGCTCCCTTAGCTTTTAATTGCTCAAGACAAAAGGAATGGGTGGGGAGCTGGCTGGCTGGCTCGATCACTGGGGGCTGATTTGAAAGGTCGGGGGGTTGGTAGTTTGGTTGCTTTGTCTTTCTTGGGCGGACTCTCGCCGGCCCAAAGAGAGAAGTTTCTCTGCAGTCAGATCTGCCCTGCACCCTGGCACTACTAAAGCCTCCTGCTTCTGAAAACAGCGTTAAAAATCAGAACCCAGAAATGGTGAGCGGAGTCTTCCTTCACTCTTCTCCCATCTGAGACACGGCTACTGCCTCGCCTCCCTGCTCCCGCCTGCTGCCACGGCTGAGAGGGGCCCGCCCCACTCTCCACCAAAACCCTGCAGAAAAAAGAATGCCTGTAACTGAAAAAAGGACTGAGACTAAGTTTTGTTCTGTTTTGTCACTGAATTTTCATAGCTGATGTTCTTGTTTGTCTTGTAAATATATCAGTAAAAATCTGTTATTCCTAAATCCACACTTTTTGCCTGAGAGCCCCTTCATTTCCAAATTATAGTATACTGAAAGGGAGGAGATTTTCACTCTCTATTTTAAGAAAAGCTCCTGCCTTTTGCTAGCAATACCTGTCCCCCTAAACCAAGACAGATTTTGGCACACGTGCCTGCTTGCGGTCATTTGATTGCAAGCTTCGTGTTTGTTGCTGTGCAATGTGAAACAAATTGTTTTGAGATCCCTTCAATACTCAAGGTTCATATATAAGGCGCACTGCTGATTTTTAATCAAATTTTAGGATTTTCTGTGCGCCTTATATATATGGTATATTGAAACAAAATGATAATAAATTTATCTTGATAAAGAGATGATTCCTAGCTATCAGAGAAGAAAAGTCGATTCCAGCTTTATGTTCCACTACATCAAGTTAATTGGCTATATGAAATTGTTTTGAGTATAAAAAAATATTTATTCACTGTAAATATAAAGGTATATTCACAGTATCAATAGAAATTGTTCAAATCCAACAAACTTCAAATTAAACAATACATTTTGAGAACTTATGCTTCCTTTGATGACAGAATGATTCAAAACTTTAAAGGTATTCTCAGAACCAAGAAGCTAAGAGTGTCACCTAAAACTGAATACAAAGATTTTAATCAAGTAAAGTAGACTAAGGTGATAAAGTTTGAGGATATTTTTATAATTAAGTTGACAACAATAAAGGAAAAATGTTTCAAAGGATCCTTCGTTGAGTTTTGCTAAAATATTTCAGAATTTATTTTATTTCAGTGGAGCTAGAACAACTTAACATCAAATAAAATGAAACGGTGCAACTGATTTTATTAAATTCTTTAAATACATTCCAATGTTTTCATGAGCTTAATTCTTTTATATTTTTTTCTCCACTGCTGTTCAGTATTTCATTTACTTGCTTAATGAAAAAAGCAATTTCTTAATGATCATAACCTGCTTCCTGCTCTGTAAGCTTCCTTCTGTTTTTAACAGAGAGAAAAATATTTCTTTCCATAAAAATGGATTGGGAAGCCTGCCACATGAGGAAAGGCTGGAGAACTGGGTGTGTTCAGCCTTGATAAAGGAAAGCTTAGGGGAGACATTATCATCATGTTCCAGTATTTCAAGTGAGGCTACAAAGAAGATGAAGACTCCCTTTTACAACAGGTTACAAGGAAAAGACAAGAAGTAATGGGTACAAGTTTGGTACACTCTGATTGAGCACAAAAGGAAAATGTTTTGCAATGAGAACAATGACACATTGAAAAGAATTCCGAAGGCAAGGTGCTGGATTGCCCCACACTGGATATTTTTAAGACTGAGCAAGACAGGGTGCTGTGCAATCTTGTCTACATGGTGCTCATGCCAAGAAAGGTTAATCCAGTTGATCCTTGAGATTCCTTCCATCCTGGTAGTCTATGATTCTGTGAAAAAAATAATGAGACTTGCTTGCAATTTTAAGATGATTTTGCTTTGGAAAAGTGGCATTGTGAAATGCCCACTTTGGGGTTTAGATTTAAATGGAGAGTATTTTTTAATGCCTTAGCTGAAGTTCGGAGATAAAGAAGACATTCTGCTGAATCAGAAGTGTACACAAAAGCGTATGGCAGAGGTCAAAAAAAGATGCAGTCTACATTCTACTTTGCTTCCTTCCAAACCCAGACTTGTCACTCACAGAATAAGGAAGCAAAGATCTGTGCCTTCATGACACAGATTCACATGGGCACAAGACTCACCAAATCAACCCATACTAACGGAATTGGGTCCACAGAGGCACTGCAATGCACTGAAAAATGATGTTTAATTCAGAAAGAAGGGACTTGAATAGCTCATCAGAAGTGGCTTTGTACACTTAGAACAAATAATTTCCTATATTCTTTATTTTCTGCTGTTTCATTATTTTTCAGCTTCCAGTGCTAAACTCTGTATCTTCACTCGAGACCAGCCAGAAAATGTTTCAATATTGAAAAGGCAACAACTATTAAGCAAAATCAAAATTAATTTCAAACAAAGTTTTAGACTAAAAATGTTCACAAGTGAAATAAGGCTTTTCAGTCAACATCCTGCAAGTTGGAAAGACATTGCCAGCAAAAGCTTATACTGAACATCATTTTGTTGAGATGTGAGGGATAGAAAAAGTCATTGTTGAGAGAGTGGGAAGCAAAGAAAATGAAAAGGAAAGCTTGGCAGGTCCTAAGCGACATTAGTGTTTTATTTTCTGTTGTGAAGATTATTAGCCAATCATGATATTAAATGACACACAGTATCTTCCCCAGTAGTTTATTTCTCTGGCTTTCTTACACAGTTCATTATCTAAGCAGCACTCTATAGGCACACTTATTTTTTAACAAGTTTTAATATTAATAGGGTTAAAAGATGATAAGTCTATGGATTCACCAGCTCTGAACTGTATTTCTAATTCATTTCTAAATCCCATCTGGTAGATTGGAATGCTTATCTTATGAATTTCAAACCAAATTAAATGTTGAATAGCAGTCAAGCAGAAATCAAAATATGCAAATTTCCACATATCCCAATTCCTTAATAAATACCTCATCTTACTGTTAATAACTAAATAGTAAAAGCAATTAAATAAAATTTAAAAATAAAATAGCAATAGTAATTAAATGGAGGGACAATATACTTGACATCTTTTTTCATAGAATCATTGATTTTTAATTTCCTCTCATTTCTCTGAAGGTATTCTAAGATGAAAGTGAGCTATAACAATATTCTAGGATATATATAATAAACTACAAAAATTGCATCTTTTAATGCTGCCTTTTTGTAGTCCCTTCTGTAGCAGAAACTTACATTCTATATAATTTACCACTGAATTTACCACAATAATTTTGCCACATTAAGTAAGGGCTTTGTTTCACCAAAACTGCACAGCTTTCAAGCAGACCACTGCCTCTTCATTTGGACATTTCTTCAGTGGTTAGGAACAACTATTCACCTTCCAGCTTAGATGTCATCCTATCCATGTTTCAACAGCTACAGGGCAGTAGCTCCTGATCACTCATGTTTCTTAGGATAAGGAAATATAGAGCCTATTTAACACTCATTAATGGAATTGGAGCAGGCATATTGAACTGAATATGTTTCAAATATTCAGTCCTGCTGTAGCCTGAAAATGTCAGTTGAACTAAGCAGACAAGCAGACAATTTTTGCTTAGACTCGGGGCAGTTGGAAGCCTTTACATACAAGTTCCAGTTCTTACTCACCTGGCCAGGTCTACCGACGTAAGTGGCTTTATTTCAATGAAAAAAAACTGCGGGAGTAAAATTCTTATCAATGAATAACTTTATTCAGTTCCATATGATACATTTCAACTCCACCAGGTAAACTGTCAACTTACACTGCCTGAACATCTACTATCAATAGCTTTGCATGCAGAAATTCAACCATCTCTTGCAATAGCATGTTTAATATATGAAGATAATTTTAAAATCTAGTTGACTAACACAAGGGTAGACACATGATACTTAGTTCCTGTTAACAGGCAGGAACAAAGGGCAAATGAGGTGCCTTTAGATAATGCCCAGCTACATTCATCAGGGACTAAATGCCATTGCACTGATTATGATCACAAAGACTGTTAAGTGACCCATATTTGGTCCTTTCCTGTTTAAAGACTTTACCATTCACAGAACATCAATACTGATTCACAGAACAGCATGCAAGTCAGAATGAACCATGCATAACATAAAAGACCAAAAAAAGCAAATGGAAAGAGTAAACAGATGTTATATCAAAGGGTTTCACAAGCAGAGGAAATGCAAGCAATGGCAAACAGTACAATTTTAAAAAGAAATATAACACCTCTCAAGTTCATCTGAGCATGCCACCATCACGAAATGCAACTTTTCACTCACCAAAGTAGAGTTATGTGAAGCATCACCTGAGACCTCGGGTGTTCTTGTGCTGTTTGGAAGTCTGTGAGGGTTACGAGCTATCGCTTGGCACCAGCCCAACATTTTCTCCTTCCACTTATCCCTTCTCAATTTCTGAAATTCTGAAAATAATTTAGATTCCCTGAAACATTGACACTTTGAATTCATTGTGTGCATGTCTCTGGATGCATGCCTTTAAAAAACAGCTTTTTAAGTTATATCTGACCAAGCTAATAAACATATTTTTAATAGAAAATGTTTTTCTAAAGTGTTCCAAAGTGCTAAACCATAAAAGTCAGAAAAGAGTCATGCACTTTCAGCACACCTTGCATGCATTAATACTATTTTAGTGTCAGCAAATACAGCGCCTTCTCTCCACATTAAATTTTCCTCAAGTTGTAACTTTAATTTAAAAAGTATTATTTTAAAGAGAAATTATTACAGAATACCTGTGAGACTAGCATCAATCCAAAAGCTATATAACATTTGGATACAAACCCATCACACTGACTGAAACAAGCAGAAATATCCCTAAAGCAGTGGCAGATACTAGATACAAATAAATAGTGTGAAAACGCAAAAACCTGTATGTATCCCTGTATGTACCCATG
Organism: Sialia sialis; assembly: GCA_009812075.1. Classification (NCBI taxonomy): domain Eukaryota; kingdom Metazoa; phylum Chordata; class Aves; order Passeriformes; family Turdidae; genus Sialia; species Sialia sialis. Next base: position 1,405,337 of record VRYO01002355.1, read on the forward strand.
CCCAGAACACCTGGCTCATCTTGAAGTGCTACACTAGGATGTGTTGTAAATAGCAAAAACTAATGCAGGCACACCAGAAATAAACACTATGTGCCAACTGCAAATTGCCTCTGAATTTACTTTTAGTTTGTAACAATAACAAAATACCTTTTAAGTAACACGACCACATTCTGTAAATGCAGCACTAGTAAAGCATGCTATTAAGCATAAGAAACCTTCAAAAGTATGTTTAAAATTTTGCAATCTGTTTTTTTTTTACAACTGAAGTTGGCAATGGAGGTATTCAGTGCAAAACTTTTCTAATTAATTACAAAATAAGAATTTTGAGCAATTTTATTCTCAACACCTAAAACAATTTTGAATCTGGTTGTTTATAACATACTGTAATTTAAAATGGGTTATTCTCTAGAATCATGAAACATAATAAACAGAAAGATTAACCTACCAGATTGAGTGCCTAGTACTCCAAATAAGGGTAACACTAGACTGAATAAAACTGGAACATAAATACAATAATGCTAAAGACCTCCCATGGCACTATGCAGCATCATTGAATATTATGCACTTGTAACTTAAGTTCATTTTTCCTGTAATACATCTCTGTGCAGGACATAAATTTCTACAGCAGACTGCATTTTTCCAGGTTCTGAGTCTGACAAACTACAACCCCTTCCTGAATAAGCTCTACCATTTTCACATTTAACCATTAATATATATAGTTTTCAAAGTATGAAATGCAAAAAGCTGTACTCCCCACACAATCTCATGGAACTGAAAGGAATACATGGAAAGCAGCCTTAGCTTTATTGCACTTGAGATGACTAGTTGAGTAAGACAACAGATTAACTGATTTTTATTACAATTTTTTGAAATCTTCAAATGAGATACAAAATCATGCTCAGCAATTCATCAATTCATAATTTCTATACTGCCTGTACCTGTGAAGACAAGAAATTATCTGAATACAGGTACAGTCCTATTCTAGTCTTCTTGGTGTGCAGAGCCCTTTGGAAGATTTGCAATTATTTTTTTGCCCTGAGCAATCAAAATGACTGCCACTGTCCAGATCATAACTGAAAGGAGGACTTTGCTCTTGCTCATAACACCTGAAGAACCACCACAAATGAATTTAGTGTAAACAATCTTAATTAATCATCTCTATATTTGTTAAAAAAACATAATTACTTCATTAATATTTTTAAGGGGAGAAAAGTTTTACTTATAATTTAGCCAAGCAAAGGAACACACAATTATTGTCAATCTTGTACAATATCAATGCTAAAAAAATAGGGCGTTAAGGGGCTTTAGGGATGATGTATTAAAAATTAGCCAGCTGTATGAAATAAGAGCATAATATCTCTAAAAAAAGTTCATAAATCTAACAAGAGAAAAGAACATATATGCTTAATTCAGGAGCATAATCAGATTCAGGCAACAAAGGCTATGTTTTTTCAATCCTCACCAGAATCTAACTGCTATCACAGAACAGCAGGAAATTAAACACAAAGCACACTGTTCTTTATCTAAACTAAGTTTTGTTCTCTGTGTTCAAAGATTCCCAACAGCAATAAAAGTGTGATATTTGTCCAGCTGCATGATTTGGCAGACCATCAAAATATTCCAGGAGCAGAGCTACAGGAATACTGAAATACAAATAGCCTTCAATGTTGAGCTCTGCTAAGATAAATACTGTCACTGTTATTCATTATGTGTCTCTTGTCTGAGTCTTACCAAGCTATGACTTCTAATCAATTATTCTAATTTGAATAAAACCATGAATTGATAGGCCGAAAGCAATAGAAATCTCTGACAGCTTCTGCTATTTCTGTGCCACAAGTAAGCCACTGGCTTTTCTTAACCAGACAGGTATTATCCTATGACTACTGTGTTTCACAAAGACAATTCAGTGTAGCCATATCATAACAACATAATGACACTAAAACTTCCTACAAATAAGAACCTCAACTTCAGGTTTTAAAATTACTTCTGTATTAAAAAATAAATTAATTCATATTAGAATATATGTGATTTTGTCAACAGCTTTAAAAGTACAGTGATATCTCACTGCTGTGGTGGTTCACTAGTGGTCCTTTCAAGTCAGGGGAAAAAAAATACTTTCCACAAATGTGATCATTACCTATAAAATGTTATATCATCAAAATGCTGACTGCTTCTGCCCCTCCAAACAGAGGACTAATGTGTCCAGCATTGAATTAAAATAGCATGAGAAGCCATCAGGCGAGAGAAGTCTTATCTTCATGACTGATACCTGCATGAACCAACTAAAGTACCTGTATAAAACCCAATAAAATACCTAATGTTCTAGCCTCATTAAAAACAATGCAGAGACCAACAGAAAACAAGCACATGTACCCTAAAATGATTAAGCTGATACTTAGAATGGCATCAATCAAGACTATAGTGGTACCAGCTTTCTTGTATAGCTACTACATATACAGAATCAAACACCTCTTCACTAAATGTATGTAAGATTCTGAATTTAAACATGTCATGTTTATTAATTCAGAAGTGCTTCTAAGGCATTGCTGGAAGAGTAAACCCAACTATGCACATCTAAATGCCTTTCCCTACCTGTAAAGACAAAACAGAGTTGTCATTTAAGCTAGCTATGCAGCTCTTTCAAAACATCATTGCAGAATCAGCATCCCTCTCTAGAGTATTAGATATTATACTATAACCAAGTTTTCTAGAACTTATAGTTTGTTTAATCAATTTTCAGAAATGACTTTGATGGTCCTGTACCATAATTAAATATATAATTATTTCCAATTAAATCCAGCCTTTGTTGATTTGTTCTTTTATACTGCTAATATGTATTTTAAGTTGTCCTTAGTCCTTAAAGATTTTGAATATTTTTTGTCACCACTAAGGAAGCAAATTTCACTTATTAATTCAACCAATTCAATCACTGAAAATAAATAAATTTAAGATGACTGGTACAAAAATTATTGCACCTAATACTGCTTTGTTTAACCACTCCATAACTACTATGCCCAAAGCATGGCAAGAAAGCTCTAAAAGTTTTCAAAGGAAGCAGTCTCTTGGGTTACTAATGATTTAAAATTTGAGGGTGTATTTGCCTTCAGACCTGTTTTTTACCCCCCACAAGGAAGACTATCTCTTTTATAAAGCGGATAGCAATTTTAAATCACTCAAGACTCTTTAGAAAAACACCAATAGTGTTTTCTCCCCATGGTAAATTTTCAGCATTGTAACTATGCCACTTTGCATTTGTGAAGACTTCAAGAAGAAAATGTTGAGAAATGTGTATTTATGGCAACTGATTTAATGTTTAAAAAAACATCACCTTTATACATTTAGATACTGTATAAGCGTCTGTATTTGCTGATGCGGTTTTTGAACTGTTTTCATAAGCAACCTCTATTCCATCCTCAAATCCCCTTTCTAAAAGGTTCTTGCTGTTAATGTCGCAGCTACTCTTCAAGGGAATGCTTTACTCATCCAAGGGTAAACATCTCTGTTGAATTTCCCTGAGACCTTCAAAAAGCAATGCAACTGTATGTGTTACTGCTACAGGAGAGCAGTGAATGGGTGCCTAACCCATCCCTCAGGACCTCTCCATGTAAATTCCACATGCATCAGACTCCCAAGTAGAAAGGACAACACCCTTGATATGAACATGGAGTTAAGAACAAGAACAAAGTACATGTTTTTGCTTTATGAGTTTGCATATATTTAGCCATATATGGCTGCCAAGCAGCTTAAATCAAAGCTTCAATCAACAATAAAGACATGACTGTAAATGCACCTGACAAACCATACCCAGCACTTGGCAGATGAAAACTCTTCAGGGAAGATACAGAAATAGCAGAAAATGTTAAAATGCAAAAATCTACATGAAGCTAAAGCATCAACAACCTCATGAAGTTATGCATGCAGTAAGAAGGGGATAAGAAGTTACAGTAAGTCTTTAATGGACTTTGCTTATGCAAAATTAAAAGTTATTTCTTAATGTTTCTTCCCATTCTTATGTGGTTTATTTACAGAAGAAGAAGGGTATATTTATTCTGTAAAATCAAATTTGCTTTGAATCAGGCAGAATTCACTACTGAAATACAGTAAGAAGACAAAGACAGAAGAACTTTATTTAAAAGCCCAGTAAAGGTTATATACCTGAAAGACATAATTTACCATTAAATACCGCTGTATCAAAGGATAGATAATTAATACTGAATTTAAGCTGGCTTTTAAGAACAAAGAGAAAATCAGATTTCATTGATATACCAAAAATATATATACCAAAATGTGCTTAAGACCATGTCCTACAGAAGTATCTTTCCTTTGTCAGAGAAGCTTTTTTAACAGAAGATTTTCTGACAAATACGAAGTTCTGGACAGACATAAAACATCATCTGCTGACAACTCTAAACATATAAAGTTCTTGCTTGTGAACAGTTCAGATACTGCTCCTGTGAGAGGTCAGTCGTATAGAACCCATACTAGACAGTGGTAATCACCGCTGGAAAGGAGTTATCCCCTTGTTTAGATATCATTGCTCTTTGTAACACAACCTCCAGGGCAGGACAGGCCATTGCTACTTTATCTTTGCTGGTCTCTTCAGTTTTTCTTACCTCACTTCAGATAGTTTCCAGAATGTCTTTTAGGGTGAGTAGCCAGCACTAGCACTAGTCATTTGCCCTCATATTCTAGTATATAATTATATAATACAAAACATAACTGTTGAATTGATTTCTGGCCGCAAGTAGCTAATGCTTATTTTTAATAATCAGTGTTTGCAAGAAATTTGCTCCTGGTTAGGGTGACCTAAATGCAGCCTTCCACTACCTGAAGGGAGCCTACAAGAAAAATTGAGAGGGCTTTCTTACAAGTATTTGTAGTTACAGGACAAGAGGGAATATGTTCAAATGGAACAAGAGTAGGTTTAAATTAGTCATTAAGAAGAATTCTTTACTGTGAGGGTGGTGAGGACAGGTTTCCCAGATAAGCTGCAGATGCCCCATCCCTGAAAGTGTTCAAGGCCAGGCTGGATGGGGCTCTGAGCAATCTGTCTAATGGATAATGTCCCTGACCATGGCAGATCTTTAGGGTCCCTTCCAACTCAAACCATTCTGTGATTAGTAAAAATTATAGCTATATCCATCAATATGAATCTGTAAGTATTCTGTGACCAGTCAATATCATTAAATATTGATGATATTAAACATCATTGAATGCTAGTTGGTAGAAAATTCAGGGTCACTTCTGGAAACTGAGGTGCAGCTATTTTCTTCTAAAAACTAAAGACTTGAATTCTAATTAGTTAGAAGGTGAAATCAGCTATTCTGTTGGAAGGTATTTAGAAAGCTTACTGAAGTTAAGTTGTATGCCTTGTAATAAAGACAATTCTGCTAAATATTTTGAAGACTTTCGTTGTTACTGAGGTATACCACCTAATGAGTTGACAGAAGAGCCAAATGTGTAATGAAAACTTGTGACAGATTTACCAAAGGAGTAGATTTAGAATCCTTTTTAGTAAAGATTAAATAAGCCCATTAAATAGCTGTTCACCGCCAAACTAACTGAAATATACTATTGCAAGTACCTCTTTTTCATATGGCCCCTTCTAGTGGAAATTGTGATCATGACTTATGATCTGACTTACAATCTGACCTCTGCTAGTAGAAAACCATGACAGATGGCCTATTCAGGGTTTTTCAGGATAAACGGATTTAAGTTATAAATAATTACTGACCTACTGGCCTAATGCTGCATTTACTGGTAACAGGTTTAATAACTAGTCACTTACATAAGTAAAGATTATGTTAACCTAAAAGCTAATAGTTATGTAAATATGTATATGAATAATATTACTTTGATAATTTTTGAACAAAAATTCCAGAAAATAAATACAAAAGTAGGACTTAGAAGTGAATGCATGGGAACAAAAGTATGACTCAAATAGCTGTAATAATGTTTTCTTTTCAAATGGTGTTCTCATTAGGCAATAATAATGGTGGCATAATTATTGTAAACAATTATTCTTATTGCTCTGTTTGCTGTCAAAAAATAACTTGGAGAAACTGAGTAGGGAAAAAAGAAGTTGAAGGATTATGCAGCCCTTCTAATTTTTATGCTTGTAGCTGGGAAATAAACAGAAGTTTTTCTGAATAGATAATAAATACATAGAGGTGTGAGAAGATTGGATTAACTCTCAGTGTGACCCTCTAAACTTAAATCGGGGGGTGATTCTTAAAAGTGTCTTCCAATACTTTCAAATTAAGCCTGAACATAATTTATTACAATGCTAGACCATAATGGTTTACTAATTGTTTTCCGTAGAGAAGATTGGGGTTTGTTTCTTTGTGAGATGAAAGCAATATAGTACATGCACTTAAAACCACAACTCAGTTAAAACTACAACTCACACAGCTGTCAGCAAGCTAAGATTCACACAGACCATATGCACGTCACAGTTATAATATGCCATTCCTCACAAACCATTTTTAAAAAAATTAAAGATGTAGTATTTGTTGTGCTTGCTAATTGAAGTCTAAAACAGCATTAGTTTCTCTCTTCTTATTTAAAAATAACAGCACACTGTAAGTATCCACCCTCTTCCAAGTCTTTCTAAAGAACCTTGAAGGAAGATGATATTGGCAAGGATACTGACAAAATAAAAAAAAATAAAACTGAAATCTTGAGTGTACAGCAGAAAACAAACACACTGCTTGATGGCACAGCAGTGCTCCTTGGCTCCCTTTAGTGACTGGGTGAACACAAAGATTTCTGCCTCTGCGGTGGCTGTGGTAAAGCAGCTCAGGCAGCTGAGTCTCATCCTGGTCTCCACCTCTGACAACCCTCCTCTGAATTTGCTACCATTCACACTGCTTTCTACTAGGCTATACTGAACCCAGGTGCTGAAACTGAAACAAGAGTCTGCAGCACAGCATGGCACAGAGATGCCTATGCAGATGTGCAATGTGGTCATACAAAGGCCCTCTTCCAAAATCTGTTTAGCTGCTGTACCAAAAAGCAGCACCATGGCTAAGCCATAAGCCTTGCCCTCACAACAAGCTTTCAATCATTTGTCCGTTCTACAGCTGGGATATAAAAGATACAGGCCTTAGCTTTCCTAAGATACCTTATACCACTGATGGCAATGCAATTGCAACACACGTCAATATGGACACTGGGATTGAGGCAAGCTCAGCAAGTTTGCCAACACCACCAAGGTACGTAGGTCTGTCAACATACTGGAGGGAAAGGATGCCTTCCAGAGGGACCTTGTCAGGCTTGAGGTGGGCCTGTGTAAACCTCATGTTCAACAAGGCCAAGTGCAAGGTCCTGCACCTTGTTGGGACAATCTCAAGCAAAAACACAGGCTGAGCAGAGAATGGAATGAGAGAAGCCCTAGAGAAAAGCACTTGAGGATGCTGGTGGACAAAAAGCTCAACACAACCTGGTGAAGTGCAGTGGCAACCCAGAAAGCAACCACATCCTGGGCTGCAGCCAGACCATCATGGCCAGCAGGCCAAGGGAGGGGATTCTGCCCTTCTGCCCTGCCCTTATGAGACCCACCTGGAGGGCTGCATCCAGCTCAAGGGCCTCCAGCTCAGGGAAGGTGTGTGCCTGTTAGAACAAGCCAAGTTGACCATAGGGCTGGAGCACCTCTCCTGTGAAGACAGGCTCAGAGAATTGGGGCTGCTCAGCCTGGAAAAGCCTCAAAGGAGATCTAGGAGCAACTTTCCAGTACCTAATAGGAGCCTACAAGACAGCTGGAGAGGGACTTTTTAAAAGAGCATGTACTGATACGACAAAGGGTAATGGCCTTAAGCTGAAGGAGAGGAGGTTTGGATTAGATATTCAGAAAAAATTCTCTGCTGTGGGAATGGTGAGGCACTGGAGCTGGATCTCCAGAGAGGATGTGACGTCCTGTCGCTGGGAGTGTTGAAGGCCAGCTTGTATAAGGCTCTGAGTAATCTGGTCCTGAGGAAGATTTCCTGCCTGTGGCAGGGAGGCTGGAAATAGGGCGATCTTTAAGGTCCCTTCCAACCCAAAGGATTCTGCTATTCTGTGACCTGTACTAAATGCCTCCTCAAGGGTAACCATATTTTTGAATCAACAAGATCTGGAATCAAAGCCTTCCATGGCCCTGATGTAATTCATTGACACAGAATCCGTCTTGTATATAAGTACTTGCCCTGGCTGGCTGTTTTTTCAGTTTTTCGTTTTTTGTTTTTTTTTTTTCCCAATGCACTATTATTCTCCCTATTTTCTGAAAATTTTCTCTTTTCATTTACCAACTCTGGCTTCTTCTGCCTTCAGCACTAATCAATGCATAATTTTAGTTTAAATCACTAGAATATATAGCATTTCTCCAATATTGTTTCTTGAGCTGGTACATAGGCTATATCTTCCTTCTTTGGCTTCTCAGTTCTTTGAAGTTCAAATTTTATTCATTTATACATTTATACATTCATTATACATTTAGACATTTTACACTGAATTCAGACAATTTTTTAAGGTTCTATTAAAGTTTGTATTATTTTGACACTTAGCTCTCTGTTATACCATTTATTTTCATATATTGTGCATCTTTATAATCACAGTGTTTTTACATTAATCTTTTTCATATGAAATAAACAAGCAAGGAGCCTTCCATTCTAGTGCTTGTTTTTTTATTATCCTCATAAAAATAAGTAAACTAGTAAAATATTTTTGAAAGAGTTAATAAATTAAAAATTCACCAATAAAATTCTGGCAAGACAGTAGAAGCAATACACTTATTAAGTAAGCATTTAGAAAAGCACATCTACACAATCATTCAACTTGAACAAATAATTTTCACTACATTATCACAGGATTTGTTTACAATTTTGAAATAGATGCCATGCTACAAGGCTCAACAAGCTAGATGGAGTTCCCAAAGCCATTTCATTCTCTTTCTCAAATGCATGAGTGGATTGAGAAAACACACTTAGCAAGTACTACCTCAATGGATAAGATTTTATTAAGGACCCTTTTCTATATTTATATCCACAGAAAATAAGCATGCTCCAGGAAACGCAAAATAATGGAAAACAGAGATGAATGCAAAAGCACGTGTAGGTAGCTGGCCTATATTCAACTTTAACACTTAATTAGAAAGCTAAGCAGAGAAAAACTAACTTTGGAAGTAAAAACTATATTTAACCGCAGGCCAGCCACCCACAGAAACAGGGAGCATTTCAAGAAGTTCTTAAGGGGAAAAGAAACATACTGGTGAAAACTATTACATACAGACTATTATTGTTGCTACTTAAGTACTCATTTTAAGAGACTCCAAGTACAAAAGGAAGAGACCAACCTACCCGTCAGCTTAGGCAATATCTGGGATATAGCAAATCCAGGGCAGGCTCCCAATAATTGGGTACAAGTCGGTGGGAAGAAGCAAAAGATAAATAGCAAAGTGCAAACAAGATACTCAAACAGTGGGGTCAGACACACTCATCTGTGATGTGAAAACTGGAAAAATGAAACATGCACTGAGCACGTAATAAAGCAAAGCACCTTAGGAATCTTATAGTCCAATATGCACTTGGTGAAGGACAGGCTTGTTAACCTCATGTCCATGCTGAAGTATGTTACATTTTGAAGAATAAGAATGTCCTCAGACCATCAGAGGAGATGCAGTGGCATATTTACAATGACAATCCATTTCTCTATGCCAACACAAAGCACTACGATATGGTGTGGTCAGGATGGGGCAGAACATTCTCAGACACAAAATATATGGAATCCTTGCACAAGTATTTACCTAAGTCTTTAATGACAACCCATGGGACTCCAATTTGAATAGAGAATTACCAGTTGTTGTTAATACAAACATTATGCATTTTTTTATGCCTTATGTTTCCTCAACTGTGACAAAAAATATTTTCACAAAAAAATATACCTCCAGCTGATGTCTAGGATCATAACATGAAGTAAAACATACAGTTTCAATGTTTTGCTTTTCTTTAGAAATGACATTTAAATACAAGTTCCATCATAAGACAGAAAGCAATACATCTTTCTGTTATCATCTATGTAAAATTTCATCCCAAATTTTTTTTTTCCTAGCAAGTAAAAGAAATATACTGCAATATAGAATGAAGGTGCCAGCTCAAAATTGCTTTTCTACAGAGCAGAAGCCTTACTATGGAAGGATTTCCATACAGTTTTACAAAAAGAATCCTACAGTCCTTAAAATTACAAGAGTATCAAAGAAGTCTTGGAACAGAAACAGTACTGGGAATTAAAACACATTTTGCTTCATGTAAGCTCAGTACAGCCATGAAGAGGCATGGTATCAAAAGTGTGAAAATTACACATTCTTTTTTCATTTGCCACTGAAGTGCTCCCATGCTGGAGTACTAGAACGTACACCTTTCATATTCAGAGATTGGTAAAACCAAACTGAGACTGCCAAGCAAGATACTAGATCCTTATTCCCAGCAACTGTGCCCCACTGACTTTTTTTGCCATTTCCCTATTCTTCTAGTTTGTGACTGTTTAGCTAAAAGCAGTAGTTATTGGAGAGAAATCTATTAGGATCTTTTAGACATTTCCAAACTACTCAGAGCAGTAATACATTGTTATCACTAAAAATCTGTCCAGTAGATTTTGCACTACTAATATCACAAAATCACAGAACATACTGAGTTGGAAGGGACCCACAAGGATCACTGAGTCCAACTCCCAGCCCTGCACAGGAATATCCTCAACTCACACCATGTGCCTGAGAGTATTGTCCAAACATTTCTTGAATTTTATATCAAGAATTGCTGAACTACATAATGCTAATAAAATAATTATGACTAAAATATTATATAATGAGTCATCACAGACCTATTGTTGTCACAGATCTAAATTTCAGACATACACAAATCTGATGATACAGTATATCTAAATATTTTAAAAATCTAGTTTTTCACAAGTTTGTTGATATTAAGATATCAAACTCTGCTTACTGTTTGATTTTATAATGAGAAATCTCAAGTTGACAAAAACTTTGAACACTTGAAATAGTTTTACTTGACAATACTGCTTGCTAATAGTGAGGCATAACTATATTCACAAGGAACAAAAGCTACAAGTAAATTTTAAGTTATTCTGGCCTATTGCATTGTAGGGTTTGATCAGTTAGAACTCACACAGAGATGAAACCTAGCCTTGAGTCTTTGGCATCAAACAAGAAGTGAAGGTTCCCTAAGCAAGTCATGCTGTCACTACCTTTAGAAAAAACAGCATTAGCTCTCTTCAGAATAATTAAGCCAGGCACCTTCAGAATGAGCTAAATCTAAAATGAAATAGATAGCCACATAATAGGAAAATATGGGCAGAATACTAATAAGGTAAATCCTGCTTCTTTGACCCTTGCAGTTCTTGGTGGAAAGTCAACAGTATAAAGAACAAGGAACAGAAATTACTATTTACCTGGATTCTCAAAGAACTTTAGGTCATATCTTCCTGAAGAAGTTATTTAAGTAAGTAATCGTAGGCATTATGCAAAGTTCTGTGTCAGACAAAAATGTGTGTCAGTCGAGCAACAGTAGGCTAAAAGAGGAATATATGAGCTATTTTCTGTGGTGAAGAGAAGGGGTGTTCAAGGTTTTACACTAGGGCTTTCCTATTCTGAACATTAGGAATTCTTGCTTGAGGACAGTTGCTAAAGTGGACAAAGCAAATAATAAGTAGAGAAAAATACCAAAATTATAACAGATTATTATACATGCACTATAACTTCACTGATAGGATCACATGCTGCTTTTCCTTGCATTACTTCATACTCAAAGTGGAAAATAATCAGAGAGAGCAGGAAAAAAACCTCATTACATGAAACCATGTTTACTATACTGTCCAGGCCCTTCTTCAAAAGATGAATTTTGATTTCCTCACAGGTTATAGTATGGCATTAATTACCACTCAGAAAACTCTCCTTTACCCACACGTCCCTCACCATATAGGTTACAAATTATGTACTTGTGCCTGTTTCACAGTCACAGAGTTGGTGGCAGAGACAGCCTGGGTCCAAATCCCTGTTTTGCTGATGGATGATAGGACTGCAGACATAGGTTCAAGGCCTGGAAGCATCTAGGTGTGAAATGGTTAGTAACTAATACCACATAGAAGCTGACTTCTGAAAAGCCACAGGAGCACTCCCCTTCTCAGGAGCCACAGCCTGTGAAGGCTTGTTAGCAAAGCCACAGCAGAAACATGTGAAGCCCGCTGAGGCCACACTGCACCTGAGCAAAACGTATATGAAACTTGAGACACCAGAAGATTTTGTGAAAGGATGCCCAAGCATTCCTGGATCTGTGCTTTTATTCCAATGAAAAACTGATTGCTTCCTGTCTAAGTCAGCATACATTAGTTTTAAAACTCCACAGAAATCATTTAGGTGACAGCTCAGAATTAGGCTTCTCTTATTGTTCTGATTCTTGTGAAATATAGGTGCCTATCTGTTTCCATTCCTGAACACCTTTTAAGGAAAAATGCTGCTAATAATTACTTCTTCAGGATTTATGCAATGAGCAACCTTTACTGGGACTGGATGGAATGAGAATTAGGAAGGAAAATTTCCTCCCTGAAGTATTCTCCCTCTTTGGCTCTTTTACTGGAAAAAAATATATTGACATTTATTCTTTTATGACTTTTTCATTAATGTTAAGCACTCATTTTAAACCTGTGACATCCATAAACTTAATTTGTGAGGTCTTTCATAGATATGTGGCTTTGTTTTTCACCTCTGCAACACATGGTATTTTATAGTACAAGAAAGGAGAATAAAACCTGCCTCACAACAACATTCCTATCTTTCCAATCTTACCATAATCAGAGGCTAAAGCAGAGCTGTACATAATTTACAGCTCTTCAGGGGGCTGATAGACCTGGAGTTTTATGTGCCAACAGCTTTGCTCTTGCCAATATACAATGTGTCATCGAAAGATCTGACCCAAGTTGTCAGGAATCCTTCATTCACCAGTTAAAATGTAAAGTTTTGTGGCCTTCAAATCCTGTAAATCCTTAATTCTAGGCGGAAAACTTGGTGACAGCCCTTAACATTATGCCTTCCTAAGCTATCTAGTTGCACTAGATCCCTGCATTTTTAACTGGCTTTGTTCTTTCTAAACAGTTTTGCACAGAGTAAGGAACATATGGGCTTAATTATTCAAGGATTTCTGAGAGTTTGGAAAAAATAGAAATATCGTATTTCAAGATTATATTTCACATAATTAAGCAAAATTAATTATTTGTTTCAAGAACTGACTCAGTGAAATCTGTCATTCCCTGAATTTCAAGGATTGTATGAGTAGGGCATTTGACTGATAAACCCATGGGAACACAGCTGATGATTTTACAGCAACTTTTGAAGTAAATGGAAAGTGTAAACTTCATCACCTTTACCACATCCTACAATTTATGTCTCACATAGAAGACAAACATCTGCTCCAGAAATTTTAAAAAAGAAAGGAAAAAAATCCCCACAGTAAATTTCATCAAGCTATTTCTCAGTTTAGCAGAAGAAATGAAGCCAGTAACAAATCTGAATAGTCTCTAGCACCAATAGCTCTTAAAGACAAGTAATACCCAATAATTTTTAAGAGTTTAGTGTTCTGTACTGAAACAACAAAAAAAATAAATCCCACAAAAGACTCAAAGAAATGATAGTTTCCAAGGCAATACATCCACGGTTTATTTTTTTGGGTAGTGATCAAATAATACCATATATTATAATCTTCTGAGAGCATCACTTTACCATAAGCAGACTAATACGCCCAAATAGATGTACCTTCTTCTGTCATTACACTCAGTTTCAGCTCATTTAAAAAAACATACTTTCAATCACTAAATCTTTTTAGGGGGAAATGATTGCATTCATAATTTTGTGTGAATTGGCATTTTCTACAAGTGTTTCAGCCATCAATGGGTCAACTTGATAGCCTCTTGTTTGACATATCTTCTTTATTTCAACATCAAAAATAGATAATGCTGACTTTTTAAATTTACTTGGCCTCCTTACCATAATGGCAATCAAGAGCTCACTGGCTCATTTCAATGACATGTGAAAAATCATGAATTTTAACAAAATAAATAATTTCATTTATGTAATGTATGTTAAAGAATTTGAAGGAACTTCTATCACAAGGGGACACTAAACTTCTTGCCTTATCACATTTTTGAGCGAACAATTTGATATTCTATCTGCTATAACCACAAGACTTGGCAAGTCCAAGTCCAAGGTTGCCTGATGCATGGCTAATGTCTCTTTATAAAAGGACTGGAAGCAAATACACAGTAGAAGGCATAGCATTCTAAATATTAGAAGAATCATTAGTCTTATGTGTTGTTGCTTGACAGTCACAGAACTGGAAAACCCTCTGAGATCATAAAATCCGACCACTAACCCAGCACTGTCAAGTCCACCACTAAAGCACATCCTCAAACACCACATCTACATGTCCGCCCTTTAAATATCTCCAGGGATAGTGACTCAACCCCTTTGTTGGGTAGCCTTTCCAGTGTTTGGTTAGCCTTTCAGTTAAGAAGTTTTTCCGAATGTCCAATCTAAACCTCCCCTGGAGCAACTTAAGGCAATTTCCACTGGTTCTGTCCCATGTTACTTGGGAGAAGAGCCTGGCCTTTGCCTCATTACAACTTCTTTCCAGGCTCCCCCTGAGCCTCCTTTTCTCCAGACTAAACAACCCCAGCTCCTTCAGTTGCTCCTCCTACGATTGTGCTCCAGATCTTTCCCCAGCTCCATTTCCCTTCTCTGGACACACTCCAGCACCTCAGTGTCCTTCCTGTAGAGAGGGGCCCAAAACTGAACACAAGATTCAAGGTGTGGCCTCACCAGTGCCAAGGACAGGAGGACAATCACTGCCCCCTTTCTCCTGGCCACACTATTGCTGATACAAAAATCTATGAAACATTCAAGATCAGAAATCAACAACCTAAAATATAACACCTCTTGCGAGATAATTCAGACAGTATCATAACAAAATTATTAGCTAAAGCTGTGATTCAGAAAGCATGCAGTTGCAAATGTCTCTCTTTTTTAAGGTAGTGTTGGGTTTTTTTGAAACATGTAGCTTTTCAGATCATACTCAATACCTACCCATCATTCTCTTGAAATCCTTTAACTCGAGTTTTAAACCCCTAAAGTAACAAAATACAGTTTCTTGAGGCATATTTTTTTAAACAAATGCAAAACCAGTGGAGGGAGGGTGAGATTCTGCAGGAAAACACATCTTTGGTGAGGACAAACTTAGATTAAAAATGAACAACAAGTTGAAATATGGCCTGGAAAATACATACTTTGCCAACAGGCTCAGCTGTAAAAGAATGAGGAACAGTCAGGAATAGTATCTATGATCAGACCTAATTCTCCCTTTTGCATAAGCCATGTCCTTCCTTACAGTCATGACTATGTCTACATACATGCTAAGAAGGAAGAAACCAAGTCTTCTGGGTGGGTACAGTACAATGACAAAAGGAAAAAAGATGTAATATTTCTGTTGGTGCACCATGACAGATAACTGTTTGAAGTAAGAAAAAAATAACTGGGGCTAAAGAGAACCCCGTTTCCCAGGCACGTTTAGCAATATAGTATACTCACTTCTGTAAGGCAAATTTTTATAAATGCTAGAATTATAAATGCACTTTAGCACTTCAGGAATTTACAGATGGATAAAATGTTACCAAACATTTTGTAAAGAATGGAATAATATTGAACTGAGAAGGGAAGCTACAAAACTTGTTTAAAAATGTAGAGGTGTGTGCTTTTTCATTTAGTGTTCAGCTTAGTGGATGCATTCCATGGTGTTCCTCTATCACTCTCTAGATAGGATTTATTTCATATTTTCTCAGCAGTAGATAAAGATTGCTGAAAATAGGATAACACACAACTTTCAATCTGGTTTCAAATTTGGCATGCTGACAGCAGCAAGTCAACCCCATAGTGACTTTTAAAAGTCTCATACTTCCTCCCCTTGAGATAGTTCACTACTGAAAGCATTCAGATGGCAAGTTGCTGGTTACGTATCACAAAATAAAAGTACAAAATTCAGTAATACTGCAATTTGTTTCTGATTAGAGGCAATAAAAATGGTGCTGCAGGTTCAGCACTTCTTTTTCAGTGTTTGCTGTGAAGTGTTGAGTACATAAATTTTCCAAATGCAGATGTTGACAAATCAGCTTAGGCTTTGAAAATAAACTCCTAGCATTTCATCTTTTATCCAGAAATACACAGCACATTACAGAATGCTCTCTCTTCATATCTTTGCAATTCAATTCTTTTCCCCACAGATAAAAGTGTTCGGAATTTAATAAAGAAATAATAATTGCATTCTAAAATCAGAATGCAGTCTATTTCTTTGCACCACCTCCTGTTTTTACCACACAATTAAAAGTAATTAGACATGAATAAAAGTTACCTTGGGTGTAAGTGCAAAACTCAGTCCAATTAAATAACACTTGGGGCTTAAATGAGACATTTGCGAAATAACAATAAATGATTGTGTGATAGACTGCATCATGGATAATAGGTAAGGGTGAAGTCAAGTACAGATTGGAAAACCTACCAATGCACTCATCCCTATACATGCAGGAACAATTGTAGGTGAGCTCTGCAGCTGACCTGTGCATCTGTAAAGTTGTTCCAATCCACACTGCCCTCATAGTAGAAGCTAAGCAATTGGCTGAGAGGCACACAAGTACTGGAAACTGTTTTACTTCAGTAAAAGTAATACAGTACTTTAACTATTTAGAGTAAATTTTTCATGTATTTCTGTAGGTTGTTTTGTATGCTCTCTATTTACAACAGGATAATTCTGTGTTGCTTTCAAACAGTAAGGAATGTCAATGGGAATTAAAGATGACAAAGAAAAGATAAAATTATCACCATCACAACTCCTATATAACTTACTTATTCAAGCAGAAAAGCAAAACCTATGGCTGCAAATAAATTCTTCAAAATGTTATTAAAAAATTCTTCAGATCATGTAAGCTTTTCACATAATATCTTGCCCCTCTTCTCAAAATCTAGTCCTCTGGAAATCCTATGTTGAAAATCTAAGAGAAATGAAGTTGTTCAGCCTGGCAAAATGAAGGCTTCAGGGTGACCTAATTGCAGCCTTCCAGTACCTTCTACAGAAAAGATGGAGAGAGATTATCTACAGTGACGGGACAAGTGGGAGTGAAAAAGAGTGGGTTTAGGGAGAAATTTTCTCCTGGTGAGGATGGTGAGGCACTGGCACAGGTTGCCCAGAGAAGTTGTGGACATCCCATCCCTGGAGGTGCTCAAGCCCAGGTTGGACGGGGCTTTGAACAACCTGGGTTAGTGGAAGGTGTTCCTGCCCATGGCAGGGGAGGTTGGAACAAGATGATCTTCATGGTCCCTTTCAACCAAGGCCATTCTGTGATTCTATTCTTATTATCTTACCAAAAGTATTACTTAAATCACCTAACATGTTTGACAACTCCATCCTGCCCTTTATAAAACTCCAAACTCTCAATAAACAGATGCACTGGTGAATGATTTATTTCCTTAAGTTCACATCCTATACTGTTTTTGATTTCTCAAAAATGCGTTTTAAAAGCAAAGCAAATACTGAAACCAAGGGAAGCAATGTTCACATAAAATCTTTGCCACACTGTACCAAATGTTTTATTTGGAAGGTTTTCTGAGAGCTTCAAATATACACACAGAAACACAAAGTATTGTATTTTGAAGCATTAAATGCAATAGCTCCAAACACAGAAAACTTGATCCACTAATATCTGGCTATCTGGTTTGAAAACAAGAAAGTGTTTTTTAATAAAGCCACAACTTGGAATTCAATGCAAAATCCAGGAGTTTGTCAAACAAAAGGTCCCACAGATCCATAGACTGAAATAAGACAAACTGAAAAATCATGCAATCTGCTTTGAGGATTATTTTTGTTCGCATAATCCTTGGCTAACTCTCGTACGGTTCTGTGTATCTAAAGAGGACAGCCCTTTTTGGCAAAAGTTAGTGACATGAAACGATTCTCCTGTAATTTCTAGTACCATCAACAGCTGTTGCTATCACTAGGATATGTCTATACTATGACCTATCAAGGAAGTTCAGAAAGCAAGAAGGTTTAAAAAGTTCAGTCCAACTCTGGAAGAATCTGCGTGCTTCCTAAATAAGCACACACAATCTGTAACAAATGCAAAGCTCAAGATTATCATGGTAAAATCAAAATCTTGGATTTCAGCACTTCTCCCCAGAAGGATCCATGAAGCTGTAAATGCAAAAGTTGTAAAGACATTAATATTCATGATTTACCTTGTGCCAATCCAGACTGCTCAAAATAGCTTCAGTGCACACAGTTGGGCAGAAAACCTTCTCCAAACTAAGTACCTACTGGAAGTACCCATCACAGAAGCTACATGTCCAATAACTGCTTTTCAAATAGATATGCAAAGGTGGAATGGAATTAGTAAAATGTGTCAACAAAAAAACGTAGCTTTTTTTTTGTTAATGCTTGTTTTTTTTATTGTTGTTGTGGCCTTTGTTGTTGCTGCTTTTCAAATCAAACCTGGTTTTATTAGTCAGCCCTCATCAGAGCAACATGATTCATCTTAATAGCCTCTTTATCACTATTTTGGCCATTGGACACATCAGTAAGTGTATACTTTACAGGGAAATATTCAATCTCAAACACATACAAGAAACAATTTCTAAACCTGAATGCCATAGCTTTTTTTATTTCAGTGTTGCGTAGTGGTTCTTATACTTTTATTTTATACAAGAAACCTTATTCATGATTCAAACATGAAAAAACCAAAACCCAAGACAAAAAAAATGAAGAAAACCTGAAATATAAGCTTCTAAATAGGTTATATCCTAGCAAGAAAGCTGAAACAAAGGGAGATAGCACTTGCAAAGTCCTCATGTTTGTCAGATCACTAAAACTGACAGTGTTCAACCACAGAGTAATAAAAATAGAAGAAAAATCTTACACTGAGCCACTGAAAGATATTTCAAGAAGTTCACACATTTCCGACAGTGTTTCTCCATGCTTGGGGGCATGGAGAAAATGTTTTCCTTTTTAAGCAACTAGTAAGAGCCATACTCATAGGATTTAATGAGGTGTTTCTTGAATCCTAAAACCTAATGGGTTCTTTTACTAATATGTTTACATCAATAATATTTATACCATTACAATGGTAACATCATACAGAAATTTTAAATTAACATAGAACTTTATACATTCAACACCACTCCCAGGTATATCAAGTTTTGCACAGCAGTTCACCTTCCTTCACTAGTGAAAAAAAGCATATAAAATCAGGAAACTCCTCCTCCTCTTGCTGATTTCTACCATCAAATCAACCAGGTATCATCAACTGAACAACTCTCTTCCAAGGAATGGAGAAACACTCAACTGTTCACAATCACCTTTTTCTTTCCTTTAGAATGAACAAACACCCAAGGCCAAGCTTGTTGGAAAATTAAAAATGCCCATGATAAGCTATTTCAAAAAGAGGAAAGAAAGAAAACCGAAACTCCAGGAATAGTGATATCTCTTCTGTGCCTCTGAGAAAGAAAAGGCGACACTGGAAATCTGCATATCTCCTATGATTTACCAGTAGCCTTACTGTGAGATGGTATTAAAACATATATTATGTAATACACTAATGGGGATAAGAGGGTTTCCTAACCTCCCAAGATAATTATATCTAATCTAGTTTCTTGGAAATATACTACCACAGACCAATTAGAGTAGATACTCCCTAATTTTCCTGTTTATTAAAAATCCCTTCAATACACAATCTACATTCTTAACGACTTCTTCAACAAAGAGGCAAATGTATTTCAGAGTAACCTAGAAATGGAGAACTTAATTTCTTTTAAGCATTATTTTCCCTAATTATTCACTCTGTTCACACTTTCTGGTTGTTTAATTCTAGTAAACACGAAGAGAAGTATATATATCTCGAGCACTATTAGGCTTGGAGAATTTGCCTGCTAAATTCCTTCTAAATCATTACTTTCTAAAAAGGGAAAGAAAACACAAGTCCTGCTTTTACATAGTAATAGAAGCCTCACCAAAAACTGTCACTATGTAAAACCTCAGATTTTGAAAGAGATTTAGTACCTAAATGCCTCTCACAGAACCTAAAGGTGTTTTGGCACCAAAATATTTGGCTCATTTGAGCTTAACCCTCGTTAATTTCTGAAAATTAGGTGAAATGGCTTAATTTAGCAATGCACATTCAGATTACACCCTTTCATCTTCACTTCTGCAGGCCCTATTTACTCTCTTATTTGTGTTATTATATTACCTCAACTTGGTACAGGTTTTGGGATCACATCACATCCCAGATATAAGGTGGCAAAATAACTATCACAACTCTGGCCCAAACTTCAGATTTTCCAAGTCTGGAGTCTGGTGATCATGGTGAGGCCACAGAAGCTGCATTCTGTATTGGCTGGGCAAGCATTTTTCTCCTTTGTTACTTCATTCCATGTTGACTCCATGTTCATACCATCATAAATGGCCATACATTTCATTTTGAGCAGAAGAAATGAGCTGCTTTCACAGGTACATTAGAAGCAACTATGAAAATGAGTACAGCCCCATGAAGGATGATGAAAAATAGGTAAAAGTACACTTTATAAGCAGGAATTCTCAAGGCACAGTAACAAAGCTGTTAACAATAATCTGTCATACTTGCTACATTTAATGTAACAGTAATATAGCAATATAGAAATAGTAATTGCTATGTTTTAATTAGTATTTACTGAAGGTGGGATATTAATGAGAAAAAAATTTACTGTATATTAAAACTACCAACTCAAAATGAAACTAACAAAACCCAAACAGCAGCAACAATAAAAAGTAAGAAATGTTTTTTTCTGATTTCTGATGATTGCTTACACTGCTTACTTTAGGAATTACTGAAGATTCCCTTCATCTGCATCACAAAAATCATCAACAGGGGAATGAAGGCATTCTTACTGCCATTGATTGCCAAAGACATAAATCAATAAACTTACAGTAATTTCACAAATATAAGCCGCACCCTTTTCATTGAAGAATGCAGTCTTCCCCACCAGTGCGGCTAATCATCAGGTGCAGCTTATTTATGGACAAATCCCAAATGCTAACCCGGAAGTGTGAGCCAGCCGAGCGGAGAGCTGACGTGGAGCCGCAGCCAGGCAGGTGGGGGGCAGGTGGGGAGCGGGCTTTGCGGGGCGGCGGAGCCATGAGTGGGGCCGGCAGAGCGGTGCCACTATGGGCGGAGCGGTGTCGCTAGCAGCGGCGGGGGGAGCG
>VRYO01002355.1:1429838-1459285 GCA_009812075.1 Sialia sialis
GTGGCTTATTTGTGGACAAATTCCATGGTCTTCCCGGCTACCTGGAAGTGCGGCTGATAACCAGGTGCGGCTTATGAGTGTAAAATTACTGTAAACTAAAGCTCTTGTGTTATTTGGTCAGACAAATTCCTACACTACTCAGTGTTAAAAAACAGTATCAAACTATATCATTAGACAAAACATAACAGAAAGGGCCTCATTGCATAAACAAAAGCTGTGAAAGTACAGTTGGGCATAAGAGCAGTTCAAATGAGAGACCTCTGTCAGGAAACTTATGCAATTCATATCTATTCATAAACCAATTACAGGTAGATGGGTGTTGTTTTGTTAAGCAGTAATATATACTTCACACAGTAAAAAAATCACCATTTCAACTTAACAGCACTATCTGCACTATAAGAGCCAATACAATTAAATGAAACCAGGAACTGAGGAGATGAACTTCTAAAGACAGAACAAATTTTGGTACGTGACTTATTACAATGAAATGGAAAGGAAGTAAAGGGATAGCACATAAATTACCCAAGTAATGAGTTTGTAGCTCATGCAACAATTTGAACAACTTAAACCATCTCAACAGCTGACAGTCACTACATGTCAAACACAACTAGTTTCAGTGTTAAATTATGGCAAAAAGACAACTACCAAATTTGAATGTTTAACAAAAGAATCAAAAAGACAAATGTTAAAAGTTGCAGGAATCATACTGAAAAAAATAAAGTGAAGAAAATACACTTTGAGCTGTTTATTATGTAAATTCATCTTGCCTATTTCTTATTTAGGAAACTTCAAACCACAAGAAAAATCACATTATAATTAATTTCAGAATCAAATTTTTTGCCACTGTATGATGAAACTTCAAAACAAAATTAAAATTTAAGCCATACTTAGAGTGTATTCTTAAGATATTCTGGAAGGTGATTTTTTCTTTTTTTAACTAATACTTTCAGAGGAAAAATCAGTGACATTTTTTCATTGCAGTAATTTTTTGTTGCTGTTTCAGCAAGTTTATTTAGCAAATACTAAAAGAAAAGGTAAGCAAAGACTAGGCACTTCAATTATGTTTTCATTTTAAATTTTAACATGATCAAGTAAATTTCCTAGTTTTACTCAGGGACACACCTGCACCATGTCCTCTGAATATTTTCAACTGAGAGACAGCACAGAGCATTTGGGCCAAAGAGTTAAAGTTCAGCAAGTCTTTTAGCAAGAAAAAACACCTCCATCATGAAAAGTGTTGAACATTAACTATGAATACTGCTAATTTGTTATCTTAGCAAGCTTCCTGAAAAAAACACTTTTACATTCACACATGTATGAGTGTGTCATGGGGTAAAGCTTACTTGAAGGCATCACTCATATAAAACAGGGTCTGAACCATAGGTATGCCCACCAACTAGATGAGAATTTGAAAAACAAATAGAATTGTCCTTGATAACATATGTAAATGGGCGTGGGGAAGGCTGACCCAAATCTCTGCCATATGAGAGGGTCTATCTTGTTTCCCTGCTATGCAAGGAAAGAAAATAAAGCGGTCATATGACTTTATGTTGTTTTCATGTCTTCATGATGAGAGGCCAGAGGGTCATAGTAACCCAGGAAACAACCACAAATTCCCTCACATGCATGGGAAAAAAATCAAAGAGATTAGTTGGGGGCCATATAACACTGAAGCAATTGGCATGTTAATGAGAGCACCCACCAATAACCAATAAAGGTTCCTGTCAATGAGAAGCCCTCTATGGGTGCCACAGACCATGCGGAAGGCTGAGTCTGATGCGGAACAGCTGGCTACTCATAAAAGCCACCTGCAAGCTGGGACTGAGCACATGGACCCAACCTATGGAGCCACTCAAATGGGCCAAGGGAGAAGTGGACTTGGTCAATGTGTGTGTCCTCACAGTACGTGCCAATTTCATAGAAAAGAAATCTTACAACAGAAATTGCTGTCAACCCACTCTACCATTCTGGTTTGCAATTTAGTTTATATTTTTTTACCAAGTACTTCTCTGCCATGCTACGCCTATTCTTGCAGGTACCAACCTATATTCCCGTGGGAAAACACTTCTTATTTTCCCTCTAGAAGGTTCTATTTTAAGTGCAGAACTTTCCCACATTAAATCCACAATAATATTGCAAATAAATAGCAATTGAGTTTGCACTCAAAATGCAATAATATGTACTTCAAAAATCACTCAGGTTAAATACATTTTGCCATCACCATATTTTAAACATATTACTGAGAGGTGGGAACTACCTACCACCAAATATTATAATAATATGTTTCTTTATTAAATTAAAATAATGTTTCTTATTTAAAGTTGTGCAAATTAGAACATATCTGACACTGATTATTTTTGCATTTGGTATTTAGTATTAACTGAAAATTCTGCAAACACCTCATGCTGTTATACAACTCTGCATTTAACAACTACTCCAAATCTGAATGCTCAGAACACAATTGGTATCCTTATGCTTCATTTCTAAATGTCATATAGGAAGAGAGGTATTGACTTTATACAACATTGACTTTATACAATTCTTAAAGAGAATGCACAAAGATTAATTATTGATGTTGAGAAATATTTTAAAACAATTTCCCACTCATCAATTCCACCTACATTAGGTAAAAATAATACAGATATTCTAAATGCTTGATCACGAGCTTCAGTATTTTTTTCTGTTTGAAATTAGAGTTTTCAATCTATCTTTAATTAATTAATGAGTTACTGCTTCATCTTTTATGCATAATTTCAGTCTTTCTTCAAGAAAGTTTCCTATTAAAACAAACAAAACCCCAAAAAAGCTTAAATGTAATTACAGAAATAGCTTCAGATGTCCTTTACACTGGGGAAAAGTAATTATGTCAGAGAACTGCTATATTCTCTGATACATGCCAGATTTCTGCACACAGAATGTAGACTTGCAGGCACATACACCCTGCATCTTCCAGTTGCAGACTGTTACTCTCCAACAGTCGTGAAAATTGTACAAATTCATAGTAAAAGCAGAATCAGTGTGTCTAGCTTTGTCAAAGAGGCACCTTCTACCAGCCGCTCAGCTCTGCGAAGTGGGGATTTTTTGATAGCTTTTTTCCTTTAAACCTTGAGTTTTTACATATAAAACAAACCCACAAAATTACAGTTGGCATTTCTGCTCCACACTTCTTTACAGCCCATGCATTTATTTCCTTTTGTGTAAGACAAATTTTATGGAGCATCTAGTCAGTTCGCAAAGTGTTTAGAATTGATTGTCCTAGTGACACGCTCTGCTGTTTTTATATCCACAATTTTACATGCATGACAAATAATTGCTATTCAGACATGTATCTTCTGGTGCAGAAGTGAAGGCTAATGTGGTTTTTGGTACATTATACCAAATGTAACTGACTTTATGAGGATACCTGCTAAAGGTTCCCTGTTGCTTTGTGCATTAAATAGATGTGTTCTTTACCCTGAAACTGCCACCCTTCCTCTATGTTTTCTAAAAACAGCCCTTTTCATTGAAAAAGGAGTAAATTTGGGCAAGTCTTTGCTCAAGGTTCAAGTTTTTCAAAACTTTATTCTGTCAGTCACAAGTAAATACTTCTCATTATTATCTTAATGGTACTTTTAGCCCATATCTGATGGCCTCAATTTGTTACAATTTTAGAGAAATTATATCACAGGTAGCTGCATGAGGCATAAAAAAATCCCCTTTGGAACTGCCGTGAAAAACACCCTACAAATTGCTGGAAGAGACAGAAAAACAATCCATATACTGGTGTAGATCTGGCATTGAACAGATTTACCATCCCTTACAGAACCAATTTTTTCACCAGAATGACTGCCCCATGTAGTCCCATTAGATAAAGCAAAGGTACCAAGGATGTAAAACACCAAAGCTCATCTATGTGGGGAAAAAAAAAGCCACAAATACCATGCCATTAACCCCTCCCCCAAAAAAATCTTTGTTTAAAAAATGGTTAATCATTCTGATAATATATTGAGCATAGTTTCAGCAGCCAGCCTAGACCACAAAAGGCAGCATAATCAGTAACTGAGAAACTCCCAGCACATAGACCAACATGCAGAGCAAATAATGAAAGAAAACATGCAGACAAATAGTGATAAAAGTTGTTTTTTCTTCTTCATCATGGGAAGGACAGTGATTCTGTTTCTACAAATTACATCTAAATTGGTAGTTCACCATTAAATATTTTAGCACCAATCAGGCAGAGTAAAGACCAAAGAAATACCACTTAGTTTTAATCTCATTAAACTGAAGTACTATAAAATTGGGAATAGGTATTTGCACTGCAGACCTGAAAACTCAGACATGCCATTATGTCTTATTATGCCACCTAAACTTACGTGACACATAATATTACATTATTATTTTCAGCATCACCAAAATTTAAATTATCAATAATGTAAGGAGACATAAAACGTATTCTGCAGTCAAAATGTTTGATTTCAAGGCTAGGGCTACTTTGAGGAATTACTTGATAGAAGAGCTTGACAGAACATCAACAGGGCTTGATTGTTTTATTTTGAACAGAGTAATACTTGACTAGTACTAGGGGAATAGCATTTGTATCTTAAATGTTTTACCCTTCTGATTCTACTCAGTGCCAAACACCATTCTGCCAGAAAGTGAATGGCAAAGAGAATATGATTCTGCACACCAGAAAGCATCAAGTCTCAATGTAGGGCTCCAAAGGAAAAAACAAACAACAAAACAGATGTCACATTGAACAGCTTAGTTTAACATCAGTCAGACACACTTAACCTGTACTCAACTTACCTGTACATTAAGTTACCATGCAGAGACATCTATATTAATTGGGGTAATCATTTTAGCTAAAAACATTATATGAATCAATAAACCAATCACTGGATGTTTGAATTTTCCCCTAATTCAGGATAAATTTAGTTTAGCAAAAATGCTGGAGGGTATTTTTTTCAGAACAGACACAAAAGTGATACCTCCAAGTCTTAAAGAACAGGTCAGTCACTTGTGTTATGGCAGCACTGTCAAGTGTGGCAGCAGAGTAGCTATTCCCAGTCACTCCATAATCTATTTGTTTAAGCTTAGCTGTCTGACAATAGAGGTTACATTAGTTTCAGAGGGAAAACTGATTCTGTCACATTTCTCCTAAAACACCTGGACAGCAGTGATTCAAAAGCAGAGCTCTATATGAAGATCTTAAATGAACTCAAAATCTTCTGTCCAGGTTAGCTGGTAGCAGATGCTGAAACCGTGAAACCTCTGGAAGTAAAAAAAGCAATTGTACATTCTTAGATTTGTAATATTAAGCAAGAATGCCAAATCTCACTTACAAGTCATTGTCTTGCATTCAAGATTGCAGAGAAAAAGCTTGATAACATAATCTGTGAAAATATGCAAAACCTATTCTGAATGGTTTGACTTCTTCTTTAGTTTGAAATGTTTTGAAGCACGCAATTCTGAATGATCTTTCAGTCCACCATCTTTTCAAAAGGTGATTAGTTTTAACTCCTTGCACATTTGGTTTGACAGCACTATCATGACCAGTCTACCGAGTGTTTTATGTTATCAGAAATATGGACTGTAACCCTGACTAGAATACAAGAATCTTTAAATAACTTACGAAAATGTTAAACTGCCCTTCTACCTATCTGCTAAAGACACAGAAGAGCAGTAACATGATTTATGAACATACAAATCACAAAACATACAGACTGTATTGCTGAATTTAAAATATCCCTAAAGACTCAACCAAATAAAAGACATCAAACACTATTATTAGTGTTCTACTTCTTTTGTAATTTAGATTTTTAATTCTTATGTAGTAATGTTCAGAAATTTTAAATGGACAGTGAAACAAGTAGTCCAAATTTTCAACCACACTCAATACATGCACAAGAGATAAGTGACTACCATTTGTATTTTAAATAAAGCTTAAGATGGCAAAAAACTTGGAGTCCCACATGAGAAATAGGTTGATTCAAACTGCACCGTATGCAGAGAACTTTCATGATTAAGTGGGAACAGTAGAAGTGTAAGGGCTTATTGTTTCCATGGAAACTTTTTACCTGCAGGATCCACCCACAGGAAACAACACAACACATCCACATCCCTTAGTAAATGGACTTCACTGGGGGATTTCATAACGGTCTGTGAAATCAGAAGGAGCAATGCCGCACTTACTTCAGAGGAGAAAAATGAAAGCATAGAAAATTACATCTGGAATTAGAACCAAAGTCAGAGAACTGCAAGGTGTCCATCAAACATAGTCCATCAAACTGTCAAAGGACAGCATTAACAGATGATAGAGGAAGCAGGAAGAAATACGGTAGAAAAACTTCCATCAAAAGTAACCCTATTTTCATGCATTAAATGGTTCAATCATTTAATGGTTGTCCTGTGAAGAGGACCATCAGCAAACCAGCATTCAGTACTCTCACTGTGGCTCAGGAGGGCCAAACCACACTACCTGCAGTGTGCATTCCTCACTAATGAGACTTGCAACAGATTTCAGGCACAGCATGTGGATAGGCTGAGCTCACAGCAGCACTGCCCTGTGCATGCTGTGACCTCCTTTCCTCACTGGAGGAGACTGCAGCAGCATTAGAGGGTCTTAACAGGCATTCCTGTCACTGTCCATCTGTAACAGTGCAACAGCACTGTCAGATGGTTCAGGAGAACCAACTGACATTCCCACCTGTGTCTGAGCTCTTGTATTCAGAGCAAAAGTCTGGAAGTGGTTAGAAAATTGCAGATACAGTGTCCTTCCAGGCACACAGTGTTCACAGCACCAAACTAGCTCTTCTCTGGGCCATGTACACTGTCTAACCACAGTTCTCTCTAGCTGCACCCTGTATGTGACACAGCATACTAAGACATCCTGGTGCCTACTCACCACTACTGCAGGGTTCACTGCCAGAAAAGGCAAACACCTATTTCACCAACACAGCGCACTATTTTCACAAGGTTTGACCCGTTAAATGTTTGCGCTGTGGTAATGTCTTGCCTACCACTGGAGAAGTCAAGTGATCAGAAGGATTTTGGTTTCCTCTCAGAGTGTCTAAAATAAATGGAAGGAATAGCTAAACATAGCTACAACTTGGAAATACTAACATGACATTGCTGTCTGACTCTTACCCTTCCTTCATTTTGTTCTTGCACTGAATACTTGACATTTATGTCCTATACTGAAATGAAGGTTTCTGATTTCTTGCCCAGAAGCACAGGGAGTACTAAGAGGGCAAAGTCTTTGCTGCACCTTTACCCCTCTCAAAACAACAAAGCCATTGCAACAGGCTACTGCAGTAAAGGTAGAGCACAGGATGGAAAAGCCTCCCTTTAAGCATCTGCAAACATGATATTTTAAGAGAAATGACAACGTGGGGGTTTTCTGTTTGGGCTGCCACTAGACAACTAATCTGTCTAATGAGACAAGCCTTTATTTAAAATCAATAAGACATCACTGTAAGTATTTAAAACTGTTTCTTCATGATGTTACTGTAAAATACAGCTGTATCTCAAATATATCTAGTGAGTAAACTAAAAGGGTTTCCTTAGCATCACATATCAGGGGTTTAAGATATACAGCACTCCAAGAGGCAGTTACCTTATTATTGACACTGAAATAATTCAACCTTTTATTCTTACATAATCCTATGACTACATAGCTGGACACGCTTGGCTAATAACTGAGATAAATGAAGGTATAGACATGCTAACAACTGAAAAATTTCATTCCACAGCATGGATACCCCTAAGAAACATATTCTGAACAAGGAAGTGCTTCCACTGCCTACACATACTGTTCCTGCTGCCACAATTTTAAAAGGCAACATTGATAGGGAAATGAAGTTCTGAATCTCATGTGTTCGAAGTCTAATAGAAGAGTTGAAAAATCTACTGATACTTCAAAGTAGTCTGAGAGCCATCCTCTTATTAAAGTCAAATCATTTCACCCTGGAACGTCAAACAACGGATATTTGTATTCCCATTAAAAGTAAGGTTACACTGTCAAATCACACTCTCCAATATAAAAGTTTGGCCTTTTATTGAAAATAAAAACAAAAAACAAACAAAACACCGATACAAAACAACAACAAAAAAAGAAAACCTCAAAATAATAAAGATACAAATGTACATGTAAATAGGAGCTAAGAAATGCATGTATTTTATAAAAATTGTTTCTAGACACAAGAAAAAGAAGCCTCTGCAGCAGAGGGAAGAGGGGCTGTGACAGACCTGGGTGAACTCAGTTGTGGTGGAACAATGCCTTCATCACTAAGTACAGAATTCAGCAGATCTGCAATAACCATCTCATTTTAAAGGACAACAATCAACAAGTCTCATGCAATTTGAGTAATTTACACATGTCCGCACTGCAGAAACTAGAATTGTATTTCCAATACGCTTATGACAATTCTCTGGAGCCAGGAAGCTTCCAAAGCTGGTTATATGAGCTGAAAGCGTTGTGTTCACTAGACGGAAAATACTCTTTGCCTTTCATGGTAAGACTGAGGAACATTCACAATGTCTTTGAGAAGCACCCTCAAGCTGAGCAACTATTCTCTGCCTTAGGAAAAAAAAATCACATGAAAATCAGCATTATTATTCATAGTTATGAAGAAGAAATAAATATCACTGTCAATAATAACTATTTTAGTATTAATAGTAATAATTTAAAATAATTTGATATGCCTGAATACACAGGATTTTAAAATTTCTTGTTCAGATAGCTAGATTCAGACAAAAGTGGAGAAACCTACCAGGTTAGCATCAGTTTTGCAAAGCTGGCATTATATTCAAGCAATGTGAGCCTCTATTATATTGTTTCTTAATTAATCAAATAGTTGCCAACAATCAGATTTCAGTGCCCGAGAGTTGTCTTTAAACAGAACAAAATATGGTGGGGTATATGTGACCATGGAAGCTATTTTTAAAAATGCTGACCAAATTCAAAAATACTTCTTTAAAATGAGTCTTGGGACACAGACTTTGCTGATGACAAAGTTCTGCCTTCGATAACTTGTATTTGAACTTTATTTGTAACATGCTAACCCCACAGAAGAAAAGCATCTCCACCAGGGCAAACAGCTCACAGAACACTGCTCATAATGGAAATCCGTGTGAAAGGTACCTACAGTAAATAATCTGATTTTCAGCTTCCTGAACGGTATCCAGCCCCTGGCACCTATACAGCTACCAGGTTTAGGCACTACAGCACATTCTGCAAACTGTCTCAATTGCAGACATTTCTCCACTACAATTCAGGACCCAAGTAAACTATGAAACTAAAGTATAGAAGCTTGTAGCTGAAGACAAGACAAACAACCACCAATTAAAGATGGAAAACTTTTTTGTTCATGGTTTTGGTTTGTTGGGGTTTTCCCTTTAGTTTTAAAAAACACCGTTCAGCAAGAAAATTCTACAATTAATTTTAATATGGAAATTCTTCCTCTGTAAAACCTCAGATTAACTTTAGAAAGACATCCAAATCTGAAGCCTAATATTTTAAACTCAGAGGCATTTTAGAGTAGGAGAGAAAACTACACATACAAACCGAATTAAATTTATTGGAACTGGGAATTCCAGATATAAAAGGAATTATAAAAGCTTTCTTCATGACACTTGTAGTCAGACTTCAGCAGCAACAAAAGACAGGTGCCAGCAGATTGTAAGCACTGGCTACAAACATAAAGAGGCAGAAGGCTACTGAAATATGGAATCTTGAGCTTCAAATCCTTTATCAGTGAAAAGATCAATTTTAAAATCAATACTGGTATTGATGTTTAGTCAATACACAGAAATATACCTTTACAGACTTTTCATAACAAGTTTGACCATAAAAAGAAATTATGATGCAGGCAGTAGCCTTTGCATAATCTTATCAGGAAAAGCAGCCTATAAAGAATTACATTATCCCAAAGTATGCTAATAAAAGCACAGCAAGGAATCTCTTATTTTCTTACTCGTAGCACAGTAATGTTTTTATTCACAGGAATATAAAAAAGAAACAATGTTTTAAAATTATTATAACAAACCCAGCATATGAACATTTCCCATTTCTCTCTCAGTGTCATGAAATTGCTTGTCATAACCATCACATGGCAGACCAAAATAATAATAGTTCCCAAACAGCGACCAGAGGACTTACTGATAAAGAACTTAATTTTCTAAAACATCTTAAAGATAACTAAGCATGCCACAGGCTGATTTATGGGTGTACTTTGGGAACACTTCAACCATTGATCACAGGAGCAATCTATCACCACAAAAATACAGAAAAATTTCACTAGGAAGTGTCTTAAATCCAACTGCATTTCCGTGCAAACATATCATAGAAGTCCAAACAATGGTCATGTCAAGAAAAGAAAAAGTACCATACAATATTGATGAAAAACAGAATTAAAGATTTTGTCATAAATTGTGTGTGACATCATGTTCAACCTCAGCTTTACATTAAGAAAAACTATGAAAGGAAAGCAATACATGTCAGAGTACATCAGTAATCTGATTCATATGCTACAGCCTTCCTTCCCCATTCTCCCACCCCCACATCTCTTGCTGAATAAAAAAATCTCCTAAAAAGACTGTATTACATGACTCTTCCCAGACAGCTGTCATTGAAAAGAAACATCCTTATCCTTCCTGTAGAAAAAAATTCCCAGTGTATTTTAGGTAATAAATGACCATGTCTATTTATCTGTTAAGTTATACCTGAGAAATTTTTAGACTGTGAGATAATCGGCCACAAACCAAAACTATCTATTTGTCTTATGAATTATTTCACCGCTATCCTGCAATTCTAAAACTTTTATTCCTTGCATTACATGCCTAAAGCCATTTCGTTAGCCCTGGTGTAAGTGAAATTTTCACGTATTAGGAGTTAAACTATTTTCAACCTTTGTTAAAGTGATCAAAGACACTAACAAATTTAACTACACTAAACATTATGCGTGTCTATGAAAGGAAAAAACCAAACCAAACCCAAACAAAACATACACACACACAACCCCAAAAATAAAACAACCAGACAAAAAACCCACAACAAAACACAATTGTTTGCCTTAGGGTTGTAAGGCTACTAAACAACATCAATATGTAAAGCCTTTACCATTTTTCCTTAATTACAGACATGTTTCAAGTAACAAATATCTCTGTATGTACTTCACAACTGCCATAAAATCATTTAACAGAAATGGAAAAGCACTTTCTTTGTAGCACACAAGGAAGTTTAAGCCTTTAAAAATAATTCATCTATCACTACATCTATTTAAAATTAATAGATGTATTTAATAGATGTATTTAATTAAAAATTAAGTAGTCAACAAGTAAGGTAATATAGATAAACGTAAAACAATTCATTCCCATCAATAACATTTAGCTACTGCTTCCTCCTTTAAAAAAACACCTCAATTCCTCCTAAACTACTTACAAGCTTTAAGGCAAACATTAGCAGTTACTCTGTCTGGTACTTAAAATAAACATCAGCAGCTACTCAAAAGTGCCATTCAGAAGACCCCTCAGGTTTCAGATTCAATTCTGACTTGAAGATCTCCTTATGAAAAAAAAATGCATGCTCTACACAAGAAATGAGCATACACAATTTTGAGCAACATATTCTTTTATTCTTTTCTTTTAGGTACAAACTGTACAAAAAACATGCCAAGTTCAAATCCAATTTACTATACTGCTTCATAAATGCCAAGTATTTCCCAGTATTTAACATTTAAAGCCTCAAAGTTACAGGCCTCATTCTCACTGCTTTTAAGAAGGCAGAACATGAAAACACTGCTGAAGAAAACAGAGGTCTGAGGTTTCCTTCACAGAACAGAACTGTGCAGGGTGCAGAGCTAAATTTCATAACAAAGTACAATACATACTGGAGTGAGAATTCCACCTTGCAATTTATTGCATTCTGTGAAGGAAACTAATAGTCATCATCACCTCTGCCAGAATACTAAGCCCAGAGAAACATGGTAGGAAGGAAACCATTTACCTGAGCAAAGGTAAATAAGTTATGAGGAAAGAATCAAAACTACAAATGAAGTAACAATAACATGGCTAATGCCTTACCTGTTAACTATAGAATATCAAATTTTGTAACATCTTTAGGATATTGGGTTAGGTTTTGAGGCAACAGAGTGAGATTCATCACTATAACAAGCAAGTTATACTAGCATATGAATGTGTCCAAAAACCGTAACACAAAGGTTATTTGGTTGGGGTTCTTTTTGTTTTAATCAAAGTCCTGCAAAGTAACCTGGTGAAGATTTGCTGATGTCTACCACTGCTTTCTTCATTAAGGTATTTTCTACTCTGAAATTTTTACCTTCAGGAAACATGTACATTTTCCAGCACCATGTATTGAAAACTGTTCAAGTTAAAAAGGTGTAATAGCTACACATTTATTTTGGCACCAATGAATGTCTTCTCTACTATATCTTGACAATTTTTGGCTTTTACAAACTTGCCTCTACCATTCTAAGAGTACAACATTCAAGTCTGGTTTTCCACAGTCACCATGGCATTGAATAAACATTCAATGACCCTTGCAAACTTTTGATTAGTGTTAGTGTTTTTGCTGACATTTATTCACCTGCCCTGTCTGATTTTCTCACTGGATGAAATTTTCTTTTTTTACTTAACTTACTTTAAATAATATTTCATGCCCATACAAAAGCCAATGTAAACTGAGGCTACTTCATGAAGTCCACAGTGTATGTTCATAACTGAATAATAAAATTATGAGCCAGAGTAGGCATTTTATCAACTATATTCTTCAGGAATCATATACATTTCTTTTACCTTTTTTATTCGAGCAGAAAAAATCAAACAGAAGTTCAAGTTAACTGTTGGAATATTATATACATATAAAAAAGGAGGTCATATAACATCATGACCTTGGTCCCAAGGTACTGAAGTCTGTGTATTAAAAAAAACAACTAAATTTGGAGTCCTGATGGCATATTTGATCTTTAGGTTACTGACTTAATTCACTTTAAGCACCAGTTGTATTAGTAAACTCTTCTGGAAACAGACACCCAAGAGTTTTCCTCTGTCACAGAAACCCAATTCCACACTCGACTATAAACTTATGATATTTCTCAAAAAGAAAGCTGAATTAACTACTTAATTAAAAACAAAACAAAAAAAAAACCCAAAAAACCAAAAAACCAAACAAAATAACCCTCAAAAAACCAAAAACCAAACAAACAAAAAACAAAAAAAAACCCCAAAAAACCCCACAAAAAAACAACAAAAAAACCCAGCCCACATCATGTTGTGAATGTACTTTATACTTTAGTCTTCATTTCTGCCACAAACTTTTCCAACTCCAGTACTAAAAGTGTAAGAAAGACAGCTTGCACACTTAAATGTTTGGGGCAAAACTAGTAGCATTAATTATTGGCAAGCTTTCCTAAAATCAGTGGAACAAACTAGCAGAAGGTTATATCTGTGTATGGAAAGGTAGTGTAGAGCTGCTGCAATAGGTTATTCAACACCTAAGCATCTTTACTGCCTCATTACAGAAAAAACCTACCTCATCTTTAGGCTACATTCAAAGAGGCTCTATAAGTAAATTCAATGTAAATTCCACTGTTAGCTCCAACTTCTGCTAATTATTGAGACAAATCACTGAAAAATTGCAGGAATAGCCTGCACCAAGGTTTTACTCTCACAAAGAGCACTGCATAGAAAGATTGACTGTAAACACTCCCTGTAGCCATTGTTATCACACCTCTACTTCCAGTATTGTCTGGAGGTCCACTGTGGGCAGCTGGGGCTCTGCAGCACTGCACTTAACACCCTTAGTGATAGATCAGTGTTAGGCAATCATCTCTAAGTGTGTACAGGCACATATTAAAACCTTCAGATAAAGCATGTGTATCGGCATCTAAAAACCACAGAAAACCATTATAGAATGAGCGACATCATTAAGAACCTCAGTTGTGTACAACTAAGGCATATTTATGAATTCACCATGAACTCAGAAACAGTTCACTGCATCCAGCTCTGCAATTAGACAGAAGATGAACACTTCTTCATAAATTTTAATGCTGTTGTATGAACGTAACATAAAATTCTTTACCCATAATAGCATTTGGCATACAATCCTAACAGTTGTTATCCCTAGCAACTAGGAAGACCTTTCAGACATTTCCTTTTTTGTGTGTTCCTGAACCTGAACCACCTTGATGCTCTCAGCCAGAAGCCCTTTTAACTACTTTATTTAGCTGTCGCCTCAAAAGGTCTGGAAAAGGCAGAGGAAGCAGGTACTTGCAGAAACAATATCAGAATATCCTCACCAACACAAACTCTGAGTACCAGCTAAGTGAGTTTCCCTATGTGAGAAGCATACTGTGCAGGATTTACAGGGGTAGACCACCATCTACATAAGCCTGAGCAATCTCTGTCTAGACAATAAAAAGGCTGGTTCCCTACTCCCAAATTACATCCATAAAACAAACCTGAACATCATCATAATTTACATAAGTAGATAATATGGGAAAAGCAATCTTTACTATCTCCATCAAGCACTAGGGAGTTTTTCACTGTATAAATTCCAGCCATAAGCCTTTTAGGATAAGCAGAAATTCAAGCAGACTGACTAGGCTCTGGCCAGCAGACAGCAATTTGGCAAACACATTTCAATGAGTACCATATACTTTAAGTTTGGTTGGGAGTTCCGTAAGGTTGCTGTTTGGAACTTTTTATATTAAGTTTAGAAGAGAACTTTAATGAACTTAGTTATCCATGTAATTTTGTTGTTTTCTGATATATAACTTCCACAACATTCAAGAAGAAACTGTTTTCTGAGACACTGGAGTCTTGCTGAAATGAGGCAACCAAGTCCTCACAGAGGAAAAAAACCAAAAAACAGAAAAGTGCATGAGATGATTCTCGCAACTCAGAATCTCCACACTTAACCCACCCCTCTAAATTAAGTCTCACATTTATCTGACTCTTGTGTGAATAATGCATGTATTCTTCAGTTAACACTAATGATCAAATTAAAACAAGAATACCAGAGAACGATTTAAGTCACGTAACATGATATATTTCTGCTTTTCACGCCTTGAGCCTTAATACAAAAACAGTTTTCACCTGAACCTTCATCTTTAACCAATTAATGGAAGAATAAAACCAAATCAAAATTTTGCATTTCAGGACAGAAATCCCAAAATATTACGATTTTTATGACTGTGCTACCAATTAACAACTGGAGACTACTTCCAGGGAAGGATGCTACTTCTACCAAAGTGCTCAAACGAAAAAGAGAAATTATTTTCAGTGAACTTGTCATAGCCAAACATTGAGCAAAAATATTATCTTAAATTTATAGATTAAAAAATCCCAAGCAATACTTTTCCACAGTCACACAGACCTGTTATGAATATCAACCATCTGTTGAACTTAACAATTTCCTGAAAACTATGTCACACAATCCACAGGGATGCAGTTTGTCACAGTCTCTCAGACAATACTTTAAAGACATCACATGTTTGTTTTCCCAATAGTTCCTTGGTTTCCATACAGCAAGAGAAAAAAACACAGAGACAAGAAACATATCTGAAAAAGCAGATGTCTATGTTACATACATTTACTACTATATCTATCAACAGACTACTTGTGTTTTGGGTTTGGAAGGGATGCTATTTTTTTGGTCTTCCACAATGCATGTTTAATCTATACACAGCAAAAGAGATTCCTGCAAGTAAAATCCATTAAAATTGCACAGATTTTCTGATTTGTTTTGTACTAACCATTAAGGTAATATGAATCTACAGTTTCTTCTTAACCAGGAGACAACAGCATACAGTATGTACTGATGAAACAACATTTCTGTATGTTTATGAATCGAAGAAAGTAAAGAGATAATAAACAAAACACTGATGCCTTTTAAATAGTAAAAAGACTAAGTTATAGACCTTATGCCTGTAGCACACACATTAGAAAGACAGGCTTAAGTACAGTATTTTTGTTGGTTTTAAACAAAGACAGGAATTTTACTGAAACTACTTTTTCATCCAACCTTTTGGTAGAGAAACTGCTACTTGACAGCTTATGAGGAACAATGACTGCCGATACCAGCAGGCTGCAGCCATTTAAATGAAAATGTTAAAACCCCCTGCCGCAGTTTGTAACTTGCTCCATCACTTATTTCACTTGTGAAGCAGGCTCCTTGTCTCGGTACCGCTATCTGTCCATCTCTATCGCTGCTCTCGCACATCCCCCGCAGCGCTCCAGCTGCACCCGGGGCGCTCCGCAGCGCTCCAGCCGCGCCGCATTCCGCTCCGCAGACAAGCCATGCCTGCCAAAAGCACACTCACTCACTCTCACCCTGGCCGAGCGAACTGAAACCTTCCTCTTACCTCCGCCTCCTTGCTCTTCTCTTTGTTTGTGCCCAGTGAACTTCTCCCATTGCTGGCAGTCTCCCGCGCTGGAACTACAGAAATCTGCTGGAGGGGCATTTTTACAGAGCTGCAGGCTGCCAGTACCTGTTTGGATGCCTTACATCTTCACTCCCCCCGAGTAGCCCACCTGTATAATTGTTCATATCCTCTCTTTGCCAAGCTCAGCTCTAAATAAAAAGGGGAAAATATTATTTGAGAAACGGTGTAGCCAGGGTCTTCCATCAAAAGAAGAAAAAAAATCAACACAACAGAGCAAATTGCAAACACAAGCGAGACAGAGCAAACAAAGAAGTAAGGCACAACAATCCAGCGAGTTTCACATGCTTCGAGTGATGAGCGCAAGTCTGCGTCCCTGGAGCATCCCGCCATACCCTATCCCCCAGGAGCACCGTTGGAGACAATTCAATTTCTGCGTTACCTAAGAACTGTCATGGAAACCAAGGAAAGCCAGGTCTCTCAGGCCCTGCCCCGCGATCGCCACAGGCTCCCGCACTCGCAGCAGCCGCCACTTGTGCCTTTGTTTCCCATCCAATCGCTCAGGAGCCCACTGAGCACCCCCAGACACCGCGCCCGCTCGGTACAGCAGCAGCAGGCTGACAAGCTTAGTGTCCTATTTTGGAGCCGAAATCTCCTCCTTTAAAAGCACAGGATAGCTTGCTGTGTCCTTCATGCGTCTACAATAATCTGCTTAGGTCAAAGGATCTGCCTTGAAGTGAGGAACTGCGGTGAGCAGCAAACGAGGTGTAAAAAGGAAGACAAGGCTGGGAGGGATTGCAAATGTGCCTTTCTGAGGTTGATAGTAAAAAGTTAACCCTTCGCTGCGCTCGACTCTTCCCGAGACTTCCCCAGAAGGCAGCTCAGCAGGATGAGGCACAGGCAGACACACATGTACCTTTACAGTAGTCACACAATGGGAATGTCACTCAGGTGAGCTCCTCTCCCCCAACAGCTCCAGTGCTCTCAGCTACCGCGGAGCAAAACACTCAGGAAAACTGTTTCAGCATTTCCCTTCCCCTTAAAATGCAAAACTATAGAAGAAAGTCCCGGGTGTTGTATTACAAAAACAGATACGAAGAAAGGAAACTCCTATCATTTGTACTTCCCTAAAAAATTTATTATTTTTCTGAGAAGTATTAGGAATGCCAGCAAAACTGATTTTGATTTAAAATAGTAACGAAATTATTAGATCAGAAGTAAAATTCTTAGCTCTATAAATCATTCTTTATAAATAATGCAGGAATAAAGGGAAAAAAAAAATCCCACACCAGGAAACAACGTTTTAATATGTTGACGATTAAAGGAAAAAACTACCCTAGCCCTGAAATACATCATCTTTATTTCTGGCTGTACAGAGTGGCACTTAGAATTCTGACAAGAAATAATAGCATTATAAACAGCCTGGATTCGCTTACAAAGCCAGTGGGGAGGATTTAAAATACTGTTGATTCACTACTCTACTACTTGAGTTATTATTTCTCAGTCTGAGTTAATAGAGCTTACAAGGGACTAACCTGAGATAAATTGAGATCTGGTTCGGGTTGCCATCCTGGTTTTACGTCACTCATTTAAACTGAGGTATATGGACTGGCTCTAATAGAAGAGTTTATAAATGCATTAACAAAGAAACAATCTCTGATAATAAGAGATAACAGAGATGTTGCAAGACTTGTGCATATGTGCACATCTTTATAACATATATTCTATATATCTATAGTCATGGAACAGATTTACAAAGAATAAAATTAAGTCTACTGCCATTTACACAGTTCCTTTTACACGTTTTTAGCTATGTTTTACATGCTAATTCACTTTTTAATTTCCAATAAAACAAAATCAGTTTGAATGTAAGTTTAAATAACTTCCAGTATACATAGGGAGATTTTCCTGAATTTTGAATATAAATAAAGGAAAAAAACCAAGCTCCAACTCTACCAAGAGAGTGATAAATCAAAAATTTATTCCAGAAATATTCAAAGACAAGAAATGTCATACCAGGCTTGTAAAGTTTAACTGTTAATCTTAAACTTGATTATAATGTAAAGGAAATTCCTTTTTAGTTCAATAGAATGTTTTAAAGCTACAAGAACTTTTTTTCCTTCCTCTGAGGCCCAACCAGATTAAGAATTCCTAAACCTGACTCTGCTTTGTCATGATAATCACTCACCTCTTTGATAAAAATATTGATAGAAAAGTAGAGGGTTGTGGTATTAAAATGGAACCTTCCTGTAAATGTGCTTTCATGTCTAGTTGAGCTTAAAGAAGTCAACCTGCCTTTTGGTACTGTGCCAATAATTCTGCGTTTGAAATCATATAAACTTGAGATTTAAACCAGAGATTTCTGTGTTAACCAGTAATCTCTTTAATCCCATCTATCTGTTTTAGCCAGAATAAAGATCTTACAGGGTGTGATGTGTTTAGTTCTTTTCAAAATGATGCACAATCCCTCTTCCCCGCCACAGTCAACCTATAACATTAACATGTATATAACAAAAATCCCTAGTTCCAAACAAAGGCTGTATTTTAACATTAGGTAGGTCCATGCTTGCATTCTACCTAAACTATTTCACTAATTACATCTCTTCATGATGTGGAGACTTCAAATTAATGTGCAACTGCCTTGCCTGTACATATGCTGAACATGGCTCTTCTCAGCCTAAGTGCTAAAACAAGTAGCAGAACAACCAAACCTCACACTGCTATACCTAGAAACATAGAGATCACCACTGCTCCATGGTAAGGAAGCTGTTAGAAAACAGGGACATATCCAGATAGACATTGTAAAAGTCAGTGGCAGAGGTGTGGTTGGGATAATTTTTCATTAAAATTTAGTTTCATTTTCCATCTTTGCTTTTTCAAGTTTACTATGATATAATTTAAAAAGTACAACTTTTGCACTGTTGTTAAGACACCTATGATCTCAGAACACCAGAGCACATTTTAAAGAAACAAAACTATTGATTTCAATTTACAGAGTCCCAAAGTTGTAAACAATGTGATTTTATATATACACACACAACCCTCCTTTTTAGAAAATGTATCTACTTCCACTCATCCTCCATGGTGAACAGGCTGTGGTGTCCTATTCAAAGAATGCTAATTTTGGCAAACGTACCACCCAAAGAGTCATAATTTCAGACCCATGCCTCATCTGAAGGACAGTGTGACAGCTACTTGGTGAAGTATGAAGCTGCTGTGCAAAGCAGCATGATAAGGTTTCAATCTCAGGAGGATAACAACAACAAATGAGAATTGGTCACCTGGAGCAGGTGAAAATGACATTGGCAGAGAAAAGGAGTATATGTTTGGTATGCACCAATTGATTTACATTACTATAATTCACAGTTCTTGAAGCAAGTAACTACAGAAGAGAGAAGTACCACCCCTCCCTCCTCTTGCTTGTTGCTTGAAACCCTACTAATCCCAGCTCGGATAAACCAAGGAATCCAACTTTATTTTCAGTCACCCAACGCATTACCCTTGGTACATACATGAAGAGTACCAGTCAGATCTTGGTGACCATAAAGGAAACTAAGACAAAAGGAATAATTTCCTGGTGTCTCATAAGGTAGGTCTGCTCCCTAGCTGTGGACTACCCTGTGTTTCTGCTCTTGCCTGCAACACATGAAATCTTTTCATCTATTCCCTCCACACATGGCTCCAAAAGAATAGTGTCCTCTCTCATACTCAGGACACACACATTCCCGGCACAAAACATCCCTAGATACACATCCATAGGAATCTGACAGCACAAAGGGATCAGAATTATAACCTTACATACACACACAGTGTTTTTAGTTTAATTTAATAAGGAGCACTTCATCTTCTCAGCATACTCCTTTACACGAGATTACTGCTTTGAACTATGAAGACTGATCAGCTGCGGTAAATGGTTCAACCATGGTGATGCAAGTGCCAATAAGAGAATGAAAGACAGTAATACAATTCTTCCTTAACATAATTGCAAAGAACCAACGTACTAGTGTACTGGCAGTTCACTGGCAGCTTATATATAATAGCTCTGCCCATCACTTACAGAAAAATTTGTACAAAACTCTTGAATTGAAAAAAAAAATTACTTTATCTGCATAAATAACACTATCAGAAACAGGTAATTCGAGCTCTTTTTTTACTCACATAAAATCATCTTTAGATGAGATGGGCTGCAGCTTTTATATGATCTTTCAGCCAAAATATTTAAGTATATAAAAAAAAAAAAAATATATATATATATATATATATATATATAAATATTTAAGTTTTTAAAAAATCATTATGGACATAAACCACAAGTTGGTTGTTTGGACTCCACATTATTTGTCAAAAAGACACATTGGCTATGAATACACCATATACAAAAAGGTATAGACATATAGGAATGGCTTTCACTTTCCTCAAAAAGTAAACAGAGGAGTTACAAACACTGTACGTGCTATACTCCCTTTACTATCTACCAGGCATTGCTTCTCTTGTAATTACAACTTAGGTACAGAGACAAAAGTCTGAACTCTACAGCTGCTGAGGAAACAAACAGATACTAGTGGCCAGGATGAGTACAGTCACTTTACCTAGCAGAAGCTCCTAGCACCTAAATTTAAAGTGTAACTAGCAGTAGTCTTATGCAGACCAAACAGGACTGTTGTAAATCAATCCCTCGGGCTTCCAAAGCATCCTGAAACTGAAGCTAGACCCAAATTAAGTTTTCAGATAAATGAAAAATTCCTTCAGATTTTCTCCCAACCCTTAAGCCTACAGGAGCACTGAGTTAGTTGTGGAATTAGGGCAAATGCGAAAGACATCTTTAGCCAAACACAAATATTCCAAAGGAGCAGATTCCAGATGGGAATGGGAAAACCTGTTGTTCTCTGCTATCTGAATGAATATGTCCTAATACTGTTCTGCACTGTGGGCTGGCTTCAAATGCAGGAGCATAAGGAATGCAAGTTTTCAGCAGAACTCATGTTCAAGTAAGTCCTTAGCAGAAGAAAAATTTAAAAGTTATTTTAAAAACGTGAATAGAATTTGCATTCTTCACAAGTAAGAATGAATGGCTGTGAGACATCATATTAGAAATTGCTTTTTAAATGCTGCATGAAGTTGGTATAGACTTGAATGCAGCCATCATATAACTAGATCCTCAGGGATGTTTTGGCAGCTTTTTTCCTTGCCCCCTCCAGCTTTGCAATTCATTGAACTGCTGAAAAGTACCATGTAATGTAATATGGTGCATCAGAGCAACAGAGGTGTATTAAAGGTATTAAGGAGGCAATCAACTGAAAATTTCGAACTAATGTATTTGGATATTTTTCTTTGTTGCCATTCACAGGATATTGTACGTTATTACACATCATTTCATTAACAGCATTACTAGGCACAGGTAATCTTCCCCTCCACTGAAAGAATAACAAAAGTCAGTGCAAACACAGAGGAATCTACTTGCCACTTGTATATTCTGTGCAGATATACTGCCTAAGTAGAACATCTTAGAACATTGAAGAACATCTGAAAATCCAAGGTCATGGAATGGTACAAGTCAAAAAGAAAGTTAAAAATCAAAAAGTAATAGCTGAGACTGAATTAAAATATGACTGGTACCTCAAGTAAAAGTTTACCTAGCCAAAACTTAGATTGATGAAAGTGAGATATGAAATGACAGAATGGTGATAAATCAGATAAAATGTTGCCCCCAGCTATTAAAACAAATCATCTCTGTTATCTCCCAGCAAAGAGAATTAATCCCAAGTGATTTTCACTGCCAAACAGAAAGACCTTCATGGATGCCTCCAGTGTAGTGTTGGCACTAAGTTTACTTTACTTAAATTCAACCATGTATACTATTCCCTCATCACACTACAGTGTCCCCATGAAATAGGGAACAAGGGAAGACTTGTAAAGTTCTAAAAACTGCCAGTAACTTGAGCAGCTCATTTAGAATTTTTGTTTAAATATAACTAAGACTTATTAAAATTATCAGAAAAAGTCAAT
The DNA here is from genome assembly GCA_009812075.1 of Sialia sialis. Classification (NCBI taxonomy): domain Eukaryota; kingdom Metazoa; phylum Chordata; class Aves; order Passeriformes; family Turdidae; genus Sialia; species Sialia sialis. The sequence goes on from VRYO01002355.1 coordinate 1,452,224, forward strand.
TACTCACTTTTAGGCAGAATGGGCAGCCTATGTATTTAACCAATTTACACTAAAAAAGAACTGAAATTATGCTATTAAAGTGTCCACTGAAAAAATTATTATTACAGTGACACTGAAAAAATTATTATTACAGTGACACTACACAGACAGGACTCCTACTATGTTTATTCTAACATGCAATACCCAACTTGTGTATATGCCCACAAGTACTAAGAGGTTCTATAACCTCTGCAGTTCAGGTGTGAGGAACATTTATCTTCATAATGAACTCTCAAGCATGCCTCTGCTTACAAATATTGCTGACCCTCAGCAATGCAAAGGCAGTATCATTTTATAACAATATATATTTATATATTTATAATATAGAGAATTATGTTCCTGCATTTGTAGTGGTGGAAGTAATCTGCATGCCATGCTGCCTAGATGCTCATTTCCACTAGTACACAAAATTTAAATGGTGTTGTCCATGTGCCTCTTCAGAGTAAAAGGTAAATAAAGACACTGCCTCACAAAGTATTATTTCCCACTTCTAAACTACATACATGAAAAAGGCATTTAAACAGCTCTCTAGCATAAAGCAGCTGACAGTCTTTATGCGATAGAAGCATCTAAATTTAGCAAGCAGTGGAATCCACCTGCTTAATTTTGGGTTAAAAGCTGCAAACCTGAATCCATTAATTTTAAAGAGTTCCAGCATTGCTTGATAAAAACTCAAGTTCTTGGCCAAATTTCAAAGCTCCACACAGGAGGACAGGAGGACAAAGGCACAATCCTCAAAAACTTGGACCATTTTTTAGGTGAAAGCATGAGAAACAGGATGAAGTTCAATAGTACAAGCAATCCAGTTATGGCACCGGTAGAATAGGAAAAATAAATTGGACAGCAGCTAGGAGGACAGACTGATTAAAGGATCAGTCTGGATCAGTATATTCCTTTATGAAAGGATGACTGGAAAATGCTACTAATCATCAGCTGCGAAAATGTAAACATAGTCCCAGGGTGCACCAACTATTTCCAATTCTTTTTAGTCTTGAACAAAGTACACCAGTAATTTCCTAAAATACTAGACTTACTTTTTACTCATAGCCTGATCACCAACATCAAAGAGATTCTGAACTTGAACAGTAGGAAAATGTTCTAAAAAATCTGCATAAAAGAAAATTATTTGATAACCTACCTGCTTCTGTTACATGTAATTATACTGGAAGACCAAGAGTGTTTATTTTTAATGCAGATATTCAGGCACCCAGTATTATGCTATGAACTGTGTTCTCAATTATTATTTGATGAAGAAAAATGAACAATTTGTGATCAGAAAATAACAGGTCCTTTTGTGTGAATATTGAAAGCTTACAAACTTTCAATTTAGAGATTTGCCACGCTTGCTAAGTGCTGTTTCGTAAATCTCAGCTGCTAGAATGTTTAAGGAACGTGAAAAAATGCAAGACGTAATTTAAACACACAAAACAATATTCATTTAAACCACTTTTTAAAAGATATTTCTTCTCAACTTCCTACAGGTGTCTATCATTGATTATACTCTATTTTTCCTTTTATTTCACATGGCTATCTGATCACCTTATAAACACTGCTATTTCCCTCCTAATCTCACCTGCTGTGAATCCTTTCTCCTTCTCCAAGCAAAATTTTATCTTTGTCTAAATACTCATATTCCAAAAACGTAATTTCTCTAATTTTTGAGTACAGTAATTTCACTAATATAAGTCGCACCTTTTTCATTGAAGAATCCAGCCTACCCCAGTGGTGCGGCTTATATTCAGGTGCAGCTTATTTATGGACTATTTCCGGTGAAAGGCCAGACCGGAAGTGCGAGGCGGCTGGTGAGAGAGCTGCCGCGGGCCGCCCCGAGCCACAGGCTCTGTGGGACCCGCGGCGGCACAGCTCAGGGCTGCCCGTGGCAGCACACGGCAGAGCGGCTCGGGGCAGCCTGCGGCAGCAAGGCAGCGCGGCTCAGGGCAGCCCGTGGCGGCGTGGCTCGGGGCTGCCCGCGGCAGCACAGCGGCACGGCGTGGGGCAGCCCGTGGCAGCACAGTGGCGTGGCTCGGGGCAGCCTGTGGCAGCAAGGCAGCGTGTCTCGGGGCAGCCCGTGGCGGCGTGGCTCGGGGCACCCCACGGCAGCGTGGCTCAGGGCAGCCCACGGCAGCGTGGCTCAGGGCTGCCCGCGGCACCACGGTGGCATGGCTCGAGGCTGCACGCGGCGCCAGGAGCAGCCACCGCAGCCAAGCAGGCGGGGACCCGGAGCTGGTTTCCCGCCGCGAGGAGGCGGCAGGCGGCTGGCTTCAAGCGTGCAGCAAGGGGGTGAGCCGCTGCCGCTGCTGAGCGGCAAGGGGCGCTGTGGCAGCCAGCGCCGGGGGCAGGAGTGCCAGGCCACACAGCATTGGGAGGGCGCCTGTGGCTGCGTTTAAAGGCTTCGCCAGTCTGTGAAAACTGTTTGCACATTGAGCCACTTGACAGCAAACCCTGCACTGGTGCGATTCTGTTACTAACTTGTTACTTTGTTGCACATGGGTCCATGCTTAAAAAAAAAAAAAAAGTGCGGCTTATATTCGGATGCGGCTTATATATGGACAGATCCTGTGGTCTACCCGGATGTGCAGCTCATAATCAGGTGCCGCTTATAATCGTGAAATTACTGTATTTTATTCTGTAATCTACTTTACTCACAGTAGCTTAATTTTAAAAATCTCCTATATTGAACAAATTTTTAACGTTATGTCAAATTTGCACATTGTTCGGCTTCAAAATTTCTGACTGCTTCAGAGAAAGGAGGGCTCAATGGCAGTGTGATAAGGATGCTGTTAAATCACAACAGCATGGAATTAGAAAGTATCTGAAGAAACTAACATTATGCGTGTGGAAAATTAATTTTAAATTTGCTGATGGTTTTGACCCAGAAATTCCCCTGGTTTCTTACTTCTGAGAAGACTACAAAAAGTGAGATTATGTGTCTCTTTAATGCTATGAAATAGCCTAAATGATTCTAGTACAAAGATTCATTTTAATTCATATTGTAGTTCATCTACAGGATTAACCTACATTAAAACCACATTCTTGAATCATTTTCTTTACAGTATCACCAGAATAGGTCATCTAGTCAATCTCTCTGCTCAAGCAGGGTCATCAACATGTGTCCTGACAGCTCTTGAATATCTTCAGTGAGGGAGACTCTACACCTTCTCTGGGCAACCTGTTCCAGTCACTCATAGAGTAAAGAAGCTCTTTGTTGTGTTCAGACTAAACTTCCTGTACATCAGTTTCTGCCCATTGCCTCTTGTCCTGCTGCACACCACCACCAAGCAGAGCCTGTCTCCACTTTCTTGGCATCCTCCCTCCAGATAGTGACAGACACTGATGCCCTCTCAGTTGTCACTCTTTGAGGCTGAACAGGCCCAGCTCCCTCAGCTATTCCTCATAAGAGAGATGCTCCAGTCCCTTCATCATCTTTGTTGATTTACGTCTAAGATAATCCTTGCTGACTGTTCCTGACCACCTCCTTGTCTTCCATGTGCGTAGAGACAGCCCCCAGGATGAGCTGTTCCATCACGTTTTCAGAGTCTGAGGTAGGGCTGGCTGGCCTAGTTCCTTGGATCCTCCTTCTTGCCCTCTTGGAAGAAGGGGGTGACATTTGTTTTGTTTTAGTCCTCTCCTCATCTCCAAGACCTTCCAAAGATGATCAAGAGCAGTCTATGTAGAACTCACGGAAGCATACCATCAGGGCAAATGGACTTGTGGATGTCAAATCTTCACCACTAGGTGTTCTCTAACCCAATCCTCCTTGACTAAGGGTAAATACTTCTTACAACATTCCTTTATCCCGGTCTCCTGAGTTGGAGATTCCTGAGGGCTGGTCTTGCCAGTGAAGACCCATGGAAAGGTGGCATTGTGTAACTCAGACTTCTCTGTGTTCTCTGTTACCACAGTCCCCCCTCCATTGTGTGACAGGCCCACATTACCTTTATTTTCCCTTTTATTATTGATGTATTTGAAGAAGCCTTTTTCTTTCCCTGACATCTTGTGCCAGACTTAATTCCAGATGAGCCTTGACCTTCCTTGGCCCATTTTTACTCTGACAACTTCTCTTATCCAGCTTCCATCCCTTGTGTGTTCCCTGCTTAGGCTTGAGCAATGACAGGAGTTTTTCATCCTCACAGATCTCTTGCCACCTATGCCAGTTTCTTGCTCATTCCGATGCATCATTCTTGAGCCTCGAGGAAGCAATCCTTGAATATCAACCAATTCTGTTGGACTCCTTTTCCCTGCAGGGCTTGTTCCCATGGAGTTCTTCCAAGAATATCCCTTAAGTGGCCAAAATTTGCTCTCCTGAAGTCCGTGTTTGTAATCTTACTTGCTACCCTACTTCCTCCTTGCTGATGCTAAACTGAATTTCATGGTCAAGGTCCAAACATTTTGATTTAATATCCAAATATTTCCTAAGTTTAAGAATAAGCACTATTGGAAGTGGGTGACAATGCTAAATCATGGCCCTCCACCTATTGCATGATTTTTTACTTAGAAAGAAGTAATTTGATTGTATTTGTTTACTTTGTTACCCAGTAGCTCTTTATTTATTTTGCTAACAAATGAACCTCCTGTGAATTGAAATGCTTTTGTTTAATTCTGTAAGGAAATTATTTATGTTTTTCAATTAAAGTGTAAGCCCACAAGGAACTGATGCCTGACTGCTACCTGGGGTCAGCAGTCTTGTTTGTCGGAGTAAACAGATATGAAGAACAGAACCTCAATGTAAATGAGCCACCAGAGGGAGCTCATCCAGCCTGGTGAGTACAATGGAACTATATTGACATTGGCAAAAATTAATTAAAATTTTTACAGAGGTCACTGACTTAGTTCAAAACAAAGCACATTCCCTGGCTGAAACTCTACATGCCATACGGCGAACAAATTTCTAATGAAATCAGAAAAAAGATACTTCTTAAACAAAACTGGAATGTATTTCTGATTAAATAAAGATAATTAAACATTCTTCTAAACAAGCTCAAGACTTTTTTTCATCCCTTTTTAACTTCTCCTGATAAATAGAATTTCAGAGTTTATTAAACTACAAGACAAAAACAAAACAAGACAAAAAGAAAAGGCATTAACTTTATAATTTAATCTCAAAATTGTGAAAGTATACCAAAAGCAGAGTCACATAACTAGTACAAAGATATTAAATTCTAATCCAATACAATTTGGTATTATGATATTCACCTAACTTTGTAACTAGTTATTACACTTAGATGGACATTGTCATACTAACTTTGAGTTTATTATCACAATACAACCTTCTCATTATAAATTGTACCAGACCTAGGTTCAGAAAACAAATCCGTAAAGTTCCTGTTCTGAAGGATCCAATGGTTACTTTCTAACTTGTGAACAGCTTTTGAAAAGCAATACCAAAATAAAAATTATTCAGATTTTTGTGTGCTGCTTATTGAGTCTAGCAGTTATTTTGTCTGTTACTTTTCTATGGATCTTAGCACCTAACAATGGTAATTCAGCAGGGAGGCATGCAGGAGAAGAATGACAATAGAATTATTTCCTAAAGGAAAAGCACTCTCCAACATAAACTCCCAAGCTTATCATTGCAACTCTCCCTATGTATTTCTGAAGATTATGGGTCTTAAATATTACTTCCAAATTAACACACTTCTTCCACAGATTTAATTATATATTTCTTTGCATTACCACCTTTCTAAACACTGCAAGATTAATTTGATCATACTTTCATCTTACCTCTGCCTTTGCTTTGGAAGATAAGATTAAATGCAATGTGCTATTTCATTTATCTCTTCTTTCAGGCTTCAGTAAAAAAACTGAATTCTCACAAATATCACATAAAAGTAGTACTTTTTGGAGTTAACTCCTGTGCAATGTGAGGATACTATGAAAAGCACTTGTTCTGTAATGACACTCCCACTTAAGCACTGGAAGAAAATCCAGCCTAAGAAGATCCGATACCAGCTACAGTTCTTTTAAGCTCTTTTTAAGTACTTCAGAGTGGCCACCTCCTCCACATAGCTATTTCACCTTTGGTGAGCATGATTTTTTATCATTTGTCCATAGCAATCAAAAACAATCAGGAAAAATGTTACAATTGCTCTCCAGTACACTTTCTGCAGTCATCTTTTCCAGGAATATTTTCAGACACAAGTCAGCTTTTTCTTGTTTTTCTCACTAGAAAACTGCACCGTTTTCAAGAGTCAGAAGAGGTTATTAAGAAACTAAATTAACAAAGGGTCAGATTTGTCAATCTCCCAATTAAAAACAGCTAAAAATTCATTTTCAGGATTGAAATGAGATTTACTACCCACCTCCCTTGTGCTATAAATATATCTCGTTTCCTCACATCACATAATGATTAAAAGTTTGTACTGTTGAGTATCTTACTGATTACCATTACATTATCAATTGTCACACATTTTTATAATATAACAGTTTCAGACTCTCTAGCAGTGACTTCCAAACACCAGCAACAGTTCACATACCATTTATACTCCGCCAAGGGAAAACCTAATTTTATAAAGCTCAGTTTTATGAAAGTAAGAGTCTTCATCTCCCATTCTCTGAGCAGCAGAGATATTCGAGATCTGAAAGTCAAGATTACACTGGAACACCTCCAAGATGTGAAACTACTCCCATCTATCTGCTTCTGGGTTTCAAAAGCTACCATTAAATACACAAGTGAAATTAGAGCCTTGGCATAAGCATCACATGCTTGTTACCCAACAAAGGTCCTCCCTTCACATGATGCTGCCACTGGTTGAATACATAAACTGAAAATGACAAAACAGGAAATCATTATTTCTATTTGAATTCTAACTGGTTTGGGGTTTTTGTCCCCCTCGAGAAACTTCTTATCAGTAGGAAACTACAAAAAGCACACATTTCAAGACCATTTACAGCATAAGCTTGCAGACATTTTCTAGTAACTAATACTGCAAGCAAGGAATTACAGTAGTTTCACGAATATAAGCCACACCTTTTTCACTGAAGAATCCAGCCTACCCCAGTAGTGCGGCTTATATTCAGGTGCGG